>OX453283.1:22347203-22352203 GCA_949710005.1 Ricordea florida | reverse complement strand
CATTTCATGAGTGCATCCTTCGTCCACTTCTATTTCACAACCTCGGAATGGAGAAAATAGAACGTTTCATGTTGGGATACCTTATAAGGGGTCATTGAGTGACACTGAAGAGTCCTGGGGACCGGTTGGATTTCACGGGACCCAAAGACACTGCAGCACCAGAAGGCTGAGATTCATCTTCAGAGAGATATATTCGGCTGGTTGTCATCGTACGTTTGTAGTAAGTACCGGACTGTCGTGATCTGTTGGTCTCATCATGTTCCTCGGGACGAGATCTTCCAAGCTCATCTGCTCCGGATGTACCTGGAGAATGCATGCTTGTTGATGCTGCATATTGTGCACCTTGACCAGATGAGTAGGTACCTCCTGACGATGCTTGATACGAACCTTGACCATAAAAGCTCCCGAAACCGGGGGTTCCTCCGTGTGGGCTTGATGTTGTTGACCCTGGACTGCCCCTGCTGAATGGAGACCCTGGTGGCATTGGAGTAGAGTAACTGCTGTTCCTGTATCTTGGGGTGCAGCAGAAGATGAGAAGAAGAATGATCAAGCCAACGAAAATGGAAAACCCAATAATCCAGGCACTTGTTTCTTCAAGCAAGGCAAGGCAGAGACCTTTGAAACCTTTTCGTGGCGGTGGGAGACCCAGGAACGTGGCGCATGCAGGATTTGCAGGATCACTGCAAGGCAGAACTACAGGAGCGACACCTCCAGCTGGCGCTGAATAAGATACATACACTATAGCACGTTGGAAAGTGACTTTGCTTGTAAACTCAACCCAATAGTTCTTAAAGGATTCTGGATTCTTTCCAACGACTTGGATCTCGTATTCTGCCTGGTTGTGATATGCAGAGGGCAAAGCAATAACATCCACCAAGGACGTGTCTTGGGATCTAACCTAAAGACAAAACACAAACACGAAGAATGAGTAATAATGTACACGGGAATATCAAGAAAAATGTAAAATGTTTAGTTTAACGTTGACACAGGTTAGAACCGCTTTTCACTGAATCATATTTTATGGTTTCGTTTCCACAAGAAGCAGTGTCACCCAAGATTTCGTAACCCTCTGACAAGTTCAACATTTCTGTTTGTTTTAGCGATATTAGCAAAGGTCGCCCTATTGAATCACTCTTTCAGGGCTGTGGTCCGCTTAAAGTCTCTAGCAGCATAGAGGATACAAAGTACAAACTGAGTGCCCATCACTCTCAAAGATATGCTGTGGGTAAGTTTTGTAAATTGCCGTGCAGGCAGAATTTATTATGTAAGGGCCTTGCTCATCTGCAAGGGTCAAGCCTGTTGGATCAAATTACTGTCAAAGCTATAAAGCTTGTAAGAATCCTACTGTTTTTATTGGGGGAATAAATAAAGTCGGTGGTCAAGAGTAGAAAACCTCTAAACCAAATGAAAATTAAGTGTTCACTGTAAGAAAGAAAAGAAAAATCGCTAAGGCTAGTAGTGTTTTGTAGGTATAAGTACGATTGGAACCGATGGAAGGATAATAATAATAACAATAATAATAACAACAATAATAATAATAATAATAATAATAATAATAATTAGTGGTATGGTTGGAATTTCTTTTCTTATACACTGGAAATGTTCAGCTTTGACTTGTTTTCGAACAACGCACTTGGTAAAATAAACCAAAAGAGACGTGTTTTCGAGATTTTCATGCAAGTGGCGTTGCGAGAGTATGTTTTGACATGACAAGCTCGGGTCCAATCACAATTTATATAAAACAATTTTAACCAACGGCTGTACGTGCAGTTGTTTTCGTCATTCGCAATCCCAGTCAGAGCACTTGCTTTTCTTTTTCTTCAAACTGTTCAAAGTAAGAATTAACTCGCGATCGCGGAAGGTTATAAGATAAATAAACCCTATTCTGGCTTACTAGTATATGGGAGGACGATGCCCTTGGCTGAAAGATTGTCCTCATAATTTCACATATGCCCTCGAAGTTTCGCTTCTCGGAGAACAGTTCATTTTTAGAACAATCTTTCAGCCGCGGGCATTATCCTCCGATAGACCAGCCGCCGGAAGAGGTCTATTTACGAAATATACCTTAGTTTGATCTTTTATGAATAATGACAACGCCAATTGATGCCACGCTAAAAAAAAAAAAAAATTGGCAAAAATGGAAGAAGAGTAGCTTTTATGAGCTTCCTAAGAAAGAAATGCATGAACGAATGGAAAAAGCAGTACCGGCAACGACCAAGAAAGCTACAAACTTCAATTGAAGGTTATTTCGGGTACGTTTATCAAGTTCTTAAATAAAGAAAGGAATTCTAACTATTCCGTACGGCAGCATTGATAAACCTTACATAACAGAAACAACCATACAGTTTACCTTGAAAATTTTAAAAATGGCTTGCACGTCCGTGTAGGAAGCGAAGCCGAGTGAAGAAATGAGCAAAGAAGAACTTGATTCGAGCCTTAAGAATTTAACCATTATTCAATGAGCACGAAGGAAAAACGACAGAAGTTTCACCAAGGGTACTCAATAAACTCAACAGGAGATGTGTCAAGTCCGTAATGGGTTACAATTTGCTCCACACATCCACGTCAAAATGCCACGATTGCAGCTGCACCAAAACAATGAAAAAAGTTCTTGCAGAAAATGATCTTCGCTCACCGTCGATGTCACATTGCGACCAAAGGTTTCCGTAATATTTTTATAATGGCGATATAGGAGCACAATTATTACTTTCCTTAATGTCTTAAAAATTTCTCACCGAGGATTTAGCTCCTTCATTTGGTTGGCGCTCCCTTAATTCAAGATAACTGTAATTTCTCTACAGCGGTGTCACTTGCACAGTGTTCATTACGTATCGGAGATCGGAGAATTCTCCGTCTACTACGAAGAATTCTCCGGTCAAATTTAGATTTTCAGAATATCCTGTTACTTTACACAATTCTCCTGCTGCTACAATTCTTACTGAAAAGCCTGCACTTGCTTCAATATTTTTTATCCAGCAAATTTTGCAAATTGTGCGCACGTCATTTGATTTCTAACAGCCTTGTTGTTGTTTTTGCAATATCTACTTCCCGTCGTATTTTAAAATTAAGACAGAACTCATTGAAAGCTAGCTCAATTTTCCAGGATCCAACGTTTAGAATTCAATAAAATCAACAGAAAATGAGGTAAGAGAACGTATCTTCCATACTGGGTACTCTTACAATGATAAGGGGACAAAATCTAGTTCTAGACCCGGAAACTATTTTAACTGACCAATGGCTGATGTCCTTCTCATCACATGGTTGTAATGCCAATGAGTCACGTTGAAACCGCGCAGCCATGGAACGAGATATAGATAGATTCCGCGCTAAAAATAGATTGTGTCCCCTTACATATCAGACGGGGTTATTTTCTCTTTCCTCATATTCTCTTGATAAAATTTAATAAAACTATCCCATTCGCGCTTGTTGGATATAAGATTCGTGATTTACCGTCTGATATCCAACGCCCGCTCATGGAATAATTGTCAAATATTAATAACTATTTCTATCTATATAGCTCTTATGCCTAAGGGGTCCACGAGCGCTCCACATTAAAAACGAAAAATATGTATTTTAAAAATACACACCGTCAAATATTGAATGTTAAAATATTAAAAATTTTACTTAAATAAAATCTCAAAATCTTGGCATCAATTTCCAATACTTATGAAAAAAAGGTTTGTCTTAATTTTCCTCAATAATCCTTTATGACAAGGGAGGTTTTCAGGTCTTGAAACTACCCACAGAATTGCACCCTCTTAGCTACAGCGGAAGGGCATTCCAAAGCTGAGGGGCGCATACAGAAAATGCCGGCCCTGAACCAGTGAGATTTTAAGTTGTAAGATTGTCTTCAAACGCAGTATGTGTTCTGATCTAAGGCTGACGATAGAAGGGAACTAGAACAAATAGAGCAGTGTTGGTATTCTGACACTCTTCGATTAGTGCCATGCTATGTAGATCGTAACCAGTAGGGAAAAGCATTATTTTCGCTTAACGGCTTAAAATATGAGAGAGAAGAAGTAACACACAGGAAGACAAATTCCCAGTTCGCAAGCGTACAAGTGTGTGGAGACTGGTGACTGAAAGTAGCCTACTCAAGGTGTCTATTAAATCATAGAGTAGTGGGGCCTCTGATAAACGGAATATTAGCGGAGCTCCACAGCGGCTCGAAGAGCCGCAGAGCGGAGCCTCATAACTACCGTGCGAGGATAGAAATTGAGAAAACCATGCGTTTGAGTTTTCATGGTCATCGTGGCTAGCGGCATGGCACGCGGGGACGACGACGACGACGTTGCCCCAACATGGCGGCCATAGTCATCCGGGTTATTTAGAAGGTCTTAAACCGAAACGAGGCTTTGTTTTTCGCGCGCTTTTCGCGGCTTGCCGCGGCTACACAACCTACAGCCAGCAGTCTACAATGTTTTGCTGAAGAAACGGATTATTCATAGCGGTTTTGGAGGAAAAATTTTCTTCCTACAAGTTTTCAAGCGTTTTTGGAGGGACATAAGCATAAAGCTGAGTTCTTTCTACAAGTTTTCAAGCATTTTTGGAGGGACTGTGTGAGGAGCTCCGCTTTTAGGCTTGCCTAAATCTACTTAATACCATTGAAAATTCATCAGTGTTAAACTACCGTTGCCACTCATTAGAACCCAAAAAATTCCTTGACTTTTCAATGACCTCAAAACAATTTAATAACCACACCACACTCTACCATGCTTTCATAAAAGTGGCCAAAGGAAAACAACAGTTCCCAGCTTCCTCGGATTTCTCTTCCTTATTTGGAAGAAGGCATCGACAACAAAAGCAACTGACCAAAAGCACTGCATTTGAACGCATAACTCATTACATATCGACTACTACTTTACAAAACATTGTGGAACCCTGAAAACAAAATTCGCTGACTTTTCACTGACTTTGTGAGGAACTAAGACTTTCCCTGACTTTCCCTGGCCTTGAAAAATTCTTACTTTCCCTGACCGTGGCAATCCTGTGAACTCTAC
>OX453283.1:22334703-22342203 GCA_949710005.1 Ricordea florida | reverse complement strand
GTCATTTGACTTTGTATAAATCCATTGTTTCATGTAATAATAAAAATAAGAGTTACCGCAAAAAAAAAAAAAAAAAAAAAAATCTCATCATTTTTACCTCATGGTATGTATGTCATACCATGAGGTATAGTGATGGTTGGATTGGTCACTCCATTCCCGTTAGACAATTAATTTATGCATTAAATCCGCATTAAATGTGAATTAAAGAGGTTTACCCCTGTCTCCCCTACTAGGTTTGGTTTTGTCCACAAAGTCGTGAAATTGTTTTATGTTCGCAAATTGTGAAATGTGAAATTGTTTTATGTTCGTTATGTTTACAAAATGGCGTCTGTTGTGTCGACTCGACACAACAGACGCCATTTTGGAGCCTGACGCAAAGATTGTCAAAGCGGGTTTTCGTTCCTTTCACTCCATCTTTGATCAAAATACACTTTTGAAGATCCCGCGAACGAACAGGAAATGTGTTCAAGAATGCTCGAGTGGAAAGAAATGGGTTTTTAAGTCGTAGCAAGAGTGCACAAAACGAACGATTCGGAATGAACGCTTTATGGTCTGGGGAAAGGACAGCACTTCATGGAATAATTACCACACACTATGAGGTAGCTCGAAGGAGCCTTTGATTCTCCATAGCATTGATAATTTTTGACACCAAATCTTTGAGAATCGCTACATTTTCTTGTGCGATCCGGAGCGAGCTAAGAAAGGTACTGTATTAACCACAGGCCTGATTGATATGACACGCGGTTCGTGTGTAGAATCGCGTTTCGTGCGTAAACGCACGTTTCGTACATAGAAACAAGTTTCGCACGAAGTTTTGCGTTTCGTGCGTAGACACGCGTTTCGTGTGTAGACACACCTTTTCGTGCATAGACAAACGTTTCGCACGTACACCCGTGTTTCGCGCGTAGACACACGTTTCGTGCGTATAAACGCCTTTTGTGCGTAGCCACACGTTTCGTGTGTAGACACACCTTTTCGTGCATAGACAAACGTTTCGCACGTACACCCGCGTTTCGTGCGTAGACACGAGTTTCGTGCGCTGATTTGTCGCGTTATTACGCGTTTTCCTTTTCTGAAGAAAACCTCGGCTACGGTAATGAACATGACTTTCAAAGTCATGATGGAAGGATGAAATCAGTGGATACGATTAATACCAATGGGCAAGTGACAATATAACCAAAGCTATATGTACAGTATGACATACACGTACCTTTAAAATTGCTTCTCCAACATTCATTGCTCTAGCAAAGAGAGTTCCATTCTCAGGTCCAGGGACAATATGAACTGCATCAAACCTAAAAACGTTTAAAGGTATCAATGTTAGAATTATCTCGTTTTAGCCACAGAGTTAAATACATTTGTGCTGCTGACGGCTCTCCTATACACGCCGGCAAAAAGGTTTATGTTGAAAGCAGGGTTGTCATTAAGGGCCGGGGCCGGGGGCCGGCGATTTTCCCTGGGCTACTGCAAGTCTGCGCCCCGGCTACTTTGATACAAAACCAAAACATTAGTCACACCAGTAAATGCTTGTCCCCTACCTACTTTTCCTCGCCTACTTCAAAAATTAGTGACAGCCCCGGTTGAAAGCAACTGATAAAATAATGAAAAATTTAATGTCGTTTATGGAAAATAGTTTACCGCTTGGCAGCAGGGTGTTCATTAGGCATCGGAGATCGGAGAATTCTCCGGCTACTACGAAGAATTCTCCGGCTACTCCGAAGCATTCTCCGGCCAAATTTTGATGGTCTGAGCTGGTTTTAAATTCAGACATGGAACGCTTTCAGAATATTCTCCTGTTACTTTACACAATTCCCCTACTGCTACAATTCTTATTGACAACCCTGCTCGTGATCTAGCATAATGGCCACAACGTTCTCAATGAACCTTTACATGAAATGCTTGGGGAGAACACCGTCTTACCTATTGAGCCTGTATTTTAGGGGAATGCTTGCCACATCAAATGTTCGACCAATATCGTCATGCAATGTCACAGCAAACAGCACATTCATTCCCAAGGGAAATGTTTGTAGCTTGTCTGAATTTGCTCGCACAGGTGACTGACACGTGATTGACAACGATGAAACTGGTTTTACCTGTAACACAGCAGAAAAGCGTCACCATGAGCAAATTGTATGACCGAAACGAGGCGCCTCTAGTAAAGTTCCCTAAATAGACCTCAGGAAAGCTTGATAAGTTGATGAATTCTAAGATTTATGGAAGGTGTTTTTAAGCCTTTTGCGTTTTGTATCTCGATCAAAAAAACAAATCCCTATGTGCGAATTGCGAGTACATTACCCGGAGCACATACAAAATGTAAAATTTTACATATGTAAAAAGCCAAATCCAATTTTGGTCACGCCTACTCTTTTGCTACTGTCCCATAAAAACATCATTCAAAACTGGTTACACTGGGCCAAAGTAATGCTACTGAAGTTCCAATTTATTGTGTTTTTTTTCTCGACTTAATACCATAACATCACCTAAAACTGGAATTGTAAATATGTGTTATTGAGAACGCCTGAAGCTAAAAAGAGACGAAATAAAGTCGAGCCCCATTGTACAGAAACACTCGGAAATGTTGAGGCATTTTGCTCAAAGAAAGATGGCAGATAAGGGATTTGTCGAACACCAAAACTTCCCAAAAATGTTATTGCGAAATCGAGCGAGAAATCGCGGGCAGACAAGGTACAATCACAGAGCAGGATTTGCTTGATGAGGGCATATCTGTATCATGCCACTTTTCCCATCTTTTTCTTTTGTGTAGTCGTTATAACTGTACAAATGAAAAAGTGTAGCAAATGACGCACTGCTCCGGTATCGCAGAGGTCATGGGTTCGAATCCTGAGTTTATTTTTCAGGCTTTAATTTCACAGCTGCTTAAGTTGTGTACATAACTGCGACGATCAATTAATGTCATTACATATTACTCCGCAATTCAAATATATGGTCTTTCATATATTCACTTGAATCACAACAACAATACACTGTGAGGCTTCTAGAATAAAAGTAAGAGATAATGTCAGTATCTGGGCAGCTGTGCACCAACCCCTCCCCTCACTCAATATTAACGCTAACGTTTTCAGTTATTATAACTTGTTGGATTACGGGAGGGGTAGGTAGGTTCACAGCTTCCCAGATACTGACATTGATCGAAAGTAAGTGTGCAACTAGTATGAACTGCCACACATTGTTTGATGTTATGCTGGTTAAGTAGACGAACGTAAGTGCATAAAGTTACAATACACGCACTCAATGCTTCGGCAATCCTGCGTAGTGTCTTCATCAGCCAGCGTACCATCAAACTTTATAACATAAATTTCGGAAAGAGCGCGCTATGATTGGCTAATACAACATAGCTTTCGGAAAGCGCGCGCTATGATTGGCTAACACATGCGATCCATTTGCCCATGGGTTGCATGATGACGTCAGATTGTGAACTTGTGAAGTCTTATGTTATAAAAGAAATGGTAAACACAGCAGCTGTGCAACCATCGAGTTATGGATGCACTTGGGAGTTTGCTAAGCACTCAAGAAACTAGAGATGCTCGAGCCGCAGCCGAGAGAATCTCTAGCTTCTTGAGTGCTTAGCAACCTCCCGCGTGCGTCCATAACTCGATGGTTGCACGTTGCACGTTTACCATTTCTTCAATTCACGTCAACTGACGCCAATTGTAGTGTAATAGCATGGATTTTTGAACACTTGACGTCGCGAAACTTGCATATCTGAGAGAACAGGAAAATGGCGGGTGAAAGGCTTTCAGCATTGAATGCGGAAGATATCAGTAACTTGCTTAGAGAAAAGGACAGTTTTTAACACAATAAAAATGTGAGCATATCGTTAAATGAACTGTCACCTCTACATGCACTACTGTTGTTTGATTCATGCCGAACTCTTCATGGACAGTCACCAGTATAACTGCTGTGCCAGACACTGATGACGCAGTCAACAGACCATTCTTACTGACGCCAACAACAGATGCACTGCTTGACGATTCATAATACTGAGAACAGTCAGTTATCAGCTCATAGGTCATTCTAGCTGAGCCATCCCTGTAGCAAAATAAATAAATAAATTAACTAATAATAATCATTATCATCATCATCACCACCACCACAATCATAACAAAATCACATAAAGAACAGTAAAATTACAGATCCCTGCTAAGAAATCCCATTGCTTACAAACATTTTCAAGGTCTTTGTGACGTTAAAGGCCATTTTTTCTCGAGGAAGGAAAAGGAAAATTGCAATCCACAATAAACGACAAAGATTTTGAATTCTCCAAGATGGCGGATGTTGACTGACCAATACATCGAGTTCATTTGGAGAAGTCCTCCAAGTTAGTGACCATTTTGTAAAAACAACACCCTCCCCTCTCTCCCCTACCCCCTCCCACTGCTCGTTCGCACATGCTTTCCTACCTTCGATCTTTACTTATTGCTCCCCTCTCACCCCTCCCCCACCACTGCTCGTTCGCACATGCTACCCTACCTTCGATCTTTACTTATTGCACAATAAATAACGGTGCAGCTTAAGAAAATGAATGACTTCAGTCGTCAACTTCGCAACTAACTTAACAATTGTGCCCGAGGTCTTGAGTACTCAAGACCAAGGGCACAGTTTTTTCTTAAACGGACCGACCTTTCCCGGTAAATAACCCATTTATTTTTTTGGATGTCCCCTTTTTAAAGAAAGAAAAGAAAAAGGAAATTGTTACAGCGGGGAAAAAAATCCGGTCCGTGATCGTAAAATCGTGAAAATAGTATCGTAAAAAGCTGGACTGGTCACGTGCGCGTGATTAGTCAATCAGATTCGAGGATTTAGGATTCCGGCCCGCTCAGATGCTTGAGAAAAAAGTAAAGCCAAGTATTCTATATCTCGAGACATCGAAGAAACTGATCAAGAAAATATTTGAGGCAAGCAGACGCCCTTCAGTCAGTTACATTTTCACAACTTAAACTAAATCCACAAAAGAGCTGGGATCAACTTGCTTTCTACTTCGCATGCTTCCAACTATGATTCCCCCCTTAGGATAAAGTGGCACTTTACTTATAGTAGACACAGACCAAGCACGTGCCTGTTCGTACACAGAGATGCGATCGACATAGTACCTGTTTGTTTTGATCCTTGTGTTGACATTATGAGGCAAGAGAAGAAACCCGGCGGCTGGGAAAAGCAACTGCAGTCTCTCATACACCTTCAATAACGAGACAAAAAGTTTACTGATAAAAAAATTGAAGCTTCCATGACATAAGCCTGACAAAGACAATTCATGATCGATGTATATGTTGTGGTTCACTTTTTTCCTTGGTTTAAATCTTATTTCTTTTTTAATTTTTTTTTTTGTTTTTTGGTATGGTATACATACATTTCGTATATGTATATACATACATTACGTGCTTTGTTAGATATTTAGACTTTCCATTAAACAATCATACAGCAAATACAAACAAACAAACAAACAAACAAACAAACAAGGACGGCACAACTGGCGCGCTGGTAACAACTAAATGTGAAAGGGGCACGTGACCAAGAATCAACCAATCACAGTGCTCGTTTTCTGGAGTGAAAGTCTAGGCATACAACAATTGCACTTGAAGTTAATATATACCAACTGTACCTCAAAAGTCACTTCATCTCGTAAGTTTTCTTCCATAACAACTTGCTGATATCTGGGGTTGATCAGTTCCACTCTGAGGTAAACTGTGGTGTGGCCTGGATTTACACAGTGAAGGTCGACACGGAAATCACTCTCACTCTCCACAAGTACGCCACTCTGTATAAGTCATAGACAATACATAACTTAAACCTTTACACATGAATGCAAGATAGAAATTCCCCTTAAAAGTGATTACGCATTTCGCAAAATCCCGTTACGGACAATATGCTCGATTATAACCCACCGATTAATTTTTGCGCCATCTTATTGGCTATTTTGGGTCAGTAGAAAAGGTCAGTGGGATAACAAGACCAAGTAATGGACAACAGCTTAACAATGAGTTCATCCGCATTGAGACAAGGTGTTGTGATCAGAACTAGCATGACCTTGACAGCTAAACCTCGTAGAAGACTTCATGCTTTTTACTTTACTCAACATAAGACATCGTATGACTCCGTTTCATCAGGCTGGTGCATGGCAAAAAGTAAAAACTGAAGATTTACGTCTTACCGAGACATAAACAGATTTTACTTGGCAGACATCTGGATTGGATGTGCTCCAGCGAAACTTCAAACCAGGGACTGCATTACCGAAGGTAAAAGGTGTTTCATTGTTCACACCCGTTGCATACATACTTATCTGCAAAGCAAAGTGGCCAATTCATTTATCGTGAGATCATACAAACGCAACATGTTATTGAGTTGCACAACTTTTTTTGGAAACCCTGAGAGTCTATCTCAAAGCACCTTTATTCAATACGTAGTGTGTCGAAGTCTCCAGCAGACTGCTGAAAGAGACTGCTTCGGTTATGTAATGCTTCCAAGGCAAGTGGCTAACTATGGTAACGATAACGACCATGATGATGATGATGATGATGATGATGATGGTGGTGGTGGTGTTGGAGTGTGGTGGTGCTGTGTTACGGTAGTGTAGTGTTGCTGTGGTGGCTGTGTGGTGGTGGTTGCGTGGTGGTGGTTGCGTGGTGGTGTAGTGCTGTTGTGTGGTGTGATGTTGTGATGGTGATGTTGTGATGGTGATGTTGTGGTGGTGGTGATGTAGTGGTGTTGGTGGTTTGTTGTTGTGGTGGTGGTGTTGTTGTGGTGATAGTGTAGTGCTGTTGTGTGGTGTTAATGTTGGGATGGTGATGTTGTGGTGGTGGTGTCGTTGGAGTGATATGGTGGCAATGATGATAATGATAATGATGATGATGATGATGATGAGACAAAGAATGAGGATGACAGTGACGATGGTAATGGTGATGATGATGTCAACAAACAAACCAAGCACACTTTGCCAAAAAAGATACACCCGAAACCAACTTTTTTCTTTTCCTAGACGCTAAGAGATCAGAATCGCGATCGATAGATTTTCAAATGGTCGCAAAATCGCACCTGAATATCTGTTTTTCCCTTACATTTGGACACTTAAGTTAAACACAGCTCCCAAATTTCAGTTTATTCTGAAATATACAAACCTTCGTTCCAGTAACAAGATTGGTAGACGCAACATTGATTTTAATTCCCGTTAGTTGCACAACATGAACCACCGTGACATCCTGTTGATTGCAAAATAGAGCAGCAATAATAAGCTGGATACTGAATACACACATACAACTAACAAACGAGGCACTAATAGCAAATTATTGTGCAATTCTACGACTTCTTTAAGCAGAATTCCTCTAATTCTCTTAATGGTACAAATACCTTAGAATACATGATAGTCTGTCCCCTGGTTTGATCCGCTGCCTGAACTACTCCAGTAACATTGGTTGTTCCCACCTCTTGAGCCTCAACAAGACCCACAGCACTCACTGTGGCCACTGTACGATTGACAACGCTGAA
>OX453283.1:22192203-22332203 GCA_949710005.1 Ricordea florida | reverse complement strand
AATGAAAAAATTACTCGCACTGGCGCCTGTATTAGGCGCAATTTGACGCCACCCTCTTTTTTTTCATCAACTTTTTAGGTCGATTGTTACGTTTAATGCGTGGGTGATCCCACGAATCATTATCCACCACCGAGCGGAGAGTGGCCAATCAGATTGCATGATTACTTCAAATTCTTTTGAACTACAGATATATCATTTGCCATAATAAGTGCTGTCCAATATAACCAGGACCATCGTACCTGGAAAGAGGCTCCTCGAATTAAAATGACAACGTCTGGTTCCAGGCGCAAGGCAGCAAACACCTATAACATAAAAATGTCGAACGAAATCTCTCACTCCAGAAATTTTTCCTTTTTATAGTAATGGGAAGATAGAATCTAAATATATTGTCTTACTTGTAAATACTTAATTAGTGGCACTATTGTACTGTTGTTTTTTTCTTTCTTTTAAGGGGGCATTACAGGATTAACCTCGTGTTTCAAGATGTCTTCCATTTTTTTTTCCTTCATCGTAAAGAAATTCCATTATATTTGTAATTACACTGTATATATGAGCCAAACTTACGTGCGTGCGTGTCTAGTTGTTCACAGAAAGGAACTGTTGACCCGAGAGGGGGGAAATCATGCACTGTATTTTTGCATGGCTTAGACATGAAGGCTAATGAAAATAAACACGTTCTGGAAGAAAGGATGTAGTTGTTGTATATTATTCATAACAGAAAGCGGGCTAAAGATTAACTGGCTGTTTAAAAGATAGAGTCCTATTTTTCTAATGTCTGGTTTATTTAAATGTAAGTACAAATGTTTTTATTATTTTTAATTATTTTATTATCCTTTAAACTATGGGTAACCAAAAAAAAAGCTTGACTCCGTGCTAACCATTCATTTTTATGAGGAAGGGGGGCTGATGTGATATGGGAAGCACAATTTCAAAATTGCATGAACCCGTCTCAGTTTGCCAATTTTTTCAGCTCCGCTTAAATCGTACGGTGGCACAACTTACATTTGTTAACTTGTTTAAATAAACCAATTTTGTGTGTTTCAATTTGCCTTCAACGCAGCGCCGGTTTATAAAGGTAATCAAATGGTTTCGAGTGCAATTTGGAATAAATGAGCACAAGACTGAAAAAATTGCGCGAGCCTGTAGGGTGAGGGCAATTTGTGAGTGCAATTTAGAAGTGCTTATTTATACCAAGAGAAAATGAGGTAAGAGAACACATCTTCCATACTGGGTTCTCTTATTATGATAAGGGGACAGAATCAAGAGAAAATGAGGTAAGAGAACGTATCTTCCATACTGGGTTCTCTTACTATGATAAGGGGACAGAATCTATTTTTAGATCCCGAAACTATTTTAACTGACCAATGGCTGATGTCCTTCTCATCACGTGGTTGTAATTTCAATGCGCCATGGGGAAACCGCGCAGCCATGGAACGAGATATAAATAGATTCGGCGCCAAAAATAGATTCTGTCCCCTATTTACATCAGACGGGGTTATGTTCTCTTTCCTTATTTTCTCTTGTTTATACATAACTGCACTCAAAATCATTTGATTACTAGTTAACAATATGCATACAAAAATTATTTTCAGATTTCTGAACTCAATTTCAACTTCCTGCACTGAATATCAACTTTTTACACTCAATTTCACCTTTCTGCACTGTTTGGGATCTACTGACGTGCTCTTATCCAATCCGCGCACTGAAATTTTGGTATGTATAAAATTACTTAAAAAGATAATCCTTTTTTACCTGGATGTCCTTTGGTTCACTGGTAACGCTGCCTTTCTCACTGATAGACGCAGTACATGTCAGGCTGGCAGTGCCGAGAGCGACGCCTCTTACAGTAAAGTAGGCCGTGTCGTGGTTCGCTTTATATGCTTTCCCTGGCTTAATATCTTCCCTAATGTCAGAGAGTGAGATGCAAGTGAACACAAACAGAAACCCGTGAGAGCGCCTCTGAATGTCTTTAACCACAGCGTGTCCACATTCAATATTTCCCTAGTGCCATATTTGGAAAGCAAGAGAGACTGGCGCAAGCACTTTCCAAATATGGTACTTGGGAAATATTGAATCTGCGCAAGCCGTAAACTAAGTTACAAGTTTCAAGTCTTACGAGTTTCGGATACAACTGAAAACTGACATATTCGCGGAGTCGCAAAATAGGCTAGAAGCAATGGAATATATTTAACCGATTTGAAGTTCACTTTGTACAAATTATTTTGCCGAGGGTCAGATAGTGAGACGCAAGTGAATCCAACTGAAAACTTATGAACTGAATGAGTTATTCAATAAATCATGATTGAAAAAGATATTTAAGTTCGCTGTGTACACGTTCTTTCACTCAGTATGTCTTCTAGTATCAGAGGAAGTGAAACGCACGTTAACACGACTGGAAACTTAAAGGAGTGTTTAAGTCACAAATTGTCTAATAATCGCAAAGATTTTTGGAAGTTCGCTTTGTACATCTTCACCTCCTCAATGTCTTCCCCGGTGACAAAGATAGTTAGACTCAAGTTAATACAACTAAAAAACACATGGACTTGTTTAGTCGCAAAATAAGTTATATAATAAAGGAGGGGGTGGGGTGGTCAGTAGAAATACTCCTAGGTGCTTCGTCTCGTACAACCGAAACAAGCTCTGGTCGTGCTGCTCTCATGCCAATCGTGTCCGCATATGCGAGATTTGAAGTTAGGGACAGTTAATCTTTTACGGGGATAGGGGGGCGGCTGGTAGGATTTTTTTTTGGGGGGGAGGGAAGGGAACATGCGAAAGAAAACGGCTCTCGAGGGGGGTCCATCCCAAAAAATAAGGAAAGGGGGGGGGGGGGGTACCTGAAATATTTTCGCAATATTTTAAAATTGGATCATGTTTAAGCAGGAGCCCATCAATGAAATTACTGCTTCGGGGCGGGGGGGGGGAGGGGGGGCCTTGTGAAAAAAACTGGCAAGTTGAGGGGGGATCACGCAATTTTTAAATGGTTCTTCCCGAATCACACCAGCCCACCATCCCTCCCTCGTAAAAAATGAACGGTTCCTTAAGTTTGTGAGGGATAAATGTTCACTGTTCCCAAAACTGTGAAGACAAATACAGCTTGAGTAATAAAAGTCACCCCAGAAGCAATAAGGAACTATTGCTTGCGGCAAGGCTACAAATGCACTTGTTTTGCCATGGAGTATTAAACAATTATCCCATATTTATTTACTTCGGTAGTGTATTTTGGTATATTCTTTTCAAGCAAGACTTGAGTTTCTCCCCGTCTTATTCAAGAAATCTTTCCTCCATAATGGTGGTTTTTCGTACTTATGAGATATGAGCTGATAGCCTGTGAGTAGGAAACCAATCAGAGCGTGCGTTTGCTCATATCCAGAGCTTGTAGATATAATAATTAAAAATTAGATTATCAGCTCGATATTTCTATGGGGTGATAGTTGATGAGGCCAAAGGCCGAATCATTTATTACCTCATAGAAATCGAGAGCGAATAATCTAATTGTTTCTAACTTTTAGTAAATATCATAATAAACGAGTCATGTGCCCGTGAAAAAAAAATACTAATTCTTCATGCGAATCCTCGCTAAAGAACGAAGACGTCGCCATTTTGAAAACGATCTTCAACCAAGTGCTGTCTAATGACTGATAGTCTGCAGTAGCTCAGCCAATCAGATTGCGGCATTTGCATTAGTCTACAAGTAGATTTTTACTAATAGCCATTACCCTAGTTTGACCAACCTAACACTACTCACCTAATATTGAGTATATCTGGACTAAAATGCGGTGTAAACGTCACAGACTTCATGTTTCCAAGCATCAAAGGAACGCCAAACATATCCAACAATTGGACCTGAAGTCTGTCCGACGAATATAACTCGATCTAAGAGGTGAAAGAGGGTGTTAAAACTCATCAGTTCAGTATCTGTACCGCCACCAGTGCTCACCCTAAAGTTGACAAAGCTATAGGGGAAAGATCTCATGCATTCACCCACCACGACTCCCCAAATACGTAACACACGTTAATTATTCAATGCACCATTCAATTACGTCAAGGGGACTCGTGTTGGGTATATACATGAAATCTGCGCCTGTAAAGGGAAACAATTACGCACAATGGGACTCGTGGTGGGTATAACATGAGATCTCTGCCTGTAAAGGGAAACAATTACGTACAATGGGACTCGTGGTGGGTATATACATGAGATCTCTGCCTGTGAAGGGAAACAATTACATACAATGGGACTCGTGGTGGGTATATACGTGAGATTTCTACCTGTAAAGGGAAACAATTACATACAATGGGACTCGTGGTAGGTATATACACGAGATCTCTGCCAGCTATAGTTTACCTTGTTCGTAACAACGACACTGATGCCATACACATCTGAAACTTGGATGTTGACAAAAGCAGGACTGGTTGAGTCTAGACACATGTCGTGGACTGTTACAGTGAACAGACCTTCACTGTAAGGTATGACCTGCAAGAAAAGAATAACGACAAGCAAAGAGCTGGCTCTAAAACGCTGATTGTTCAGAATGGACCGATAAATAAATAGAGGATATAATACGGTGGCGAAAAGATATGAATTTTATGAGCAAGCGACAAGAACAAGAGATATTGTTCTTGTCACGAGAACATAAAATTCATATCTTAGAGCTAACGTGTAATTTTTTTTTTCATTATATATACAATAACACGTTAAGGTCCGCTTGAAACGCCGAACTTTACATGTGCCAATCTAATACAAATGAGGGAAAACAATAGATTTTTCTCATTTGCATTAGATTCGGCACATGTGAAGTTCGACGTTTGAACAAGGCCTAAGACGTTCGTTTGGCAGCTTTGCCAACAAACTGAATCGTGCAAGGCGAGAAGTGGTGTCATCGATATCCTTACTAGTGAGGTGTGGTGTATCGTGTGGTGTAATTCCCTCAAGAAACAACACAAGTTACCCCAAGCATTATATCGCTGGTACCCATTTATACACCTGGGTGAAGAGAGACAGTGTGGAGTTAAGTTTCTTGTCTAAAGAAACAACACAAGTTACCCCCAGCATTATATCGCTGGTACCCATTTATACACCAGGGTGGAGAGAGACAGTATGGAGTTAAGTTTCTTGTCTAAAGAAACAACAGAATGCCAGCATCAGGGCTCGAACTCCGGACCTCCTGCTCGGACGTCCGACACGCTAACCACTGCACTACTGTGCCTTCACTAGCATCCCATCCAGGGGGGAGTAATAATACTCCCAGGTGCTTCATGCTATTGAAACCGGGATAAGCTCCGGCCGTGTGGGCCTTAAGGCTCATTAGGTACCGGAGATCGGAGAATTCTCCGGCTACTTCGAAGAATTCTCCGGCCAGTGCGAAGACTTCTCCGGCTACTACGAAGAATTCACCGGCTACTACGAATAATTCTCCGGCTACTACGAAGACTTCTCCGGCTGCTACGAAGAATTCTCCGTCTACTACAAAGAATTCTCCGGCTACTACGAAGAATTCTCCGGCCAGTACGAAGAATTCTCCGGCCAGTACGAAGAATTCTCCGGCTACTACAAAGAATTCTCCGTCTACTACAAAGAATTCTCCGTCTACTACAAAGAATTCTCCGGCTACTACAAAGAATTCTCCATCTCCTACAAAGAATTCTCCGTCTACTACAAAGAATTCTCCGGCTACTACAAAGAATTCTCCGACTACTACAAAGAATTCTTCGTCTACTACAAAGAATTCTCCGGCCACTACTAAGAATTCTCCGGCTACTACGAAGAATTCTCCGGCTACTACGAAGACGTCTCCGACTACTACATAAACACATAAATGACCAGCTCCCGGTTGGCTTGATGGCTCAGTTGGTTAGAGCATTGCACCGGTATCGCAGAGGTCATGAGCTCGATTCTCGTTCAAGCCTGAACTTTTTTCAGGTCTTATCTTTGCAACTGCTCAAGTTGTCCACATCACTGGAACGATCTTTAAATTATGAAATCTTTCTCCCGTAGTTCACATGTATGAAATTTTAATATATTTGCGTTCACAATATCAATAATTAGTATAAATACTCAGGTGATTATACAAAATCGCGCGCTCTGATTCGTTCGCTATCTCGGATTACCAGCCGATAATCACCTCGACGAACAAAATGGCTGCCAGTCGTTCGCGCGCTTTTGATGAAATAAAACTTTTTCGTGTTGTAAAATGCTTTTCTTTTCTTTTTTGAAATAATCACCTGTGTATTTATACTAAAACAATTATTCGCCTCAGGCGCAGTGATTCTCGGTGAATATTCACCGAGAATCACTTCGCCTTCGGCGAATAATCGTTAATTATCGTTATCATTTGACGAAAAAGGTCGGGCTAATTACAAGTTGCACTTACTACAAAGTCATGTTTCCCCTGGTAATCAACTTTCGCTAACAGAGCGTTGCTTCCTTTCACGGCAAAATGACCTGAACCTCCCTTAATGTGAAAGACAACCTGCAAAACAAAATGATTCATTCCAAATTGGTTGATTAACACGATGAAATCGATGATTGTTCACTCAAAATATTGCATCAGTTCTTATTGGCCTAAATGTCGTGTAACTCATTATAGAGCGTACGCACATGACGTCACGCCAGCCATGTTGGTATACCTAAACATAGGAAAGGCGGCCATGTTGATGTCCCAAACTGATCCTCCAGGAATTGAATTATATTCTTATCCAAACATCTGCTTTTGTTTCCGTTAAAAATATGGCTGTTGATAACGTGAGTGAATAGGCTCTATTGCCAGCAAGACGACGTCAATCATCCTGAAATCACTTCAACAGCGCATTAGCAACATTTCGTCGCACACTAAGGTGTCCGTCCATTTGCGTATTAGATACTTAAGTGGACCTTACCTGATTGCTGGGGTGATTCAAAATGGACGCTTCTGGTGGAGAAATCGTTCTCTCAGGTACCAACAAGAGTTTAAGGTAATCGTGAAGGTTGAACTTCACAGGTTTCTGGAAAAATAAAAGTCAAGTATCACACAAAATAACAATGAAATTAAGCACACGAATGTATGCATACTGGAAATGCACAGCTGAAGAAATGTTTCTTGAGTGCTTAGCAAACCTCCCAAGTGCGTCCAGCGCACTGCTGCTGCGTTTACCATTTCTTTTAACATAAGAGACATAAGACTTCACAGCTTCACAATTGCATGCAACCCATGGGAAAATGGATCGCGCTCATTAGCCAAACATAGCGCGCGCTTTCGCAAAGCTATGTTATAATTTTGAGTGGAAATTTTATCACTGGAAAACCACGCAAACCCGTTCCACTTTCCTGATAAAAAATACAAGCGAAAAAGAAAGTTCCTGCAATCAGTAACGGAAACGGAATATTTTCATAGTGAAGAAAAAGTCAATGGTTGTTTTCACGACAATTTTCTGAATAAATCTACATGTAAGTGTCTATGGAATTAAGGATGTCACATGCCTGCGCAATCAATGTCATTACATATTACTCCGCAGTTCAAATATATGGTCTTTCATATATTCACTTGCATTCTTCTCCATCTACGGGTATATTACGAACTCACAACACGACCAGTACCTAATTGGCTTGATAGCTCAGTTGGTAGAGCACTGCACTGGTATCGCAGAGGTCATAGGTTCGAATCCCGTTCAAGCCTGAATTTTTTTCAGGCTTTAATTTCACAGCTGCTTAAGTTGTGTACATAACTGCGATGATCAATCAATGTCATTACATATTTTTTTTAAGTTTTAGTTACTTTTATTTGTGCTAAAAGCTCTTTACTTTTGCTGGTCCATATTGTTTTTTTCGACTCGTTAATTTTAGGTCTGAGGAAACCTGATAGTTTATAAGCCCTGAGGTTTTTTTCAGGTTTCCTCGCCATCTGCTTCCATTCATTTTATGTGAAATACACCAATATTATAATGATGTGTGATATCGCGAATAAATATGAATGAATGAAGGAATGAATGAATGAATGAATGAATGAAACGCATAAGAATTGAAACTTGCAACTGTCTTTGAACGTCCTCAACCACAGTTTGTCCACATTCAATCTACCAAGTACCATATTTGGAAAATAAAGAGAAACTAAATGAACCAATCAGTGCCAACAAGCTCAAAGACTGAGGAGAGCAGTTTCCAAATATGGTACTTGGGAAATATCGAATCTGGACAAGCTGTGAACGTCAGGTACATGTTTCAAGTCTTATGAGTTTCGGATAGAACTGAAAACTTACAAATAGGGCAGAATGGAATATATTTAACCGTGTCACGTAATGCAATAGCCAATCAGAAACGCTAATTTTTGGAAATAAACCAATCGTATTGCGAGAAAGTTAAAGACAACGCTTGCTCTTTCTTTGTGTCACGACCTTGGTCACGCTCTGAAAAAACATTTTCTTTTACGTTGATATTGCGGTAAAAAACAACGCTAAACCACATTCAATTTGTTAATTGTACAGCTTATTTTCCTGAGTGTCTTCCCTAGTGTCAGATAGTGAGACACAAGTGAATCTTACGGCTTTCTGATGCTACCCAAGTACAAGCTCACCTCCAGTTCTAACCCACACCACCTCAGTACATCACACTCATAACCTTCTATTGAGGCGTGAATTACAACCACGCCCATCTTGTCGCTCAAGCTGACAGTCTGATAAGCTGTGAACACAAAACAATCAACATACTGCCATTGAGCTTATTATTAAAGTACAATAACCAAATGACAATGCCTTATATCAAATACAAAAATTAGGTCCTCTGAAAGCTCAATTAACAACAAGAACAAAAAGAAAAACAACAACAACAACCAGAACAAAAAAAAGAAAAAACAAACGTAAACGGATCAGTGTCAGTATCTGAGCAACTATGCCCCAACCCATCCCCTAACCCAACAAGTTATAATAAGTTAAAAAGGTAGCGTTAATGTTGGGTTAGGGGAGGGGTAGGTGATAGGTGCACAGTTGCCCAGATACTGACATTGATCCAAGTAAACAAACAAACAAACAAACAAGCTTAAAAGTTAATTAGGTTAAGTAAATGATCAAACAAATAAGTAATAACTAAAAGGAAACGAAAAAGGAAAAGGAAAGAATATCTATAGATATGTATGAGTATATATGTTGTAGTTCAATTTTTTCCTTGGTTCAAATGTTATTTTACTTTGTTTTCTGGTATGGTAATGTATGATAATTATGTATTGAAACAAAGGAAAATAAAATTTGAACCAAGGATAAAATTGAACTACAACATATATATATATATATATATATATATATATATATATATATATATATATATATATATATATATATATATATATATATATATATATATATATATATATATACATATATATATACATATATATATACATACATATATATATATAAAAAGTTATGATGCTTCGAGCCAACAGGGATGCCACACGCCAGAAGGATCCAAAAGGATTCGTAGTCCAAACCTTTTAGTTTCTTGGGATGTTGTGTCAATGTTCCCCAACATAGATAATCAACTCGGTCTTACTGCAGTCAAGAAGGCACTGAATGCTAGAGAAAACCAGCTTCCATCCACTAATTGCATTTTAGAAGCAGTAGAAATTTGTTTGAAGAGCAATCACTCGGTTTTTAAGGAAAACTTTTTCCTACAAATTCATGGCACAGCCATGGGCCCAAAGAACGCCTGTAGTTACGCGGATCTTGCCATGGGGGAAATAGATTATCAAGCTAAATTTTCTGGCCCCATAAAGCCGGCCTTATGGTGGCGATACCGTGACGATGTTTTTGATCTCTGGCAACAAGGCCTCCCTGCACTGCATGAGTTTACTGACTTTATAAATTCTCTATAGCCTACCATTCAATTTGAATTAGTTTTTTCTAAAAGCGAGCTTCACGTGCTAGATTTAACTCTACATCTCATCGGGGGTTTCATTCAGACAGACGTTTATTCAAAGCCAACTGATAGCCACTTGTATCTTCCACCATCAAGTGCTCACCCCAAACACGTTTTCAAGGCTATCCCTTATGGCGTAGCAACTAGGTTACAGAGAAACTGCTCTGAACAAGTATTTCTTGCCGAGAGAACAACTGAATACAAGGGTTATCTAGTCAATCAGGGTTATCCCACAAAACTAGTGGAAGATCAATTTTCTAAAGCCTTAACTACATCTAGAACTGACTTACTTAGAACTCGTGCCAAAGCTAAGAAGAAATTGTTTCCATTTGTAACAACATTTAATCCAAATTTACCTGATGTTGGTCGCATCATCAGAAAACACCTAGGTATTTTGGAATCCAACCCCAAATTAAAAGAATTTTTCCCGCCAAATTCCATCATAGCCTCTTTTCGAAGATCTAAAAACCTTAAGGAATTGTTAGCGCCATCTCGTTATGGCTCTAACATTGAAGTTGAAGAGGCTATTGAGGTTAGGGGTTGCTTCAAATGCAAAAGAACAAGATGTGATCTCTGTTGCAATTACTTTGTCGAATCAAATTCTTTCCAAAGTTTTCAAACAGGCAAGAGCTATAAGATACGATCGAAACTTTCTTGTGATTCAAAAAATGTCATTTATTTGGCTTCGTGTAAGAAATGTAACTTACAATACATTGGTTCTACAACAACAGATTTTAGAGTTAGATTTCGCAACCACAAGTCTGCCATGCTGACCAAGAAAAAGACTTGTGAGGTAGCGGTTCATTTCAACAGAACACCGCACGACTTAAACGATTTTTCTTTCCAGTGTATTGATCAAGTGCAGATAAATGCTAACAATACAAGTAACATCGAAAAGCTTTTAATCACTAAAGAAGCATATTGGAGCGCACAGTTGTTCTCTCTGGCACCTTTTGGCTTGAATAAACGTCAGGAATTCCACTCGAAAAAAAGAATAAACTACAACTAGCGTAAAAATAACTTGCTAATTTGGCGGTTATCTTAGTTCAGGTGTTCAAAGGCCCTGACCTTGGATCTTGTTAGCTTAGTTAGTGCAAGGTTTTCTCAGGGGCCCCCATCGGGGAATTTATTACATTATTGTTGTTTAAGGGCCCTGTTCAGGGCGCCTGTTGTGCCTTGCCGCGGCATAGCTTCAAGGGCTTTGTTTGGGGTTTTTATTACAAGTTTTTCCTAGGATGGCCTTTTATGAATACTGTGAATATTTTACATGCGGGTCCCTTCACACTTTTGGCTGACTTGACGAATCATGTTATAGTTTTTTAACATTAATCTTTTTGTTTTATATCCGATTATTTATTCATATTTGGTTTGCGTTTCTTGAGTTTTGTATCGCATTGTCATAGTTTCTCGCTTAGTAATCACCGATTGTTTATCATTGGTTAATTTTTTCATTTTCATGTGTTACCACGCCCTGTTATGTAATCATCTTTGTTATATTATGTCATCTTTTATACTGTAAACCTATTTAAGGACATTGTAATTTCTTATTCACTTGCACTGCAACTGATGAAGGTCATTGACCGAAACGTCTATTTTTATTAAATTTTTAAACTTTTTTTAGATTTTTTACTGTATATATATATATTTCTTTTTTTCGCTCGAAGTTGTCCGTCCTCGTTTTCCACAATTGCCTACATATATATATATATATATATATATATATTCCTGTATAGTGATATATATATATATATATATATCACTATACAGGAACTCACTCTCAGGCTTCGGATGTCAGCTGATAGTCTTTTACTGCTTTTTGAAACTTTGAAGAGATGCTGCATTCTTTATGTCTATAGGTATTTTGTTACAAAATTCAGCAGCAGCGTATCTGACGCTAAATTTACCGTGATTAGTTCGAGGTACGAGCGCACATTTATTTGATCTAAAGAACAGACTAAATGATCAACAACGAGAACTCAATCAATCTACAGTGCCAAGAAACTGCAAATGAATAGTGACCACGTCAGTTTAACCTTTTTAAACGTTATCAATACTTAAATTGTCCTCGTGATATCAAAACGTTGTTAAGCGAAAAAATGAGAAGAGACCATTCTACAGTTGCGTGCTTGGTACCCTGGGGTCGGTTGTTCGAAGGCCGATTAGCGCTAACCCAGGGTTGAATTTTAACCCAGGTTTCTTTTCCTCTTGTTAAAAAGCATTTTCTCCGATAACTTACTCTATTATTTTTTTTAGAGTATATGTTGTAGTTCAATTTTATCCTTGGTTTAAATTTTATTTTCCTTTGTTTCAAATCATTATCATACATTACCATACCAGAAAACAAAGGACAACAAAATTTGAACCAAGGAAAAAAATTGAACTACAACATATACAATCGTCAAATTGTATTCAAAGAGAATTATACTGATTATTATATCTGCAACCCTTGTATATGAGCAAACGCGCGCTCTGATTGGTTCCCTACTCATGGTATATCAGCTCATATACCATTGGTACGGAAAACGGCCATCATGGAGGGATGATTTCTTGAATTAGACTGTGAGAAATTCAAGTCAAGCTTAAAAATCATACACCAAAGAAATACTACCGAAGCAAATAAGTATGGGATGAAATTATTCGACGGTAAGTGGGCAAATTATATGGCGAAATTGTTTATTACGAACGAAAGTGAAACTCTTACAAACAGCCGCCATTTTGAAAGATCTGTGAAGCCCGTAAACTGAGTTTTTATTTTATTTCTGCCTACTTTTTCCACTTTAAAATTCTTTAACTAATTTGCTAACTCGAAAAAAAATTGACAAGTACATTAAAGAGATGTTTAAAAACGAGCCGGACTCGTGTTTAAAACATTTTTACACATCGGCTCTACAATATGTCGGCTCGGCAACAACATGGTTCTGTTCAAAAACAATAACAAAGTCAATTCTTGTCGTACAAACTAATTCCAGTGTCTCATAAGCGAGGGTTTAGAGATATAATAAAACAATTATTCCACTCAATCTCTATTAGCTCAATCTCTACTAGCTCATATACGTCTCGATTTCGTGGAATAATTGCTAAATATGCTTTTCAAGCTCTCATATCTGCATTTAAATTTCGCATTAACCCAGGGTTACCTTAACCCTGCTTCGAACAACCCGGCCCAGGCCTCCGAATAGAAGTGAGGCTGCAGGCGACCTTGCTTTCTAACAAACCTCCCTGTTCTTCATTATAGATAATATGGTTTGTACATTAAAGTCAGGGAGGTTTGTAACCAAGCAACGCCACCTTCAGCCTCACTTCTATTCAAAGGCTAGGTTCCTAGGGACAAATTGTAAAATGGCCTATCGACTAAACGATCAGCAAGGGAAATTGAATTAATTTACAGTGCCAGTTATAATGACAAAGGCAATTAAACTTTTCTGAAAGGTTATTTCTTCGCGAAATAAGAACGTTGTTACTCTCACAAATGGTAAGAGCTGAGGAAATGAGACCATCTGCATTACCAAGGAGTTTACTTACATACTGCTCGTCTAAGGTTTTCATCTTCCTTGTACCGCACAAACGCCATTTTCACTGAACTGGTCAAGTCAACAAACTTCGCCAAAGACGAGTCGCTTGATGACCACACAACAGTGAGAGATGTAAAGTTGTCAAACAAGCGACCATGCGAGTCCCGCAGATGAAGGACCACGTTTTGATTCTGATTGTTACGAACATGAACCTGGATAGCCAAAAAAAAAAATCGAGAAAGAGAGGGGAAAAAATAAGAAAAACAAAAACGTTAAAATGCAACAGTGTAAATCAAGATTTCGGTGTAAGACGAGCCAATATGAATGCTTTCGTTTATACCTTAGAGAAATGGGCTGTTTACCATTTACATCGGAAAACAGGTCAGTGTACGGTTTTGGCAAATGGTAAGGAAAATAAAAAATTTGGAAATTCTGCTTGGGATAGTCATTTATGGTTTGGTAATACATTCATGTCCTATATAAATCAAACATTTAAAGCATTGTAACTCTTCTGCTTTTCAAGATATCTTGCTGAAAAAATTCATGTAAACAAAGCATCAAGTAAGAAACAACGTGTAGAAATATAATATTTTTTGCTGCAAACGTTTTCGTGTAATTATCGATTGAACAGCTCCAAAATATAGGGCATAAATGCATTACCTATCGTTTGCAAAACTCACTCCTGTTCGTACGGAGAATCTAGAACCGACATCATCAACAGGTATCATAGTTGAGTTGAAAACGAATGGAACACGAAATTCCGTTTGGAACATTCCAATAGGAAAAACAGGACTATCTTTCCAAACGTTCCGTTGCTCCCGGAAAATTTCCACCGGAAAGTTCAGTAAACTTGCGTTCCATTTACTTTCCAAACGGAATTTCGGGGAACTTTTTTAAATAGTAAACCGCTATGGTCTCAATTCAGTACCCATCAAATGATACTTTTCTCAATGCTTGTGTGTTTGCGTGAAAAGGACTTGACATTCTCAGGCATGTTTTGGATGAAAAAGAATAGCTTATAGATTTATTAATGTGACAGAAAGTCGGCTAACATGCTACCCACATTCCCCAAAACAATGGTGCGATAACGTCACGAGCTCAACTGCTTAGACGCGAATTAATACCTCTTACCAACAGAGTTCGAGGTCCGTACTGTAAACTCAAGCGGAAAAGACGAGGATCCGTAACTTACAAAACGGACCAAGAAAACGAGGTTTGTAAGGTATTTATCATATCTCAAAACAAAGTTTTGAATTTAGCGGGCCGTACAGTGAAGTACGGCCCGCTAAATTGACCAATCACAGCGCGCGTACTAACTGAGAGATATAGTAAACCTCAGTACAATCACGACTGTCATCTGCGAATTATGCATGAATGAGTTTGAGTTCGAGATAGTGGGAAGTTCGAGATAACCGAGTTAGAGATAACGAGTTTCGACTGCACACTTCTCCTAGCGAGAGGTGGCTTGTTGGCGATAATTCGTTTCTTCTTGAGAATGCTGCATCTGATGGCCCGAAATTAAGCGCCCCCTTATAATTTCTCCAGAGTGAACGCTAATTTTACGATCGTATTCTTTAGTGTACCTCTTTATTAGAGCTGACACAGTTCTCTGGTGATAGCTGGCGGTTGTCAACGACAGGAAGTTTTATGTCGGGAACGATTGTCAGAGATGCAGGACGCATGCATGCAAACCTAGCAACAAATAGAAATAATAACATATGTTAAAGAGAAAAGAGTACTTTTAAGCATAGATTTTCATTCGTTGAAAATTAATAACGCGGGGGTGTGGGGCTGGGGAGTGGAGCTAAAGACAGAAGATAAAGGGGGCAAATTACTGACCCTCCTCCCTCCCCTAAAGGTATTGTGTCTTAACTCACTGGAATTTGTTACAGATGTGAACGGTTTAATAGGTGTCTCAGTAGTTGCTTGTAACGTTCCGTCGTCAAGGTGCAGGTAGTTCTGAAAAGAACTGTTGTTGGTGTTGACGTAACATATCAAACACGACATACAGTGTTTCATCACATATCAAACACGACATACAGTATTTCACCACATATAAAACACGACATACAGTGTTTCATCCCATATCAAACACGACATACAGTGTTGCATCACATATCAAACACGACATACAGTGTTTCATCACATATCAAACACGACATACGGTGTTTCATTACCTATCAAACACGACATACAGTGTTTCATCACATAGCAAACACGACATACGGTGTTTCATCACATATCAAACACGACATTCAGTGTTTCATCACATATAAAACACGACATACAGTGTTTCATCACAAAAATCAAACACCGAGAAGAGAGTTGAAAATACAACGCGCAGCGGAGTATTGTTAGCGAAAACCGACGTGTCTGATATGTCATGAAATACAGGTATCGAATGTTGGATATAGCTTCTCAAACGATATTACTTAGAAGGGGAAATAAACGATACAAAAACGAGCCGTGTTTCTTCAGATTTCCACACGCGTCACGGTACCAGTTTCTTTTGTTTTTCCCTCATACATTATTATTGAGTTTGAGAATGAAGTTTCAACAGTCTTAGCAAAAGTCATCATCAGAGTCAAGTGATTTACGTGTCATTACTTGCCATAAATTGTTGAATGTAACCGTTAAAAATCATAGCCAAACATTGCATGCATGTGGCTACTGCATTTATTAAGTTTATTCGAACCTTTTTGCCATACCTATCGCCTTTCCTCGATTTCATTATGTTTACATATTCTCTTCTGAGTTTAAAAGTAAATTGATGTAAAAGCGAATTGTATTGTGCATTGTGATTGGCTAAATACTAGGCACGCGCTGATTGGCTCCTTCACTCACTCAATCTCTCGTGTTTCCTTTGACATACTGGCTCCTGTATTATTTCATACGCTGCAGCCAAAAAAACGATGTAAACATGCTCTTTTGGACTGACATTAATTACATTTAAGTTGACTTCGATTAGCTACACAAAATAAAACGAGCATGGGCTTACTTGACAGGTACAGACGAACTGGCTGGATACGGGTTCTTTGGTGATGGGTTGTTTCCAATGGTGACTGTGAGAACCTGAAAAAATAAAGGGAATCTTTGCAGTTCAGAAGATTAATTTCAAGCACATAAGGCATTGCAAAAAAAAAAAAAAAGAAAAGAAAAAGAAAAACAGATTCTGAATGGCTCTCAGAATAATAAACCCAATGCCTGCATTAATTTTCAAACAGTTTTTTTTATTTTCTCTTATTTTCCTCCTTTATAGTTTAAAGTTCTCTCGTGATTTTATGCTATACAGTCAAGCATTGTCTCTCTCGTTAACTTTTGATGAAACACGGTGGTTTGAGGGAGTTCCGAACTTCAGGTAAACCATGAGAGGAAAGCTTCGGTTCATGAAAGTACAATGTAATTCTTAACTCGAGCTTTTGCCTTCACTGATGTAAATACACAGACGTTATTTTTAAAGTTCGGAGAAACGCTCTTAACTAGACCATAGTTAGTAGAAGGGACTAATTATAACAGTAAACTAGACTGATTTACACTCATTTAGTGGTGGTGTTGTAAGGTTTGGAGGCCGGCCGGGTGATCTTTAGTCTGTCAATGGAACTGCCAGGTCTAGTTGATTTGTCACATTGCGCTTGACCGTTTTGCATTTTTAATTGTATTTAGGACACGATACTTATATCAATTTGTGGAGGCACAGTAGTGAAGTGGTTAGCGTGTTGGACTTCCGAGAAGGAGGTTTGGAGTTCGAGCCCTAGTGCTGGCACTGTGTTGTTCCCTTAGACAAGAAACTTTACTCCACACTGTCTCTCTCCACCCAGGTGTATAAATGGGTACCAGCGATATAATGCTGGGGGTAACTTGTGTTGTTTCCTTAGACAAGAAACTTCACTCCACACTGTCTCTCTCCACCCAGGTGTATAAATGGGTATCAGCGATATAATGCTGGGGCTGACCTTGCGATGGACTAGCATCCCATCCAGGGGGGAGTAATAATACTCCCAGGTGCTTCATGCTATCGAAATCGGGATAATCTCCGGCCGTGTAGGCCTTAAAGGCTCGTGTGCGCCTTTGCCATTTTACTAAAATCAATTCAGTTTTTTTCATGCAAATAGTATTTACGGTGTTGTTCCTTGTATGGCGTCTCTGGCTCTTTTGTGCAACTCAAATGGCTCTTTCTTAGTATTGTAAGTTCCCATGAAACTGTAATAAAATGTTAACAGCCTTAAGACTCTGACAGGAGGCAGCGTGGCCGAGTGGTTAGGGTGCCAGACTTGTAATCTGGTCACGGTCACGGTCCCGGGTTCGATTCCCGTCCTGACCACTACATGGATATGTAATACGGTAATCCCGAGTTTCATATCCTTCATATCCTCGGCCACGCTTGTAAATAGCCAACTGGTCTGCCTTCCGCCAGTTGAGATTCTCAGCAAAACGTTTACGTTGTGTTTAATGTGAAACTGTCTCTGAAAAGCCCCGTGGGGACGAGCCAATAAAGTATGTAGGCATGTACATGTATGTATGTAAAACATACCCAATCAAAAGTTAAGGCAAATACACGTCATCAGCACCAAGCGCGGGAAAACGGGTGTGAGACCGTCATGGGGATAGTTTCTAAAGAAACTGGTGCTGCGTCGGTGGGAAATTGAAACACAAGAAAATGGGTAAATCAAACGAATTGATTAAGTAAGTTATACCACCGTAAGGTAAAAGGCAAGTGCTCACGTTTCGCTCCGACGAAGGGCTAACGCTCGAAACGTCAGCACCTCCCTTTTACCTTACGGTGGTATAACTCACTTAATCAACTCGTTTGATTATCCCAATTTCTTGAGACCGTCATATTTGGTTTGTTTTCGATTGGTTAAGCGAATGACGCGAAATTTTTTTTAGCCAATCACTTACCAAAGCGGTTTTAATATCTGAAACCATTACGGAATTATTTTTGACAGAGAATTAAAAGCGGATTTATGACATCAGCACTGACACCAGTGATTGACAAACAAGATGCACACACCTGCTCGCCCAGCTCTTGGCAGACAACACTGAAGTAGTGAAATGAACCACTGTAGTCAACTAAAAAGGAATAAAGATACACAGGGTGAGACGAAAATGAAAAGATCAGGTTGCCCCTCGGGCAAGCTGTTACTTGCGGTTACTAGCCCGAAACTCTGCGGAGCTATTGTAGCCCGTAATAAAATTGTTTATAAAGAATAATCAGATTTAATTACGCAAAATACAAGTACTGATACCAGGCATAGATATAAACTAATTCTTCGTAGTATTTTACATTTTACCGCCGTTGACGGTCAAAAATATTATAAATTTACGGAAATCACAACACAGTTATTCTTGTGAATGTCATGAACGTTGCGATCGGTCAATTAAACTAGCACTGTAATCTGAAGTCTGTCGACATTCGATGAAGTAAATTCTCTTCAAAGCTCGTCAAGCTGACAAACTCTATTGCGGCAACTAAAATGCGGCGCAAAACATTGTCACGCTACTATTATTTGGTCTCAAAAGGTTATCATTTTCTCTCAGGAGCTTTCTGCTAGACACTTTGGTATAAAAGCTCAATTTATCGTCAGAAAAGAGAAACCAACGGTGCTTGCCCGTTGGGCAAGCTCCGATAAGAAAACGCTAGCCCAACAAGTCATTCCACTAGCCCCGGGCTATCGAGAAACAATCTTACAGAGAAATAATGGAATAGAGAAACAATCTTACAGAGAAATAATGTTATAGAAAAACAATCTTACAGAGAAATAATGTTATAGAAACACAATCTTAGAGAAATAATGTTATAGAGAAACAATCTTACAGAGAAATAATGTTATAGAGAAACAATCTTACAGAGAAATAATGGTAGAGAGAAATAATGGAATAGAGAAATAAAGCGAAGAGCCACTAGATCAGTGCAGTGCAGCTGTTGTGGTTCAATTTCATCCTTGGTTTAAATTTTAATTTTCCTTTGTTTAAAACTGATCACGATACATTACCATACCAAAAACAAAGGAAAATGAAAATTGAACCAAGGAAAAAATTGACCCACAACAATTTGGAATTACATGTTTACATGTATATTGTCAGCAAGTAATCAAATGGTTTCGAGGGCAATTTTGTACAATTTTGAGAAAGGGAGCGTTACCAATGAACCAAACGACATCCTGGTAAAAGAGTTATTTTTAAAGTAATGATATAGAGAAAAATGAAAGAGAAAAAAAAGATGTTTAATATCGGTGGTAATTGCGAAAGATAATAGTAATAATAAGTAGTCGAGAAACACTGTCGTGGATTATATTTCAAGAAATATTGAGATATTATGATCTTTTCTTTCTAACAGATATCAAGGTACAAATTTCGTTTTAATTCCTTTTAAGTGAAGCACTGTACATAGTTCTTTTTTATGAGTATTGAATAAAGATTATTATTTCTCAATGATATACATACCAAAATTTCAATGCGCTGATTGGATAAGAGCACGTCAATAGACCCCAAACAGTGCAGAAAGTTGAAATTGAGTGTAAAAATTTGATAATGAGTGCGGGAAGTTGAAATTAAGTCCAGAAATCTGAAATTAAATTTTGGCACGTACATATCATTAACAAGCAATTAAATGATTTTCAGTGCAGTTATGTATAATAAGCACTTTTTCAAAGCCAACGAATTGCGCTCACCCTACAGGCTTGTGCAATTTTTCCAGTCTTTGTGCTCACACAATATTATTCTAAACTGCACTTGAAATCATTTGATTACCTATACAAATAATATTAATATTAATTTACATCTGATTTCAGATGTACAAACCATCATAATCTGCAGTGTGATAATGACCAATGGCAACTTCTTTGGGCTTCTCTGGAGTAACTGTTGAGTACCAAAACGTGACATTTAGCTTACAAGTTCAAGATAAAAACAAGGTTTATAATCACTGGTAAGCTTGAAGCCCTATTCTTACTTAACCCTTTAACCCCTGAGATCAAAATCTTAATTCTTCTAACTGATCTCAATACATCTTTCATTACAACAGTGTGGAGATTTTGATGTTATATCAACAAAAACCTATACAAGTTTTCAGATTGCATATTCTCATGAGCTCTATGGTTGCCTTTGTAGTATTACGTTTAAGAGAAGATGCATGTTGGTCACTCTCAGGGAGTAAAGGGTTAACCATCTAGAACCCTTTTAAACAACAACACCACTTTATTAAATCAGGCTGTTACAGTCTGAATAATACCTAACCACAAATAGTTAAAAACTAGTCGAGGCAGGTATGACTAATTTAGGTTTATTACAATTACGTTTTTGGCGCTATACATATTTGTGTTTACAAGGATTTCAGATAAACAGCAATAAAGGATTATCAGATAGAGATAAATAAAAAATAGCGAAAAAAATAATCTACAGTGTACTATGGATATGCTGGTCGAAGATACAGGATTACTCCAGTTTTACAAGTTTTTTTTTATTTCAAGAATCGAAGATGGTGCAAGGTACAAATTCTCTTGTTTAAAGATTTTAATAATTTTTAGACAGATTCTTAGATCTCCTCGCTACTGCCGTACGTTATTTTTGTACGCCACATATGTACCATATCAAATACAAGTAATTGTCAATCAATAATATGAAAATTTCTCTATTCTCTATCATTCGTTGCAAATTTTTTGGGGAACGGTTGGAAACAATATTAAGTTTGTTTGGGTTTTGCTATTCCATTTTATGTTGTACACAGAATTTTCAGTGATTGATGATCGCTTTCATCAAAGTCAAAATTCACAAAGTATACTTTACCAACCATCGCTATAACGACAATTGTTCTTTAAGGTCTTTCCTTAATATGCTACCTATGAATTGTTGTGAATGTTTACCTTTAAATGTTTAAAGAACTATGCACAAGACGTAACTTGGATGATTCTTAAGTGATGTACTGTTGTTAAGATGTTATTCTACATAACCTGTCAGTGGCAAAATAAGGCAATACAAAGAGCGTATTACGTGATCGTGCGGAGAAACGAAATGTCTCCTAGTGTTGAAAAGTATTTCGCGAGTGAGGGCTGCGAACGAGCGACATATTTTCAACACGAGAAGAGAAATTTTCGTATCTACAAGCAACTATGTAATTATTTTTCTTCTATTCTATAGAATTTAGTGGTGTATAGAGTTACAGAGTGACAGCAAATCATAAAAATAGGCAAGCATTACATGCATGTGGCTACTGCATTTATTAAGTTTATTCGGACCTTTTTGCTATACCTATCGCCTCGATTTCATTACTTTTACATATTCTCTTCCGAGTTTAAAAATAAATCGATATAAAAGTTACAAAATACTAACTCTAGTGTCTTTCCTTTAGGAATATCATCCAAATATAGGCTGGCCACTGTAAATTTGTTGAGCCCGGCCGACTTACACCATAATTCCTCGCGGTGCGCAAATTGTATTGTGCATTGTGATTTGCTAAATACTAAGCACGCACTGATTGGCTCCTTCACTCACTCACTCGTGTTTCATATGCAGCAGCCAATAACAGTATACCCCAATACTTACATCACACATGTGCGAATGTCATTTATATCCACACATCTGTGGTATCATTTTTTATCAGTTTGCTACCACTCGATACACCACTCAATTTTATATAATAAATATAAACACCACCATCCTGTATGGGCTGAAATATAATGCAAATCACGAGTACAATTATAATATTCAATTCTACGTCGGCACCATCCCTGTTCCTATATCCTACTTGCCCGGTATGCAAAGAGGAGAGAAGGGAGGTGGAAGGGAAGTTCGAGTGCGAAGCGTGTGGGATGGAGTATGTGGCCGTCTTCCTCGCGCTTCTTGCTCAAACTCCCTGAACACGAATTCACCTCCCTTTCTAATACCAGCCACGCAGGCTACTGCTTCCATAAGACTCAGTCACCTTTCTCATAGTAACCAGAAGAATCAAGAATCCATGGCAGCGGTCCGCCTTCCAGCATTAAGTTCTTAGTCGAACACAGCGACACAACAGCAACATCTACAGGATCAAGGACCTTCAAGTAACGACAGAAACCAATAAGACTTAAAATGTGTAACTCGCGTTCACAGCTTGTCCAGATGCAATATTTCCCAAGTGTTTGAGCTTGCTGACACTGATTGGTTCATCAGGTTTCTCTTCCTTTCCAAATATGGTACTTTGTAGATTGAATATGGACAAGTTGTGGTTGAAGGTGTTCAAAGAGAGTTACACGTTTCAAGTCTAGTGGGTTTCTGGTTGTATTCACTTGTGTCTCACTATCTGACACTAAGGAAGACATGCTGGTAATGATAACTACTTACAAACAAAAATTAACCTACAGTTGCAACTGTAAAACAAACCTCCAGTTTATAAAGGTACGGGTTGGAATATCAACCTGACTCTACTTTTACGTAAGAAATCGTAGTGTTTACCGACTGTCAGGAATTATAGTTCACCACTAAATTTTCTCCGATTCTTATTGGTTTAAATTGATCACGTGACGCGATAGTGTTCTTCCGCGGAGACACACTATCAGCGCATAGTGCCCTTCCGAGGAAAATACCCGGATGGATAGTGCCCGTCCATGAAAATGTGAATTTTCTGACAGTTATACCGTATTTTTTAGGCAATGTACGTTGCGAATTATTGAAATTTCAGGCTGTGCGTATGGATAAATATTTGAATGATCTGCATTTAGTGGGTTTTGACTGTTTTTCAACTGGCGCGCGGAAGAAAATTTAGTGGTGAACAATAAAGACAATAGAGTGTTTCTGTTGAGGAACTATCGATCCGATAGTTGCCCCTTGGAAATTTGATGTTCTTAAAACTAGAATATTTGCCCTCGAAGCTTCGCTTCTCGGGCAAATATTTGTTTTAAGAACATCAAATTTCCGCGGGGCAACTATCAGCCGATAGTTCCTCAACAGAAACACTCTATTGTTTAAATATAATCACTGTACTATAGCGTAGGATGACTGTTTAATCCATTTAACGTCCACAACGGTAGTGTAGTCACGTTTGGGTACAGAATTAGAACTTAGCCATAAGGCGCTACCGGAAGATTCTGTGACGTAAAGTAGGTACGTGACATAGCAATGGGTGGGTGTATCAACTACAAGCGGGATCAAGAAACAATCTTTAGTTTATGATCGTGAGACAACAGCGTTTCTAGAGTTTGTATTAGTCACGATTTCAGGAAATCTATAACTCACGTAGTATAGGAGCCGACTTCCGATAGGAACAAATAAAAGTAGAGAACATTGTATCACTAGTTCAGATCGAAACCGCGAGAATGTAGAACGCATGTAGAACGTGTTAGAGAAGCAATAAAGTGAATGAAACGACAGATACAGTCCTAAGTGTTGGTGAACCAGCGAGAGCGGAGATTTTCTTTAACGCAGTAGAAGATTCCGCGACACCTGGTTCGACGTCACACAAGCACTTTAACGTAAGAAATCGTAGTGTTTACCGACATGCAGAACTATTCACCAGAAATTTGATATTGCTTTGAAATTCTATTGGAACTCTTACACTGAAATGTTTTAAGAATCTACCCTTTGAAACTACTTGTTGATCTTGTAGCCAAATTATGTAGAAAATAAAACTAATTGATGTAGATAATTATTTTCAGCTAAGCGTGTGCAAAGCCATTTTAAAAACTAATACATGTATATTTTTAAACTCAAAATGCATAAGCGAAAGACAAAGTTAGTCAAAGATCGTGATGTGGATATTTGATGAAACACTAAACAGGAAGACAGTTTCCACTTCTAAATAATTTCTTTTTGAGAAAATAACACTTGACACACATGCACGTGTTTGATCAATGAAATTGGCCAGACATAGTCTACTACCTGTCCTGTTTAAGTTTCTTCTTGCTATGAAAATCTGCATCTCATTGTTGTCATTCAAAGTTACTGCACAAATGTTTGTTAGGTTGAAAGATTTACTGCCTTCTGATGCTAAATAAAAGTAAAATCTGGAAATGTAAGGTTTATGTCTCATGTAACAATCATGATACTGTGCATAGTGCAATGCTATGAGGTACCTACCCTGATGGGAAGGTAGGCCCCAACAGTCACTGAAGCCTTGAGAAGGACATCTTTATATTGATAAGTAACAGTCAATGTCATAAAGCCAGGGTTAAGAGCAAGCAGCGTCACTGACATGCAGCTGCCAGCTACAATCTCATAATCACCTAAAATCAATCAAATGATGAACCCATTAATAAATATATCAATCACACAATCAACCATTCAATCAAATGATGAACCCATTAATAAATATATCAATCAAACAATCAATCATTCAATCAAATGATGAACCCATTAATTAATATATCAATCAAACAATCAACCATTCAATCAAATGATGAACCCATTAATTAATATATCAATCAAACAATCAACCATTCAATCAAATGAACCATTAATAAATATATCAATCAAACAATCAACCAATCAATCAAATGATGAACCATTAATAAATATATCAATCAAACAATCAACCATTCAATCAAATGATGAACCCATTAATAAATATATCAATCAAACAATCAACCATTCAATCAAATGATGAACCCATTAATAAATATATCAATCAAACAATCAACCAATCAATCAAATTATGAATCCATTAATAAATATATCAATCAAACAATCAACCATTCAATCAAATGATGAACCCATTAATAAATATATCAATCAAACAATTAATCAGATGACCAATCAATTAATTAACACAACAATAAATAAATCAAACAATCAATTAACTCATCACTAAATCAATCAAACAATCAATAATTTAATTAACCTATCATTAAATGAATCAATCAACCGATTAATCAACTAATAAATCAATAAGCCCATCAATTAAATTAATCAAACAATGAACTAACTCATCAGTATATAAATCAATCAACTAATTATCCTATTAATAAATAAATCAATAAACCAATTAATCAACTAATTAATCAACCAATTAATCATCCAATAAATCAATAATTCATCCATGAAATAAATTTATCAAACAATCAATTAACTAACTCATCAGTATATAAATCAATCAATTAATTAACCTATCAATAAATCAATCAATCAATTAATTAACCTATCAATTTAACAAATTGACGTCAGTTTTTTATGCGTCTGTCCTCTTATTGATGATAAATTGCGTCATAACATTGTCAAAGTGGATCTACAACAAACTTTGACAATGTTATGACACAATTTATCATCAATACGATGACAGACGCATAAAAAACTGACACCAATTTGTTTTTTACAATAACAAAACGCGAAAAAGGTCAAATGAAAACTTAAATTAAAATTTTGTGTCTGTACTCTTATTGATGATAAAAATTAGCCAATCAGCGCGCGAGAATTAGCTCAGTTATTGTAAGAAATAAATCAATCAAACAATTAGTCAAACAATAAATCAATAATTAGCCCATCAATAAATAAATTAATCAATCAATTAATTAACTCATCAATACATAAATCATTCAATTAAACTATCAATACATAAAACAATCAAACAATTAATCAACCAAGACATCAATCAATTAGCTAACTCATCAATATATAAATCAATCAAACAATCAATCTACTAATTAAACCATCAATAGATAAACTTATCAACCAAACAATTACTCAATCAATCAAATGACAAATTAATCAAGTAATCAATCAATAAGACAATTATTCAAATAATCAATCAATCAATATTTATAGTGTAGGCCGTAATAATTTGCTTTTGTGAAGTACAGAGCAATTAACATACATGACTTATGCATCAACTATCATTAACAGCAAAAAATTTTTGATGTTGATGGCTTTCATGCAGTATGCTAAACACAAGATACAATGATTCATTGCAGATCAAAAACCGAAAAGAGAGTCGAAAATACAACGTCCAGCGGAGTATTTTAGGCGAAGTTCAAGGTGTTTGATATGCGATAAAATGCATGTATTGAACACTTGATATAGCTTCTCGAACAAAATTACTCAGAAGGAGAAAATAACCATGCAAAAACGAGCCTTGTTCATCAGATATCCAAACATGTTACGGTGCCTGATTTCCTTTGTCTATCTCTAATGCACTATTAATGAGTTTGAGAAATGTTAGATCATCTTCAGAGCCTTTGAACGGCAGCATTGCACCAGTATTCGTATGGTATACATAGCAGGTTCCAAACCCACTCCAGCTTGTTCTTTTATAAGGATAAAACCTATCACTTTGAGCAATATGATTGGCTAGCCACTTGGGGCTATTCAACATTAATATTATCCACCTGTTAGGAAGTCAATACTACTGGGGCTTCTGAGTAATCCTTGCGCTAGCGAGTTTTGGTTCAAGATTAAACAAAATGGCATCCAAACGAATGCAACTAATTATAGCTTTAGGGCTGTTTCTGAGACGTGTCACTGGAGAAATTAAGCAAAACACAACCACAATGGAATATTGATTAGGTTAGGACCAAGCAATAGTCCAAATGACCAACACACTGACACTGAATGTATAGTCTGGTAGGTCTCTTTGCCATACAAATTACTCTTCAACAATTAATTTTGTTCACCAGCTGTGAAACTTGAAACTTACACTAAAACAATTATTCTCTTCAATCTTGGTGAATAGTGGCTTTAGGAATATTCGGTAAATATTCTGCCACTACTGACCTCGATTTCTGAGAATAATTGTTAAATGTTAATTAACAGGGCAATTACAATTAAGGTCAAATCTCCCACTGCATTTCTACCCGCGGTGCAAATATATGATTCTTGTTACACATACCTTCCGAGGAAAATACCTGGATGGATAGTACTCATCAGTGAAAATTTTATTAAATAAGCATGGCTACTTGCTTTGCCGAGGTCAGTGAAGATGTATCTATCCTTGCCAGTGAGGTTGTACCCCCAAAAGACGTATGCATAAATAAAATAATATTCTGATTTGATCTGCATTCAGTGGGTTTTGACTGGCGTGGAAGAAAATTTAGTGGTGAACAATAAAGACAACAGAGTGTTTATGTCTCAGAACTATCGGTCTAACAGTTGCCCCTTGGAAATTTGATGTTCTTAAAACTAGCAAATTTGAATAAGAAGTGAAATATTTGCTTTAAGAACATCAAATTTCCGCAGGTGCAAGAGACGCTATTGTTTGAAAAGAGACGTTCTACTTACTCCGATCATCAACCAGCTTGAGGATTGAAGGGTCTGATAATGTGTACATGACATGGAGAAATCGGCAATCAGAGAACACATTTAACTCCCTACACTCTGCAAAAAAACAATAGTCAAAAAAATTATGTTAGTGAAAGTGGTATCCCCAATACAACTCTTAGCTCGAATTTTATCATCATTTCAACCAATTCAACAGCAATTTCTCATCAGAGTGGAGGTTTTCTTTACCAATTTCCCACATGCCACCCATTAATAGCTGTCCCACTTCTTCTTCTAATAATTTTCATTTTCTCAGCCTGCACTGTAAATTGTGGGAACTTGAGGTGTTTTGGTGTGTTGCCTGTTACAGTATTTTCCACTCTGATTTATGGCCCAAGATGCAGCAGCCATAATTCCATGCAGTTAAAACTTGGTCCATAAGTTACAGTACTGCTCTCAAACTTAGATTGTAAAAATAAATGTCTTCATTTAATAGGTACATACAGTTATCTGCATGACTTTGATTTAAATGTAGAAATAAACCATTCAAGAGTCTGTAAATACTTAACAACAATGGTTAACATGGAAAAGGCAGAAATTCCTAGGATTCAGAGAATATAAAAGGGAAGAGAAATTTGAGAAACTAAATTTATAATAACATTTATATATTTCTTTTTTTAACAAAGTCTAGCCAACTTCTTTATTTTCTCCCACCAGTTTTCTCCAAATGGTTTATTTTTGTGTAAAAAAAAATGTGAAAAGAAATTGTTTTAAAAAATTGTTAAAATCATACTCCCTAAAGAAGTCTGTGTGATCAGACAAAACTGGTAGGAGAAAGTAAAGAAGTTGACAAGATCTGTTGCTGTTCACTGCTCACTAGAGTTTGTGTAATGAGTAGAGTTTGTATAATGCCTTAGATTTCTGAAAATAGATGCTTCAATACATCAATTTTTTGACGTTAAACTGTTGAGCAATCTTACAGGACACTGTGTGCTGCCTTTGGGCTGCATTCTTTTGGTATTATGTGGTTTTGGATTTGTAATTTAACATCACAAATTATGACCCATCACAAATCATGATGCATCAGGAAAACCAATTAATCCACTCTAGACAAGGATTTATTGGGTCCTTTGATGCACCATGATATGAGTGAGAGGGATCGCAAATCCAAATCCTAATCATACCACAGGGAAGCATCCTTAACCTGCCTCCAACACTTCCCCCCATTCCCATCATATACAGTACTCAAGGACAACTCCAAGAACAGAAGAAGTCACAAAACACACCTGTATCAATACAGGATGCCACAGCTAAAGGAAGAGAGATGGATGAGCCAACCTGCACCTCCACAGGAGAAGGTAAGAATTCCATTTTTCTTGGTGGAAGAAAATAGACCTAGCACAAAAAAAGCCACACGCATTTAGAGACACTGTACAGAATAAACTAAACTGCTTACAAGTAAACCCTTTCAAACACTGTATCTGCTACAATCACTTGTTTTGAACACAATAAATAATTCTCTGGCCAGAGCACACCAAATCTCCTAGCACTAAGGAAAGTGACAATACTAGGGCTGGTCTCAGAAATGTTGTTCAACTAAAGCACACATGTATGTTATATACAAGTTAATGAAGAGCAACAGTACTACACGTACAGTACATGTATAATCGTTAGTAAAAAATGTTACCATCATCTCCTGTCTGTCCTGCTTTGTTTTTAAAAGCTCCCAAATATTATATGGAGTATACATCCACACTTACTATCATTTAAATATTATAGTTCTGTATGAAGAGTTAAAATGAAAACAAAGATCAACTCAAAGATAAAAATGAACCACAGCATATATGCTGTAGTGACATGTAGATCTGTAGATATGTAGATACTGTATGCTGTAGTGACATTATATGCTGTAGGTTAAAATAAAATTTCAGGTCAAAATGTTTCCATACTAGTTTGATTTGTTTTTTCCTTTGTTTCAGATTATTGGAGGATTATGGAAATTAATCTGAAACAAAGGAAAAAACAAACCAGTTTGGAACCAGTTTGACCAGAAATTCATTTTAACCTATAGTGTACAGCATAGACAATATGCTTCTGTTGAACTTGCAGCCTATGTAAGACTTGTAGCCCTTCTTAAACCAGTAATTAATGTAGTTAATAAGGAACAGCTTACTTCAACAGTGCCATAATTTGCAATATTGTTCATATCTGCAGCACGGACTTGGGTGTGACCTATGCTAGTGGTGCTTATAACCAGACCCTTTGTGCTCACTGTGGCTACTGAGGTATTGGATGATGTCCAGATATATGAACCACTCCCTCCTGATGGCTGTCAACAAAAGGAAAAATATAGTTTTAAACGTAAAGAAGAGGCGGACATCTCAAAGAGGTCTCCATGCACCATCAAACCAAATGAGCAGCTTGCCAGAATACCAAGTAATAGAATTCACTATTTTCTTATAAATTTGTTGAATTAAATGAAATCCTAAACATGCCTCCCCCTCCCCCTCCCCCCCCCACGTAAAAACTACTGTATTTCCCTTAACCCTTTCACTCTTAAGAGTGACTTTATAGATTTTACTCTGTCTAACGCCGGATGATTTTACTCGTCAAATGGAGACCCCTTGGGAGTGAAAGGGTTAAAAACTATCTCCCTTAACCCCTTCACTCCAAAAGAGTGACTTTATAGATTTTACTCTGTCTAAAGCCAGATGAGTTTACTCATCAAATGGAGTGAAAGGGTTAAAACAATATTGGGACATTTCTAAACACAAAACCTTGGGACAAAAAAATGCAATGTGTCAAATATCGGTTACCTCAAGCCTGAGAGGTGAAAGGGGGTAACTTAAAACGGGTGATTGTGATTGTGTTTTGAAGAGAAAAAATGCCTGTCTGTCCAAGATTTTTGGCAAAGATTGTAGCTTTTTATTATCCATTGCATGTACAGATGGGTTCAAAGAAGAGTGAGGAAAGCAACTGGAACATAAAATGATCACTATATAGTATTCAATTAGACCAATGTCCTGTAAATAAAATGTTGTAGTACACATAGTGGAAGATAATCAATAAGCCTGATGTCACACATGTGTGTCATCTGGAGTTATTACATAAGGGTGATGTCTCCGGTTGGATCGCAATTTTATCGACTTCCAATCCCTTGGAGGTCACACATAGTGACCATACAGTGAAAGCACACAACTTAAATCTGTACACATACATACCTTCAGTTGATACTGATATTGATGGACAGTCATAACACTTGCAACAGATGGGGGATGCCAAGGTATTACAACAATGTCTGGTATAACAACGACGGGATCAAAGATTTCCGCCTCTTGTTGTCCTGAAATGGGGTGATCAAATGTGTATATCACACCAGTAGCTTGAATCTGGATAAAACAAAAAATACCATTGTCCAAAAAGTTAATATCCACACTGTACACTTACAGTTCAAAGATTGGTGTGTACATATATCTTTGTCATATAAAATTCATTACTGGAGGTCGTTATGTTGTGGTTCAATTTTATTCTTGGTTTAAGTTTTGTTTTCCTTTGTTTTTGGTATGGTAATGTAGATAATAAGTTTGAAATAAAAGAATATTGAAATTTAAACCAAGGATAAAATTGAACCACAACAGTTATACACTGGGATGACAATTTTGGGTCAGTGTATATCTTTCAAAGCACCTCTTTCCTGATGAACTCAGTTTCACTGTTTCTCTGTAAATGTGGGGGTCAATTCCAAATAGATACAGGTGTCTTTGACATACAAGGGAAGTTAAAATTTTTAAACAGGCATAACCAAACAAACAAGTATATGTATATATAAAATAAAATAAAATAAAATGTTTGCAAGGGAATAATTTTTTTGACAGTGAGATAGTTAAGTGCTCTATGTCTGAATTTAAAACTAGCTCAGGCCATCAACATTTGACCTGAGAATTTTTTGTAGTAGCTGGAGAATTCTTCGTAGTAACCAGAGAATCCTCCGATTTCCAATACCTAATGAACACCCTGAAGACTTGCTAAACACCTTGACAATGCTGTTATCTTAGTACACACATCTAGTACTGTACCTTAACACTGGTGTAAACAGCAGTCAGTATGGTCCTTCCTTTCTGTAACGTCCTCACTATGTGATATGAACCATTCTTTGATGACCATAGCTGTTTGAAGTACAGCTCATCAAAGGAAGCTTTTATCAACATATTCTGTTGATTCAGAACCAAATGAGGATGAACGGTCAAACATAAAATCATATTAATATTACTGATCAGCATTTATACGATCACGTCAGGTCTTCAACATTATCACTTCTGAGATACATAAATAAGCAGTATATGCAATTCTCCTTAGTGGGAATCATGCCTCTAGAATTGCTTGCCTCTAGAGTATGGTAGTTTAAAGAATTCAATCCTGCCAATAATTAAAGTGATTGAAAGTATCCCTGAGTCACTTATTTTCTAAATTTCCATTATGGTTTTCTTTAACAGTGAATTGATAAGGATATAAGGTTACCCCACTGGCAGAATTTACTACCTACACGTGTTGACCCTTCTGCGTGCATTTCCCTTCATTGCACTGAAGATGCAGCCACAAAGCGAAATATTTCTGCATCAGTATCATACCAATGGTAATTACAAGAATTCAGCGCTCTTGATTGGTTACAGAACTTGGTTTTAAATGCTGTGATCACCTCGTAAGAGGTCAAATGTACTATGGAACTAAAGACGTGGCTGTTACCTACTGTGCACCACATTTTCTACACTGTAAAGTACAGATTGAACATGAAAGTTTATTTAAGAAAGTAATTTGTTAATTACATGAAATTGGAAGCTTTCACGGAGGTTTTAAGTATTGAAGAATATGCAAAGTGTGTATTGGATCCTTAGGTGGGTTCAACTAGTACTTTTGTTTCACAAGAATTTGGGTTAATCAAACAAATTGATAATGTTAGTTATACCACCGTAAGATGAAAAGGAGGTGTTAATGTTTCAATGACGTAATCCCTTCGTTGAAGCAAATCAATGACAAAGGGCTAACAACCGAAACGTCAGCACCTCTCTTTTGCCTTACAGTGGTGTAACGTAAATTTTGTACAACCATGCAATATCCTTTCATTTCTTACATCTGTTATGCAAACTTTGCGGTTGTCTCTGTCATAAATCTGCACAGACACTTCATACTCTCTTCCCACTTCCAAAACCCAGTTGGAATGAGGGGCAATACTAAAACCTACAGAAAATAGAATGAGAGGGTAATATTCTCTTGGCTTGTAAACTGAGCATCAGTACAGTAGAACCCTGATAACATAAACTCTGAAGGGAGATGAACAACAGTTTGACTTAGCCAGGACTCAAATTATTGGGGTCAAGTGAGTAATTATTCAATTTGCCATGTAAACAAATGATAGTTTACTGAGTTTTCAGCATCTCAAGTTTTGCAGTACAATGTAAATTAAAAGTATCTCATGAGAAACTGAAAAAACAATATCCATCACAGCTCGAAAGTGACTACATTTTTCTATTACCGGTATTAAAATGTGACTAAAACATCAATTTGTGTTACATGTAGTTACAAAAACGCGGCTACCGCATGTTCAGTGGTTTCAGGAATTGCAGGTGCATATCTTTGTAGGTACATCATATATGGTACATTGTTACGTATCATAACTTAAAGAAAATAAAGACCACACTTATTTCTCTATTCAAGTTGTTTATCCACAAAATTTGCAACTACAAAAACCCCTTCAATTATGAGACAACTAATATACATGACAAGTTTAATGATCTAATGGATGACCCTAATGATCTGATGGTTAAGACAACCACTCTAACAGATGAATGTCTGAATTTAAAAAAGGCTCAGGCCATCTAAATTTGACCAGAGAATTCTTTGTAGTAGCTGGAGAATTCTTTGTAGTAGCTGGAGAATTCTTTGTAGTAGCTGGAGAATTCTTTGAAGAAGCCAGAGAATTCTCCAATCTCTGATGCCTAATGAACACCCTACTAACGCTTCAGTCAATCTACTGGTTACGTGTTGGTGTATGCTTTCTAATGAAATGCCACAAATTTAAGTTTCTCTTTAAAGTAAATGCAAACTTATAATAAAATCACAATGTTAGGGGGAAAAGCCGTCACAAAGAAATGCAATCACAGGTTTAAAAGATAACAAACCTATGTAAGCTGGTTCAACCACATACACTCCTGCAGCAGGCTGATGAACTGCTTGAATGTGTAACATATCTGATTTGAGAGTTAAGTAGCTGCATTGTTTATGAGCTTTAATGCCATGCTATTCATAGAATGCAGTTACAAATCATTACCTTCCTTGCAGTTTGTTATCTAATCTACCTTCTGGATTTCAGATCATACATTGCAACTAACAACTTGACATTGAGTACTGCAAGGATTTCGGGTGGTTGCTTAAAGAAACACAAAACAAAAGCATTATTTTGTCAAAATTAATTTCCCCCCTCAAAAGTGGTCGCGCTCACTTAGGAAATTTAAAAAGTGGTTGCCTGAGACAGAGTTTTGTAAACAGTGTTTGTCTAAGAAGTGAAACAGTTCTTTATCAAAAAAGAGAGGAGGTCACTTAAGTTAATAGAAGGGTCGTTAAGAGTTGACTGTAAATATTATAACAGTTACTTTTAATGATTGTTAGAATCATTATTTTTTACGCTGTGTAACATGTTTACACCAATTTTTAAAATGTAATTAACAGAGTACACATTACCAATGAATCAAGTTACTTTTAATAATAATAATAATAATAATGATAATAAAGTTATAATTACTCGAGTTACATATTTGACATTGATCTTTAATTGACACTAAGTATTGGTAATTTCTATAAAGGATACTTTTATCCAACAAAGTTACTTTTGTGTAACCTTCAGCTAAACCTAGAACACTGGACTTCTGAATGTCAAGCTGTCCCACTGTTGTGTTGCTCAGTTGAAACTCAAATTGAGGAGACGGCATTGGCAAAACTTGGAAGAAAAAATATAATTATATGTTAACTATCATGGCAGTTAAGAGAATGAAAACACTGTAACCCTCTGTTTGAACCGACGACCACCCATACAATAGTCCAGTGCTCTACCAACTGAGCTAGCCAGTTGGTGGTTATTGTAACAAGTTCCATATTGATCAGTGTGAAGGTGAAACATTTTACTGCATCATTTATAAGGCTACATGTACAGTCGAACCTTGATTAATAAACGCAACCCCTTGTGCCTTGTGCAAAATGTCTGGACAATCGAGAGCCCAGATAGAGGAAAATATGAATGTTAGTGATACAAACGTAAACAATGCAAACAAAAGGGCACACTGTAACAGTTAACAGCTCATACCGGTACTCAAATAAAGAGGTGTTATGCCATGATCATTTTTAAACTTGTCTAAATAACTAGTTGATGCTCCAAAGCTTTTGCAATCATCCAAATCAACAGTGCTAAGAAAGGTTTTACATTAACAATATCATATCTTATTAATATTCATAAAAAAGAAATGCGACTGGACAATTGAGGTCAGGATGATCGAGGTTCAACTGTAGTACAATCGAAAAATTGGGTAGATATTGACAGTAGTACTGTAACTTTGATGGGTAAATTGTTCAGACTTATAATTATTCTTAAGTTCATATTACATGCCTACAAAAGTATGCACCCTCTGATTGGCTGCTGAGCGGTCAAGATTTTCTTGTAATGACCGGGCATTATAAGCATTCTTCAAAATTTTTTTCCTTTAATATCAACAAAAGTTGTCTCATTTTCAAAGAAACTGTTTTTTCTGTCACTTCTTGTTTCGATCGCACAGTCGTGTGTTTTGGTTCATTGAACATGACCTCAAATGACCTCTTGCACGCACAAGTGGATATTGAAAAAAAGGTCATATTATAATTAATAACTTATTAAACTTGTCCGTTTAGTCATAACAAGGAAATATCAGACCTCGGCTATCAATACATCAAGGTCTCAGTCCCAGATTTCCCTGTAATGACCTCACTCTCAGTTAATAAGTAGTATATAACAAGCTGGAATCATAATTATGTATGCTAGGTACTGATATACAGAAAAAAACATCAACAAACCTGTGGCTCTTCCTTGGCGCAATCGCACCACACTGTACTTGATAGAAGTGTTCACCAGAATATAAACATCATGACCTGGTCTTAGCATCACATTATCCAATACGATGATCTTTACTTGAGCAGGTGGAACGTCCTGTTGTACAGTAACACAACACAGATACAAATGTTACAAATGAACAGCAGTTCATAAAATAAATAATTCCCTTTGGCATCCGATTTACCTAAATGTAATAAAGAAGTACACGTACTCAAGTGTCAAGCTCAAAATTTCCTTGTTAAAAAACAAATCGCTTCCAAGACTCAATACTCCACTTGACCCTCAATTGTTGCATCTTGATCCTCGATACTTGCAAGAAGTGATGATTGAGTCTCAATTCTTATCTCAAAAACAAGGACCAACTTACAGTACCAGTGCTCGAAATAAGAAAAAAATCCAGGTTGTCCTTATGGCAAATGCCGGACAACCTGGCCCTTGACTTTGGTTGCCCTGATAAGGACTTGGTTGCCCTTGACATGTTCTATTTTTGCCTAGTTATAGAGTTTGACAAGAGAAATAATACCCCTATCAGAATGCCTCTGTTTTCATAGTTCTCAAAGTGCTGCGACTAATAGATATTTAATATTTCAAATAAAGTGAGTATAACCCACCCATTTACTTCATTCTGTGTCAAGGTTAACTTATAGAATACTTACATTTGTATATACGCGTGCACCAAAATATTTCGAGGAGGTCTGGTTTAGAAGACAACACGACAAGCTTATCGTGGCTTATTGAATCGAACGAACGGCGTTCAATTAACGGTTACAACCTTCCATTTCTTTTGTTTTACAAATTGACATGGATCCTCATCCATCTATCAGTATCAGAAGATAAACCTCACATTTAGAGCTGTTTTCGTGTCTCAAGTTTATAGCTTCTGTTCTTTATTCTGTTACGCATATAACAGTAATGTAAGTACTTCAATTTTTCCTGGGTTGTCCGACGAATTCTTCTCGGGCAACTAGCCCTTTATTTTTCCTAAAAAATGGTTGCCCGAACGAAGTTTTACAGTAGTTGTCTCGGGCAACCGGGCAACCACTAATTTCGAGCACTGCAGTACCACCCAGAAGTACTGAAGCATCCACTCGCACGTAGGTCGGAAGTGAATTTTTGTTATTTACGCACAAGTCAAGCACAAGAAAAGAGCAAGTGAATTTTGCGGCGTGTAAAACAATGCGCACTTGACACACAATTAACTTTTCCTTTGTTATTCAGACCAGAAATGGTATTCTCAACAGGAAATTGAAAGCAATGAATCAAAGCCAAGCGCGAGTGAAGCACAAGTGACTCTTTTTACTGTTGTTTTATTGATGTGGTTCTTTTTGTTTCTTAAAATCAAATAACACCCCTTGTTATGTAGACTACAATGCAATGTAAATTTGCATGGTACTGTACATGCACATTTTACATCATAAAATAAAAGAGAATGCATGCAGTTCCACCACCTTTGATTAATAGCTGTGTTTGTACAGGTGTACTACCCTATGCAGATATGATTTTGGTATCACTATCAAACCGACCACCACTTTAATAATTTGAGTTGTTGTCTCCAGAAGCTGGAAACACTCGTCCATCGGTTTTGTGCTTGTTCCATTTGCTCTCAAATTTTCCTGAATGCACCATAGTATACAAACACAGTACAGTAACAGGGAACGCATTACTGGACGCTTAAGGAACGCTAATTGGAACGCTGATTGGAATGCTGATTGGAACGCTAATTGGAACACTAAGGGAACGCTAAGGGAACGCTAAGGGAACGATAAGTAGAATGCTTAAGGATCGCATTCTGCTTAGCGTTCTCTGTTAGGTTACTTCTGTCCGGTACTGTAGATCAATTTTTTGTCTTAGAGATTTAACACAAAGTAGGTACATCTAATTAGGAAGAAGCTTTACAAAAAGGATGGAACACTCCACTTTATATAATTACGTAGCAAGGAACTTACTACAAAGGCTCTGTCCTTCAGCTTGGCCCTCACATAAGCTTGTCCAGTATTTATTGGTTCAACAACAACACTACTTCCACGTAGACCCTGTCATAAAAAAACAAAATGAAAAAAATTTAAGAAAAACAGTGAGAAACTGAGAGAGAGCTGTGCTGGGCCATGACAAATATTGGCCAGTGATCTGTACCTACAGCGTAAAATTAATGACTGAAAGCCAATATTTCCAAGCACAGGTATGGTGTTGCGGGAATAATTTTATTTATTTTTTTCTCAGTTCATGAGCGGGCGGTATTCTACAAATCCTGCAATCTGATTGGTTCCGGGAGCGGGCGGTATTCTCCCATCCGGCCCGCTCACAGCGGGCGGTATCCGTTGCGTGATGAGACGTCAATACATCGCTTGCTTCGTTGCAATGTTTTTACAAACTATTAATTAAGATACTTATCATGAAAAGCCTAAACTTTTTTTAATGGCAAGTACTAATTTCGACATGGATTCAGACGAGAGCTATCACAGCGAAAGCGAATTTTACTACCCCGACGAGATGGAAAATGATAAAGAAAACATCGGTTTACAAAACTTAATTGTTCGGGGTTTTTTGCAAGCACTTTGTTAGGTTTTAGGAAAAAATAAAAACGTTATTCACCAGCCTAGGTCGGTCCGTATTGGGAAAACTGTGCCCTCGGTCTTCGAACCAAGGTATCCAAGACCTCAGGCACAGTTTTTCCCAATACGGACCTCCCGGCTGGTGAATAACCTATATTTATTTTTTTCTCAAGCATCTGAGCAGGCTGGAATCCCTTACCCTTGGATTTGATTGACTAATCACATGCTCACAGTGATAAATCTACGCGTGCGTCTTGCGACAATGTCGCAAAATTAAACCAAATGACGCATCGAAATCTGCTAGTCGCGTCACCATGGACGCATCTCCTTCAGTGGGGAATTCCCCTATTTTTGTATTTTAACAAAGACTAACCTCGGGCCAACCACACGCTTAACATCGACCGACATTTTCTTTCGGCATTGAAGCGTCAAGGTGAGTGGGATAAGGTACTAGATGTAAACGCGCATTTGATTGGGCTACACAAACCAAACCCATCCAGTCACGCACTTCGGTCTGTTTGGTCTTCGGTAATGGCGAGGTTGTCAAAATAACAACATGGGTCCGAAGACTAAAGTATGGCGTCTCGAAAAAGGTCAAAAGACGTTGTGTTTCGGTAAAAACAATAACGAAACGGAAAGTACGGACACTACTGTAAACAATGTTGTTTCTGAAGACGAGTCTCATTCAAGAAAACGTTCATTTCATTCTGGATGGATGACATTGTATCCCTGGTTAGCTTACGACAGTAAGGAAAACTTCATGTTTTGCAAAGTTTGCACAGACAACAACAAAGATAACGGCATGATGAAAAAATCAAAATGCACATTTTTTAACGAGGACTAGTGAGCAGCACAAAGGAGAACTTTGTAGTTGTAACTGTCAGTTTTAATTCCAACGCGTTTCGTCTCAAACGGAGACTTCTTCAGGGAATGAATGTTTCGACTTACGAAGTCAACTTAGGATAGCATATATATACATAAAATAACGCTACGTAATACACACCTGTTGGTTAGAGTGAAACTTCCCGTGGGAATGACTAATAGCATATACATGCTGTAGCTGTACGTTACGAAAAACGCCTAAATTGCGGAGTTGCGTGTTTTATATTTTTAGTTTTATATTTCGGGGGCCACACGATTAGCGCTAATCGTATGGCCCCCAAAATATAAAACACGAAATTCCGCAATTTAGGCGTTTTTCGTAACGTACGCCTACAGCATATATATGCTATTAGTCATTCCCACGGGAAGTTTCACGCTAACACGTGTGTATTACGTAGCGTTACTTTATGTATACCGGTATATATGCTATCCTAAGTTGTAACATTCATTCCCTGAAGAAGTCTCCGTTTGAGACGAAACGCGTTGGAATTAAAACTGACAGTTACAACTACAAAGTTCTCCTTTGTGCTGCTCACTAGTCCTCGTTAAAAAAACAGAGGAGGATGTATGCACTGAAAGCTTTAAGGAGTTAAAGATTTGGGCTTGTGTAATTGAGACTAAATTGTGTCCATATGTTACATTCATATAACCTTATTATGATGTTTGACTCGGATAGTATACAAGAACTGAAGATACTCTGTAAGAAGTTGGAGATTTCAACTTCTGTAATATTAAGTTGAATTTGTAGGAAAAATTGTGTTCATACATTGTAGTTATATATGATGTTTGACTAGTCAATAAATACAAAATTTGATTAACATAAAGACAATTAAAAGTTTATCATGAATAAATGCATGATGCTACTAATTAATATTAACTCCAGTTTTATCATTAAAAAAATTGGACCCGTAAAAATGAAGAATGTCCCATCATATTCAAGTCCAGTGGGACCACAGTCCCAACATACGATTTTCCTAGATTTATCACTGTGCTCATGACCAGTCCAGCTTCTTACAATACAGCCCACAGGCTAGATTTTTTACCCGCTGTAGAGACTACAGCTCGTTAAAAATACAGTGTTTTAATGTCACAAAATAATAAATAGGATATTCACTGGGCAAGGTCCATCCGCATGGGGAAAAACTGTGGCCTTGGGCTGTACTTACGACCTCAGGCACAGCTTTTTCCCATATGGACCTCCTGCCCAGTAAATAACATATCATATGTAGTGCATATTGTTTAGGGCTTGACATACTGTACATCTACAGGAACCATAAACGTCCATGTATAAGCTGCACTTTTTTTCACAAAACTGAAGCCAAAAATCAAGGGTGGGGCTTACCCATGGACACCTCTGCATTTGGAGTTCTCTAAAACTGACCGTGAAATTTAAAGCTTGGCTACTGCGCACTTGTTTGTTTTGTTTCAACGGCAAACTAATTTCAACTTTATGGAATGTTTCGAAGTGATGAACAAAAGAACATTTTAAGTTAAAAATGTCATAAATTCAAACAGAAAAGAAGTTATGACAAAAGAAATTTTGCTTTCTTTGGGCTTCATAAATGTGAAAGATGGCAACAACTTCTACATGTATGTCTGTGTTTCGAAACCTTGATTGTTTGTCCTTGTTTGTTTATAGCAATAAAACTCTACTGGAACTTCAAACATTGTTTTTATTTTTTTCCAAAATCTATGCTTCCAAATTGGGAGTGCGGCTTATCTATGGATGCAGCTTATACAGGGACGTTTATGGTATTCTGTTTATTTTATACAATCATTTTGTCTCCCTATAATTGTCATAACATGTAGATTACAACCACATTATGTGTGTCATAATCATTATAAAATTTGTAGACTGTAAGAATGCACATTCAAGACAAAAAGCTTGCCTAATTACATGTAGGAGGTTAAAGAAGATGATAATTATTTGGTAATCATTTTAATTACAAAATTTTGTGCCTAAACCAGTACCATACCTTTGCCTCTAAAGAGTAGATCTCTGGTGAAGTATCATAACTTGACAATTCAAATGGAAGAAACCTAATGGAACCAGACAAAAATAAATACAATGTATGGCAAATAAACAGATCCAAGATTATAATAAGTGAGAGCAAAGAGACTAGCTAATGTTGCACAAGCACAGCTACATATTACATGTACAGCTGTACAACGTAAAATCAAAAATTGGTAAGCAAAGGCTCAAGTTATTCTACTGAAACAGTTAACAGGCCTTCTGACAGGGTGCGCGGGTGCGGGACCGCACAATTCGATCAAGGCCGCACAATCCCGCACAATTTCTGAAAATCCGCGAAATCCCGCACAATATGGAAAGATTTGGTTAAAAATCTAATTAAATCAGTATTCCCATCGATTGCCAAGGTTTAAAGAAACATTTTAGGCTATTTACCTAGCAAAACAATCGAGAAATCCGCCGCTTTCCGCGATTGAACAGCTCGAGCGGATATAAAAACAACAAGGCGGCTCTTCATAGCTCCGTGCCTGCCTGGGCACTAGTCCCAATCAAATCTTGTCTAGGTGTAGTGGTTTTTGCAGTACTTTCAAGCGTGAAGAGTCTTAAACCTTCACGAGATAATATTCGCTCTACATATCAAAGAAAGTACAAAAATGTCGGGATTTTTCATAAAGTAACTTGTTCTGGTCGAAAACATTTTATTTCGAAGCGGAATTACGCCCGGGAATTACGGTTTTGAATAAACTTAATCGATCGTGTCACGCAACATGATTTTGTTGATACAAACTTTGGCCAAAGTTGTAGCAAAATAGAAATTTGGTTTATGTTTAATTCCCTAACTAAGAAGGGAGTTGTTGCACTTTTCATTTATCCAAAAATTCCTCCATGGCGGTTTTTTTAGGGCCCGGTGATCGAATATTTGTTTGTTTACACGATTGCGCAATCCCGCACAATTCCCGCACAATCGCCGTCTTTTACCGCACAATTTGCCTCCCAAAACCCGCACAATTTTCTTTTTTTTTCCCGCACCCTGTCAGAAGGCCCGAGTTAAGTACTGTAGTCCATGTATCAACATGGTTAGGAGTAAATTGTAACTGTTATAAACCATTTTGGTAATGGCTAATCACATTTCTCAAGAGTTCATAGTAGCAAAAATTCAGTGTTACATCCAGGTTTCATTGGGTAGGGGTCCTCTGGACCCCTTGGACAAATATTTGGGGGTCCAGACCAGAATCTTGGGCGTCCTATCATAAATATTGATTTCAATCACCTCTTAATTTGACGATGAAGACGAGTGAAAAATCGCATTGTCGGTGTCCGCCATTTTGAAATCTGCGATTACTGGGCCAAGTAAATGTTTCTCCATTCACCTCCACGTGGCGCTACAGCGCTCTCAAACTAAAAATCTTTTGTTATGAGAAGTCAGAACTAAAAAAATGCAGAACATGAACGCGAAAATCCGTCATTGGTAGCAATTGTTCATCAGAAGGCATGACGCTCCAGTGTTCAACTTCGGAAGTTTGTTGTTCCGCGCATGGCAAGCGGATTGTTTTTCTTCGCGTCGATACAAGTCGAAGAAATGTGCATATATTTCAAGCATGATATTTGTGCGTCCACAGGGACCACTTCTTAGTATTTTAGGGGGTCCAAAAGCAAAATATCGCATCCCAGGACGCAATGACGGGCTCTGGATGCAACACTGAAAATTCTACTTGTTTCAGGACAGATGTCTATAAGAAGAATAGTACCAGTAATTAAATGCAACTTTGACTCACTTTATCACAGACTGGGCACTGACGGATCCAACTCCTTCAACATTAATAAGTTCCCACTCAAACTCCAGACCAGCTAGTGTGGAAAACACATTGCCTACAAAATGAAAATAGTGATAGGTAGGGTTGTCACTAAGGACCGGGTGTAGCATATTAGAGGACTGGCACGAGTTAAGGAGTGCGCATGTGAAAAAGTAAAAGAGTGAATAGCACGATGGCGAACATGTGAGCTAAGCTGCGTTAAGAAGATTAAATCCAAACCATCCTGTTGTTGTTACCCTTGAGGTGTTATTACACTGGCGACGAGGATCTCCGTAAAAGTGTACTCGACAATTCTGCGAAGGAATTAATCCGGGATTATGGCAGATTACAGCAAAAACTACATTTCAAAATTCGATTGCTTCACCGAACCGGCAACGCTGGGAACTCGATGGAAAAGATGGCTTAATGCTTTTGAGTTGTACGCAGATGGAAAGGGACTTATAATCCAAGAAGATAAAGATGACAATAAACAACGACGACGGGCACTTCTGCTACACTTCGCTGGCCCTGATGTCCAGGATATATTTTCCACTCTACCGGACACCGGAACAGCCAAAGATTACGAAAAAGCAGTGACCGCGCTCAACAACTACTTTGTCCCTAAAGTTAATACTGCATATGCACGGCATACGTTTCGACAACTCACACAAAAGCCTGGTGAAACCATACAACAGTTCGTTACAAGGTTGAGAAGTTCATCGAAAGATTGTGGGTATGGAACAGATACAGACAACCACATACGTGACGAGATACTGACAAAATGTACGTCTAGCTATCTCAGAAGAAAATTACTGGATGAAGGAGAAACACTCACCCTCGCTCGAACACTAGAAATCGCGAACCAGTGCGCGAAAATTGAAGCCCAGATGATCGGATTAGGCGAAAAGGAGAGTGTAAACAGAGTCACCGATAAAGGAAGGAGAGACCGGTCATTCAAGAAAAAGGAGAAGAGAGAAAAACCACCCGACAAGTCAAAGGGAGGACAATGTTACCGCTGTGGAAATACAGGACATTAGGGTCGAGATCCCAAGTGCCCAGCCCGTGGAAAAACGTGTAGGAAATGTGGAGGAAAGGATCACTTTCAACGAGCTTGCAAGTCAAGGGACACTGGAGCTAATGGTGAAGGTCAAGTAAACCAAGTCCAAGGAAACTGTGAGTATGCATTTCATGTGAGTGGTGATAATGCATCAACAGTCAGTGTGTCAATTGGTGGGGTGAACCTGGATATGCTTGTTGACTCTGGGGCCACCAGTAACATTATTGGTGAAGAGACATGGGAGAAGCTCAAGGCACAGGGGATAAAGTGTACCTCAAGTGCAGCCCCCAGTGGAAAGAAATTATATGCCTATGCCTCTGACAAACCTCTGTCAATCAAGGGAAGTTTCACCTGTGATGTTAAAGCTGGTTGTGGGGTGACCCAAGCAGAATTTCTTGTCATTAAAGGAAAGGGAATACCACTACTGGGTAGAGATACAGCCATAGCACTAGGAACATTGAAAGTTGGAATAGATGTAGCCACTGTTAGTGAGAAAGAAATCCAAACCCAGTACCCAGAAGTTTTCAGTGGGGTGGGGAGGCTGAAGTCCCGTCAAGTAACCCTCCACGTGGACCCCAATGTCAAGCCCATTGCTCAGCCCCCGAGACGGATACCATTCAACATCCGCGATCAGGTGTCCACAAAGATCAAAGAACTGTTGGACAATGACATTATTGAACCAGTAGAAGGCCCAACCCCTTGGGTAAACCCAGTCGTTGTTGTTCCAAAAGCTGGGGGAGACATACGTCTATGTATTGATATGAGGAAGGCAAACGAAGCTATAATCCGTACTCGGTATAACATCCCCACTGTTGATGAACTGCTACAGAATATGAACGGCTCCAAAATCTTCAGCAAATTAGACCTCAGATGGGGATATCATCAATTGGAACTGTCACCCGAATCGCGGGGAATCACGACCTTTGCAACCCATGAGGGACTATACCAGTACAAGAGGCTACTGTTTGGCGTAAGCTCTGCTAGTGACATATATCAACATGAGATCTCAGCAGCATTGGCAGGCATTGAAGGTGCCGAAAATATCTCCGATGATATAATAGTGCACGCCCCAGACCAAAACACCCATGACAAGCGACTCCGTGAAGTCCTACAACGTTTGCATGACAGTAACTTGACCTTGAATGCAGAGAAGTGTGTGTTCAATATGGACAGACTCGTATTCATGGGGATGCTGTTATCAGAAAAGGGTATTGGCCCAACAGAAGAGCGTGTACAAGCTATTTTGGAAACAAGGGAGCCTGAGAATGTCACAGAGTTAAGAAGCTTCCTTGGACTGGCCAATTACAGTAGCCGATTTATCCCACACTTTGCAACCCTTACTGAGCCACTACGAAGATTGACCAAGAAGGATGTGCCATATGTCTTTGGCCCAGAGCAGAAAACAGCCTTCCGGTCACTAAAAGAGAGCATGGCAAAGGCCGGTACATTAGCCTACTTTGACAAGATGGCACCTACCAAGATCATCGCTGATGCAAGCCCAGTTGGCTTGGGAGCTGTGTTACTACAAGAACAGGACGGGCAATGGACTCCTGTGTACTATGCAAGCCGAAGCCTAACACAGTGTGAACAAAAATACTCTCAGACCGAGAAAGAGGCACTGGCCCTGGTGTGGTCATGCGAGAGGCTTCATCCGTATATTTATGGCATCAGATTTGACCTGGAGACAGACCACAAGCCGCTTGAAGTTATCTATGGTCGGCGATCGAAACCTTGCGCCCGGATCGAGCGGTGGGTACTCCGTTTGCAGCCGTATGACTTCCATGTGGTATACGTACCCGGAAAGACAAACATCGCAGACCCCCTGTCGCGTCTGCTGAACCAAAATCAAAAGCCTGACAGGCACAACCATGGTGCAGAGGAATATGTGAGATTCATTGCTGTCAAGGCAACACCGAATGCATTGTCTACACGAGAGATAGAAGAAGCCTCAGCGGCTGACGAGGAGCTGATCCAAGTCAGAAGAGCTATTCAGACAGGCCGTTTTGACAACTGCAAGCAGTATGGTATGGTGTCAGGTGAACTGTGTGTCATAGGCCAGCTAGTTCTTCGCGGGACACGAATCGTCATACCCAGCAAGTTACGCCCCCAGGTCCTAGCACTGGCACACGAGGGACACCTTGGCATTGTTGGGACAAAACAGAATCTTAGAACGAAGGTGTGGTGGCCGGGAGTTGATAAGGCTGCAGAACGACACTGCAAAGGATGTCATGGTTGCCAGTTAGTGGCGCGACCAGATCCACCGGAACCACTAAGACCAACGAGACTTCCAGATGGTCCATGGCAGGACGTCGCCTGTGATTTGTTAGGACCTCTACCATCAGGACACTCCCTCCTGGTAACAGTTGACTATTACAGTCGCTACTACGAAGTAAGCATCTTACAGTCGACAACCACAGAGAAGATAATTGACCACCTAGATGAAATCTTCAGCCGATTCGGATTCCCTATGACTCTGAAGTCAGACAATGGTCCCCAATTTATATCAGAAGAGTTCAGACATTACTGTGAACAGAACGGCATCACACAGCAGAGAGTCACAGCTAAATGGGCCCAAGCTAACGGCGAAGTTGAGCGACAAAACAGATCGATCATGAAACGCCTAAAGATCGCCCAGGCTGAGGGACAACCTTGGAAAGCTGAGTTGAGGAAATACTTGAGATCATACCGAAGTCTGACACACACGACGACCGGGAGGAGCCCGGCGGAGTTATTATTCAACCAAAAAATGAGAGGGAAAATCCCAGACCTGAGCATGAGTCACGTGTATGATCAAGAAGTCTTTGACAGAGACGCAGAACAGAAGGCAACAACCAAGGCCTACGCTGACACCCATCGCGCAGCCCGCCCCTCTACGATTGACGTGGGAGATCAAGTGCTGATGAAGCAGGACAAACATAACAAACTGACTACCACTTTTAACCCAGTACCACACACAGTGATAAGCAAGAATGGGAATAGTACAGTCGTACAGAGCCCCAGTGGTGCACAATGTTCCAGAAATACCAGCCACATCAAGAAATACACTCCAGATATCTCAGAGCAGGAGAAGGAGGTGGATATGATGGCAAAGGACAGAATGATGGAAGACACAAAAGACACAATGGAAGCCAATCTAGAAGGGCCTGAGCCGGAACTGAGGCCACAGAGAACGAAGACAAGGCCAAAACGATTCGACGACTACATCATGGGATAACTCATGAACTTTGATCCATGCATAACCTTGTTTTCAGATTTAGCTTTAAGTCATTTGATCCCTAGATCTCAATGCCTACAAAGGGGGAGATGTAGCATATTAGAGGACTGGCACGAGTTAAGGAGTGCGCATGTGAAAAAGTAAAAGAGTGAATAGCACGATGGCGAACATGTGAGCTAAGTTGCGTTAAGAAGATTAAATCCAAACCATCCTGTTGTTGTTACCCTTGAGGTGTTATTACAACGGGGACGGGGATTTCCCCTGGCTACTCGGAGCATGATCTCCGGCTACTTTCGTCGTTAAATTAAACCAAACGAGCACCCGAAAATTCTACATTAAAAAGGAGATAAGCATGTTCTGTGACCGCTTGCGGCTTCCCTGGCAACTAACGACAAACACCCGGCAACTAACAACAAATACCCGGCAACTAACAACAAACACCCGGCAACTAACAACACACACCCGGCAACTAACGACAAACACCCGGCAACTAACGACAAACACCCGGCAACTAATGACAAATACCCGGCAACTAATGACAAATACCCGGCAACTAATGACAAATACCCGGCAACTAACGACAAATACCCGGCAACTAACGACAAACACCCGGCAACTAACGACAAACACCCGGCAACTAATGACAAATACCCGGCAACTAATGACAAATACCCGGCAACTAATGACAAATACCCGGCAACTAATGACAAATACCCGGCAACTAACGACAAACACCCGGCAACTAACGACAAACACCCGGCAACTAACGACAAACACCCGGCAACTAATGACAAACACCCGGCAACTAATGACAAATACCCGGCAACTAATGACAAATACCCGGCAACTAATGACAAATACCCGGCAACTAACGACAAACACCCGGCAACTAACGACAAACACCCGGCAACTAATGACAAATACCCGTCAACTAATGACAAATACCCGGCAACTAACGACAAACACCCGGCAACTAACAACAAACACCCGGCAACTAACGACAAACACCCGGCAACTAACGACAAACAACCGGCAACTAATGATGATGATGATGATGATTCAGGATTTATATAGCGCTTTATCCCAAGGCTCAAAGCGCTTTACAACACTTTTTGTGGGGGACTTTGTCACACTGCTTATTAAGGCGCAAATTGCAGCCACGCAGTTCACAATCTTATCAGAGTGAATAGTAGGATACACAGGTGCCCCCATAACAGAATAAGTGATAGACCATCACACCGGGGACTACGTCCCCTACTCTTTCCGAACAGTGCGTGGGTTCTTTAACGTCCCACACCAGTACTGTGAGACGGGACCTACGTTTATCGTCCTTATCCGAGAAGACTAGAAAGTCTAACCATTTGGAGGTGTCATGACAAAGGCAGCACTTTCTCCTCAGTTATTTAAAGACTCTGAGTGTTGGTCCGGTCGAGGATTTGAACCCACGACCTCCCGCACGGTAGTCCGGTGCTCTACCAACTGAGCTAACCGGTTGACAAACACCCAGCAACTAACAACAAACACCCGGCAACTAACAACAAATACCCGGCAACTTAAAATCTTAGTGACAGCCCTGATTGGGTTCAGTAACTTACAAACCCAAGGTTAGCCTGTAATTGGTGTCCCTTTGTAAAACAGTCTTAAAGTTAATCTGTACGGGTCACACAAAAACTGGTTTATCAAATGATTTGACACTGCAAGTTGTATTGATCACCATCAGATTAATCTTTTCACTCCCAAGATCTGGGCAGCAATTCTCTTGAACTAATGCCACACATTTCCTTATTTACCAGTCAAGAGAATTAGGTGTTCAATCAGCTCATTAACCTCAGTTTGATTGCATGCCCAATTCTCACCATCCATTTAATTAGCACTGTAGTGATATTGAAATGAGAAGTTATACATTGATCACATCTGGGAGTGAAAGGCTTAAATTAATGGAAGATGATGTTTTGAATGTTCTGCTGCTTAAGGACCATTCATACCCACACTAAAATCAGTCAATGCCCATGAAATCATTCAGTGGTAAAACTTGCATTATAAACTTGCTTGGTCAACAATTATTTGTGTGTTTCAACTTCCCTATCATGCAGCAGCAGTTTCTATGGAAACTAATCACCATCATTTTCTGAAGGTCACTGCTGAACCCATTGACCGCACCCACCACATCCCCCCGCAAAAAAAACCCAAAATCTTGATGCACCTGTGCAAAAGTTACAGGCAGGGATGTAGATAAAAGTCAGTAGCCGGGAAATTTACCCGGGTGTGAGCGTAATCTTTCCTGCTGTAAAGGTAAAGGCGAGTAGCCACCTCAAAAAGGACTTACTCTCTCTCTCTCTCTCTCCTAAATGTTTCCAGAGAAATTTCAGCAATTTTTTTATGTACTCGCACCTTTGTTTCTCTTTTACTTCAACTGAACGTAACACTCCATTTTGTTGAGTTCGAACGATCGCATTGAATTTCTGTTTGCAGGCTCTACCCGTTGCGTCAGCGGTACTTATAAATTATTTTATATAAAAAAACTAATGAATGCGATATCGTCACTGGGAAAAGTTCCAAAGGGGATCAATTTTGCACCCAAAATGAAGGAAAACACGTTTCCGAGAGTCTAGATGTCCACATTTTCAGGGGAGCATGCCCCTGGACCCTAGATGTATGGTGCCAAAGGCACGATAAAATGAGCCTCTGGCTCATCATACCCGTCTATGATATCAACATTTTTGCCTGTTAAAATTTGTATCTACATCCCTGTACAGGGATATTACCTTTACATTTCCACATTGTACATTCACATTAAGTGTCATAATGGATTTGAAAATTGAGTTGAATCTTGATAAGAAGTCAATAAACCAAACATGGAGTCAACCAGTTAACAGAGATTTAACTGGGATTGGTTGTGTTTGCTATTTATTTGGTTGGGTTTGCTCTTTAACCCTTTCACTCCCAAGGGGTCTCCACTTGACAAGTAAAATCGTCTGGCATTAGACAAAGTAAAATCCACTGGCATTAGACAAAGTAAAATCCATAAAAATACTCTTCGGAGTGAAAGGGTTAAGGGAAATAGCTTTGTAGCCCTTTCACTCCCAAGAGGTCTCCACTTGATGCGTAAAATTGTCTGGCATTAGACAGAGTAAAATCGTCCAGCGTTAGACAGACTAAAATCCTCTGGTGTTAGACAGAGTAAAATCGTCTGGCGTTAGACAGAGTAAAATCGTCTGGCGTTAGACAGAGTAAAATCGTCTGGTGTTAGACAGAGTAAAATTGTCTGGTGTTAGACAGAGTAAAATCGTCTGGCGTTAGACAGACTAAAATTGTCTGGCGTTAGACAGAGTAAAATCGTCTGGCGTTAGACAGAGTAAAATCGTCTGGCGTTAGACAGAGTAAAATCGTCTGGCATTAGACAGAGTAAAATCGTCTGGCGTTAGACAGAGTAAAATCATCTGGCATTAGACAGAGTAAAATCGTCTGGCGTTAGACAGAGTAAAATCGTCTGGCATTAGACAGAGGAAAATCTATAAAATCACTCTTGGGAGGTAAAGGGTTAAGTAGCACTACTATACCTAAAGCTATACTGAGCTGATGTATGTGGTTCTTATCTTATCACTTACCTTTAGTATCAAAAGCTTGAATATGACTAACTTCAGGTGGTTCTCCCAGCAGCAGCTCTCTTGTAGTGGTCAAGATTTCAATTTGCACAATGTTGTCCACAAACACATCACTTCGCAGTACCATGCCAGTCACTATAACAGAAAAGCATTAAAGCTGATTTACCTTTAAAGTGTTTATTACATAAGAAATAGAAATCATGTACCGTGTTTTTATCGAGTTATAGAATCACGAGTGGAAGTTTGGGAGAAAGAGAAATGCTGTGGGAACACAAGCTACAGGCAAGTGTTTCCACAGCTTTTTCATTTTCTCCCAGGGTCTCAAAGGTCTAATTGATTTAGTATCACCCAACTTGTCGTACGGAAAAGGCAATAATAAAGTTAGCAAATGCCGGTTGAAGAAATATTTATTTGGAAATAAAACTCAAGAAAGTGTCACAAATTTTGCTACTCAATGACTATTACTAATTAGATTGCGGCATTTGCATTAGTCCACTATTTGGGTGATACTAAATACATAAGTATACCTTGTGGTTCAATTTTATCCTTGGTTCTAATTTCATTTTCTTTTGCTTCAAACTCATACACTGCCATAGAAATAAAATTTTACCCAAGGAAAAAATTGAACCGCAAAATATTCACGGCTTAATTTAAATTATTTGGTAAGATGCTTTGCACCTTTCCTACATTCAAAGTACTCTGTAATGTGAAAACACAACCTCTTTATACAAATGTACATCTGTTAAGTGAGATTTTCATTTACGGTACTACCTTCCTCTTCTGCTAAGATTTCTGTCATCTGTCGCTCTGGTAATCTTGTCTGGGCTGTCACAATCGCATCACTTGAGCATCGCTTTCCACGGTGTCTTCCTATAAATTTTGAGAGGAAAATCAGTATTACTAGTAGGTCTACAACCACTTTCAAAAGGGGTTGTAGTTTAGTACATATACATTACATGTAGCTCATTTACACATCCCTGGTTGCCAGGAACATACATGTACCAGCCAAACAATTCAAAATAACAGCTCTTTTGTGGACTGAAAAATTGCTTTGAATAATAAAGGCAGGGCTCAAAATTAACTTTTTTAGTCAGGCACCAAATGGTGACTAATCCAAAAATTTTGGTCGCCATATCTTAACTTTTAGTCGCCATTTTTTTCACTGATGTTTTTGTTGAAGTGCACCCGCACTACTTTTATTTAAAAAGCTGCTGAATCAAACATGGCGCTCGACTTTGAAACATGGCGATCCAAGAGTTGTGGGTTTTTTTTGTTATATCTGTTTGCATAAGTCGTGCATTCTATCCAAAAGCCAAAGGACGATTAATTTACCTTTGAGATTAAAATGTTGGAGAAAAAAAGGTGAAGGTGAGTCGCCCACTGGCAACTACCTCTAAAAATCTAGTCGCCAACACGCAATTTCTGGTCACATTGGCGACCAGTGAGTCGCAATTTCGAGCCCTGAAAGTGCGAAAGAAAAAACGCTTAACCCCAGTCCATGGACTACCCCAATGGACTACCCAAATAGACTATCCAAATTCATTGTTACAGTATAATTATTCAAAATGGTCCATGGTTGGTACAAAAGGGTTGGCACAAAAGGCTTGGCAGTCTGCACAAATAAGACAGTTTAACTTCCCGGCAGAGTTCCCTTCTGTTACATGTATGTCACAAATGAACCCAGATTGTTTTATATTTTTAATGTGGGCCAAAAAAGTGAGGAAGGGATTTAGAAAATTTTAGAAGATTTAGTGTTTGTAAGATCTTAAGAACATTTTTTAACTTATCATAACATTTTATAATCTTATGATATTGTAACATTTTATAATAGTAAGACACAGTATCTATTATTTTCCTCTTTTATTTTGAAGTACAGCCCCATAGCTTTAATCACTGTGGATAAATGAAGTTTATTGTATTGTACTGTAATCGTGTGCGTTGTTCCGCGCAGCCTTCAGCCGCAATTTTGAATAATTGTACTGGAACAATGAATTCGGGTAGTCCATTTGGGTAGTCAATGTTCTGGGGGTCAGTCTCTTGTCCATCACCCTTATAAAGTCTACTTCTCAGTATAAAAAGAGGGTCATTCCCCATGTAATATGATTTATTAATTTTCTTTGTTAGTTACGGTTAGGTACATTGTTAAGATTGCTTTGCGTCCTTTTTTAAGTCAGTTGTGTGAATAAATTATATTACACTGGAGATGAGCCTAAAAAGATACTTATATTGTATGCGTATACTGATCACTGTTCTCTATACTACCCTGCAGATAATTCTTCAATAGACTGAATGTACATGTCCAAAAATGTTTAAACAAAGATTGATTTTTCATTCGTTCTTCTAAGCTATTGTAAAGTAACTCAGTTTAGCACGACAAAGCGAAGTGAAAACCAAGATAAATAATTTTGAATACCGACTCAAAATAATTCAGTGAGAAGTGTGTACCAGGGAATTAAGGCCAGGAAAAGTACAAAAGAAATCATCTGGTAACAAGCTTATGTTTGGGCATGTACGTATTTGATTGCCTACCGTTTTCATCTTCTTCATCATTGAAAACAGGCTCAACTGAGGCTACCTCGGGTCTGTTAGAAAGCCTAAGATGTTTCATAGAAGGGAGGATTAAAGAAACAAATTAGTCACGACATGAATGCAAAATGGCGCGAATTTTCGGCATGGACGCCAATTTCTTCACGTGCAGGGAACTCACCAAATGTAACAGCCTTGCAACGCCTTTAAAGTAAAGTTGGTGTGGACGGTTCCTCTTGGAACGTAAGGTAAAAGTACTTGTGGGACATTCAACGTGTTTTGCTGATGAGTTGCAGATGTGATTCCGGATAAAACAGCAAAGGTTAGAAAGATCACAAATCGGAAAGACTCCGACGCCATCTTGATTAGGGTCAGGAGCACGTGCACTGTCAACGGTCAGCAGCTTTAACCATGAAGTGTAGGTATATCATGTATCGCCTATTATAATGTATTTTAGAATATCTTTAAATGCATCTAAGAGTCCTCTATGTACCCCGTAGACACTTATATCCCCCTATAAATCCCTACATACCCCGGTTTTTCCTTATATAGCCCTGTGTACTATTGAATACCCCTTATAGAACGTACGAACGTATGCACATGACTTCACGGCAGCCATGTTGGTGTCCCCAAACAAAGAAAAGGCGGCTATGTTTGTGTCCCAAAACTGATCCTCCAGGAATGAAATTCTATTCTTATGCAAACATCTTCTTTTGTTTCCGTTTAAAACATGGCCGTTGATCACCATGTATACAAAATGTTTTTACTCAGAATGCGATCTAGGGATGCTTGTTACCAGACTTCCTCAACTTCTTCACGTCGGGCAAGCGCGAATTGTTGCTGCCGCGGTTGAGGACGACATTCTTCCAATGCAAACAACGAAGCAGACGATGAAGTAGAAGCCTTCGCAGCATTGTTTTTGGAAACTGAGAGGACACCTCGCATTACGGGTTGTTTTGCTAATTTGTCAGAAGAAGCACCGCAAAAATAATGCGTGCTAGCTTATCAGCTGAAACCAGCCATCGTTTTCAATCATTTCAACCGAGTTCTGAGCTGGTTGAAAAAATTGATCAACCAAAGCAACCAAAAACGTTTTTTCCCAATAAAACACAATATACCCAACCAGGAGCGAATGACCCAACCAACCAAAAATGGTTGATCGCAATAGAACGCGAATTATTTGTAGCTGTGTAAGGCTACGTACGTATGGTTGTATATGGCTACAACCCCGGACAAAACTGTTGAGACATTTCAATACAATTTTAAATTGGTTGTGACTAGAATGGATACTTGAAAATAAGGTGAGACATTTCGTGACACATATACAACAAATGTTATCTCAAAATAAGGGGAGACATTGATATGGTGTCACCATAGCACTAATTTGTATGAAAGCTAACCATTTGAAGTTAGTACTAAAACTCTAATCACTACAGATCAGTGTCTAACCCAGCCGTTATTCTCTCCGTAAACAGTTTTGTTTATCTGGCAAAGCTGGTCAACAGATATTGCCATGTAACGTGATCAAAATATATGTCTCGCCTTATTTTGTCATAACCTTAGTTGTATATGTATCACAAAATGTCTCCCCTTATTTTGAAGTATCCATTCCAGTCACAACCATTTTAAATTTCGAGTCGTTTAACCATCGTGTCTGAAAGGAACAAATTCGTCCCCTACCCACCCCTGGTGCAATCTTGTTTTGCCTTAACAGCTCATGTGTGTATTTCTTGTGTTACCGCAAACAACAGCGCAATAGGGGAGGGGGGGAATGGTCTTTTAATTAGGGACGGACCATTAGAAAAGTGATGGGGAGGGGGGTGGGGAATTTTCAACTTGCACGAATTTTTTTTTTTCGCTCACTGCTTGTGCAGGAATTTTTTTTCAGGTGAACCCCTCTGCACGAATTTTTTTTTTACTACGTGTGAAAAAGTCACAACTGGACCTTCCTTCTGCATGAATTATTTTTTTTTACCTCCTTCTTTGCATGAATTTTTTTTCTTGCCATTTTCCCTTGCATGAATTTTTTTTTGTTTTTTTTTTCCCCACCCCCCCCATCACTTTTCTAATGGTCCGTCCCTTAGCTACCGTAAGCATTTTTGTCAGTGTGAGTGCAAGAAATAGGTATTTTTGTCATGTGTCTCAACAGGTTTTGTCCGAGGTTGTATGTATGGCCTTATTTATATTATGCCATAGAAAACACAGGGAATCAGAATGCAGGAAAGGCTTTGGAAAGCCTTAACTTTCTTATGTGGTTGTTTATCATTATGTTGTGCGGTTTCTTCATTATGTGTTGTAGTCAGTTCATTAGGTTTTGTGGTTTCTTCATTTTGTCTTGTAATGTAGTCCTGATGTGATGTGTTTTTATCATGATGTGGTGTAATAACTTTATTATGTGGTGTGGTTTTATCATGATGTATTAAGGTTTTTAAGTTGTTCTTTGTGCTGTTGTCATAATGTAATGTACTTACCCTGTGTTTCTTTTTTGTGTATGTGTTTTTTGTGTGTGTTTTTGTGTATGTGTGTTTGTGCTCGGGTCTAGTAGAGACCTCTATATGGTGAAATCCGTGAAGTACAGGATTGTTGGGCTCTGAGGATGATCTTGATCAATTGTCACTCTGGTCAAACACTTGGCAACTTAACTTTAACGTCAAGAAGTGTTATCAACTTGGTATAACGTGTAAGAAAATTCCAACTATGTTCCAATATTCATTGGCTGGCCAGCCCATTTCTAGAGTTTCCTCAGCCCAGTACCTTGGAGTCACCGTGTCAGACAATCTGTCCTGGAACGAGCATATCAATCAAATCTGCAAAAAGGCAAAGTCTACTCTTGGGCTACTGCGTCGTATTCTAAGTGGTTGTGATACTAAAGTCAAAGATACGGCGTATCGCACGCTAGTCCGCCCAAAACTCCAATATGCGTGTTGCGCTTGGAACCCGGCTTTCACCAAACAGAACATCACTCAAATAGAGATGGTTCAACTCCGAGCAGCAAGATTTGTATTAAATGACTATTCAAGATTTAGTCATGTTACTCCGATGATCGAACATCTTGGTTGGGATCCCTTGAAGATCGTCGACTCCTCTTTCAAACTGCTATGTTCTACAAGATCTTAATGGGACATGTTTCCTCCTGAAGTCCACGAAATAACGAGGGCCACCATGGCCAGATTACTGAACAGCCGTCCTTTCCAACAAATCCGTGTATCAAATAATGTCTATAAGTTTTCCTTTTATCCAAGGACAATAGAAGCATGGAACAATTTACCTATTTATGAAGATGTTGATACAAATCATTTTAAGACTATTGCTCTTGCAGCCATTAAATATTTTGTATAATGTATATCCAGACATCCTAATTTGTCTCCACGAGATTTAACTTAATCTATTTTATCTTTATCTTTTACTAACTTAAGATTTTTAATGTATATATACATATTGTAATTATTTATTACGTGCTTTTATTATGTTATTTTAAACTCCTAGTATAGTTCCACTGTTTAAGGAGTATACTTATTAAAGATATTAAAGGTGTTTGCAATGGCAGAGCGACATGAGATACCTAGTAGAGCCCGGAGTGCAATGGACCCTACCCAGTACACAACTCAGGAGGAAAAAGGCCAGGCCACAAGGCCTTCGGCCAAAACCCCCTGAGATGGTAAGTGAGGGCATATAATTCATGGCAGGCTACCATATAGTCAGTTTACAGAGGTATACAAGGGTTTACAAGGATATACCTTTGTAAACCCTTGTATAACCCTGTAAACACTATATATGGTGACTATATGATGGCCTACCATGAATTATATGCCTGGTAAGTGAGGTGTAACCGGCCCAACGGGGATGATTACGAGCGTTAGGAGCAACGTTCGTGTCACCATCCCGTATAGTATACAAAAAAACTGTGCCGTTGGTCTTGAGTACTCGGCCTTAGGCCGCGGCAAAGGTGCACACGAGCCATTAAGGTCCAAACGGCCGGAGCTTATCTCGGTTTCTGTAGCATTAAGCGCATGGGAGCATTATTACTCCCACCTGGGTGGGACGCTAGTCCATCGCAGGGTCACCCCCCAGCATTATATCGCTGGTACCCATTTATACACCTGGGTGGAGAGAGACAGTGTGGAGTAAAGTTTCTTGTCTAAGGAGACAACACAGTGCCAGCACCAGGGCTCGAACTCCAAACTTCGGCCGCGGGCCGTACTCAAAACCTTGAGCATAGTTTTTTCAATTCCCATACGAACCCTGCACCCGGTAAATACTACCATTTGCGTTCAACCCTGTAGCGTGACGGTTTTTTCGCGCAAGTTTACTTTTCAAACGTAACGGTTTCCTAGACAACTGTCTCGCATAGTCCAATGAAAGTGTCTCCTTTGGAGCGAGAAACCGCTCACCTTCCAATGTAAATACTTGCATGTTTTGCTCTCGCTATGTGCGTGTTTTGAAAATATATCAGAGGGTTTGCGGGTTTCACCGAGAAGTTTACAAGTCAAAAGTGCGATGCCTTTGGTGCAGATAAGAGCAGTTGATGATTATTATGCTTCAAAAAGGACAACACCATTCTTTATCACAGAAGACGAAATTCTGGAATACGATTTTGATTCCTTCAAAGCGCGATTTTTTCGAGGGGTGCCTTACCTAGCCAAGTCAACTTCCGCAGCGAGCCTTCGATTATAAATTAAACCATGAATGACGAAGACTTGGAGATTGACCTAAGCCCTGTATATTTTAATTTGCAAATGAAAGAGATGCTTGGAAAGCAGATTCTCACGTTACAAGCGCTCTCGAAACAGCAGAAAGGGACACATTTTCACCACCCATTTCTTCAACACAACTTATTATTTCTATGAGAGAAAGTGAGGGCTTCTCGATCTTTAACACTTCGATCAGTTCGAGGTCGTCTTCTGTAAGTTTACTCCATTTTGCGCCGCCTCTGGGTCGTGGAGTTAGCGAGAAGTCGTCGAAGTATCTTTGCCATATCGCATTAATCGTGTTGACATGAACATGTAATTCGTCAGAAGAATATTTGAATGAACGTGGAATATAAACCTGTAGTGCGGTCGCCTCCTTCACCCAAAATCCTATCTATAATCATCCCTTTCAAGTTCTCATCTAGGGGAATCCCTGGACGATAAGTTCTCCCAAACTTATTAACTTTTCTTGTCTCCATCGCTGGAAATATCCGGTTTTCGTTTGAACAAATCGAGGTCGTATTCCAGAATCCTTAATCCGTCGTGACCTTTTTGAAACGGAAAGTGCTCTTAGTTACAATATATACACTAAAGAGATCGCGCTTTTGACTTCTCAACTTCCCGGTGAAACCCGCAAACCCTCTGATATATTTTCAAAACACGCACATAGCGAGAGCAAAACATGCAAGTATTTACATTGGAAGGTGATCAGTTTCTCGCTCCAAACGAGACACTTTCATTGGACTATGCGAGACAGTTGTCTAGGAAACCGTTACGTTTGAAAAGTAAACTTGCGCGAAAAAACCGTCACGCTTCAGGGTTGAACGCAAATGGTAGTAACATTTAAAGGAGAATTTCTTTATTCAGATTCATATGCATGGCACGGCCATTGGTCCAAAAAATGCATGTAGTTATGCCGATCTATCCATGGGTGAAATTGATCTTAAAGCTAAGTTTTCCGGTCCGATAAAGCCGTCCTTGTGGTGGCGTTATCGTGACGATGTCTTTGATCTTTGGCAGCAAGGCCTTCCTGCCTTACATCAATTTACTAATTACATTAATTCTCTATACCCTACTATTAAATTCGAGTTAGTTTTTTTCTGAACGTGAGCTTCACGTACTTGATCTTACTTTACATCTTGTGGAAGGGTTTATTAGAACTGATGTTTATTCTAAACCTACAGATAGCCATTTATATCTTCCACCTTCTAGCTGCCATCCCAAGCAATTTTGTCTTCAAGGCTATTCCTTTTGGCGTAGCGACTAGATTGAAGAGAAATTGCTCGGAAGAAACTTTCCTTGCCGAGAGAACAGTTGAGTACAAAGGTTATCTTGTTAATCAGGGTTATCCCTAATTCTCCAAAGCCTCCACCATTTCTAGGAATGATTTACTACGGCAACGCGGAAAACAATCGAAGAAATTATTTCCATTTGTTCTCACATTCAATCCTAATTTGCCTAATGTGAGTAGCATAATTAGAAAGCATTTGTTGATTTTGCAATCCAACCCTAAATTGAAAGAACTTTTCCCTCAAGGCTCTATCATACCATCTTTTCGTAGCACAAAAAACCTGAAAGAATTATTAGCACCATCTCGTTTTAAAACCGCCGATGAGGGACAAACAATTCAACCAAACAATGGCTGCTTTAAATGTGAAAGAAATAGATGCGATCTCTGTCGAAATTTATTTGTTGAATTTAAATCATTTCTAAGTTTTAAAACGGGCAGAAAATACACCATTCATTCAAGGCTTTTTTGTGATTCTAAAAACGTGATCTATTTAGTTTCCTGCAAGAAATGTCGTTTACAGTACATAGGATCAACTACCACCGATTTTCGGGTTAGGTTTCGTAACCACAAGTCTGCTATGCTCACAAACAAAACCACTTGTGAGGTAGCAGTACATTTCAATAAAATTCCACACTCCTTGGATGATTTTGAATTCCAATGCATTGATCAGGTGCAGGCCCCTAATGACTCAGACGAGATCGATAGGTTTTTAATTACGAAAGAGGCTTATTGGAGTGCTCAACTCTTCTCTATGGCTCCCCATGGCTTAAATAAAAGAAATGAATTTCACTCCAAAAACAGAATTTGTTATAATTAACTTTCTCTTGTGTAAATACGCGTTGGCGCCATAAGGCAGTCCAAAGGTCCTTCCTTGGATTTTGTCAGCTTTTTGGGTGTTAGGTATGCTCAAAGGCCCTGCCTGGGATCTTATTACAGCTTATTGTTTAAGGGCCCCTCCAAGGATTTCGTTGTATGGCTGTTTATAGCTGTGTATGGTTGTGTACATGTATGGCTATGTATGGCTAGGTATGGGTGTGTATGGCTGTGTATGGTTGTGTACATGTATGGCTATGTATAGCTAGGCATGGCTGTGTATGGCTGTGTATAACTATGTATGGCTGTGTATAGCAATGTATGGTTTATCTGTATGATCCTATTACATCGCAGACAATTACAGGGGTGTTAACATGCGCCAGCGATCAAGTGCGACCTGATGTACGATTGTCTGCCATTGTATGTCTTATATGTGAACCAGGCTTAAGCTGTACCCAGTACATTCCAACCATTTCTAGACTAATTAACGTAACAGACACCCCAAATTAAAAAACACCAAGTCTATAATAGCTGGAAGATCAGCACTAATTAAAATGACAAAAAAGTACCTGAATGTCTTTCCAGTCTACAGACACATCAATCTTACCATGAATCAGGCTTAAATTTCAGTTTATTTACATGAACATTACAACACCCTGCCAATACCAACCGTTTTTTTTTTCTAATATCATTGAGCATTTGAACGGCTCTGTCTAAATGATGTCTTAATAACTTAGATTAAATTCTAAATCTTGGCGTGCGGTTTTAAAATAATAATATAATAGAAATAATAGAAAACATTCAATGGCCTGTAACATTAAATTCCATATCGATGAAGAAAAGCCTATACCATTTATTTTCAACACAGTAATTTCTATAGGATGTGCCTTTGTCAAAATTGTCAAAATTACTTAATTAAATTTTGGATGTTTCCATTCAACCATTATGTGCAAAATTCTAGATTACAGTTATAAAACAAAAGAGGAAATTTAACACTGAGATTCCTTTTAAAATAGCTAAGCAAAATTACAGACATAATAGTATATATGAAAAAATTACTTGATTCTGATCGGCTGAGAGCAGTGCAGTGTTGTGTAATGAAATCTTGGATTGTGTAAGAAGTTTCTAGAACATTCTATCACATTAGCTTCTAGTGTTTCAAGTGTTATTACCGTTTGTAATCTAAGATTCATTGACAGTTGATTAAAGATACATGGACGAGAGCAGTCATGTTTACGAAATCATTTTAAGGAACCCCGTTCACCAACATAATATGCAGTTCAAGTGTAACACCAGTGAAGAAAGAGTAACACCAGTGCAAATTACACATCAAAATTCTGGATTATGATTGGATTAAAGACAATAGAAAACTTTCTAAGCCAACAATAGCATGTCAAATGATGACAAAAACTTTCTGCGGAAACTTTCAAAAATGTGTTCTTGAGTGAGCAAAAATGGCCACATTAAATCAAAAAAAGGTTCACTTGGGCCAATACTTTTTTCAGGTTTATATTATTGATGAGTAATCATAGGCTTTTCCAAAGTGGGTACTAACCAAGCTGTCTAAACTCATCTCTCATCCAACAATGCCCAGTGAAAAGAGTAATAGTGATCAGACAGTTTTGAGTTAAATTTAAGCTTTTTGAAAATCTCACAAGTGCAAGTAAATCACAAATTGAATGAGAAAACCATAATTATGATTGCCTGTTAATAATTGAGTAAAAATTTTGATTTGTAATTTGCACTGGTGTTTACAGTGAATACACTTATTGCACTGGTAAAACACTTTTTGCACTGTATCATATTGTTTAAAAACAACACGTAACTACATCATTCTTATACCGTACTATGTTTAGATGAGGTTTTCCTATCTTATTCTAGGCTGGTCTCTCAGCTGCTACTAAATATTTCAGTCAGTTTAACTGTTTCTGGACTCCCGTATAAGACAGACAAGCTTTCTGAAATGGCTTCATGTAATCCTATATTTTTCTTTTGCCGTAGGTACAGTAACTGCACAAGCTTGTACACTCATTGCGCAAGTTCTGAGTATTAATTTAAGGAAAGCTGCTAGTACTGTAACAACTAAGTCAAAAGCTTTACTTACTTATCAGATTCAGTCCTCCATTTTGTTCTCTATATACAGTATAACATTATGACCAATAATACATTTTAAAACATCCAAATTTCTCACTTACAATAATTAATAAAAATAATTTGAAGACCCATAATAAATTATAATAAAAAAGGTACACACATAATCTTACACTGTATCCTTTTATAAATTCAAAAAAGACTGTAGACGGTTAAAATAAAATTGCATACAGTGCACAGCCCCTCAAAATGTGGTCGCTGCAAAATGGGGCAAATACAAGAAAAGCCACAGACATACGACAAATTGCTGACTGACTAGGTTAGGTCATGAACCATCGTCTTCACTGCGCTTGGTCTGTAATGCATGACCTTGAACAAAAATAATTTTTTCTTGTCTGGCCCTCTCAGTTAGTCAATAAGTAATATACATAACACCTAATATATTACAATGTTGTAAAATTGTACTAACAATTTTTGTACCCAATAATGACATGTACCAAAAATGACATGGCACAAAAGTTGCCTGATCATAATTTGAGTTAAAAATCTACTGGTCAAATGATAGTTGTCTATATTATAGACAACTATCATTTGACCAGTGCCATGTCATTTTTTTCCCAAGGAAATTTACCAGTCTTTCTGGAACTAGCAACATTATCTTCAGTTGACATTAATATTAGGCCTTATTAGTCATTATAATTTAGTACAACTTAACTTACTCATAAATTTCACATTCCACCTCAATTTGATCTTCATCACACCCTTCCTTCCCAGCAACATATTCAAAACCAATTTTGGTACAGCCATCATGGTTACCATCAACCCCATTGTCAGTTGAGTCTTCAGATTGAACAACACAACAGTAACGGAACTGCTCTGATGGGACGCAGTGATCAAAGTGTTTACATTTCTCTAGGTGAGCAGCCATGAAGGGTTGGGTAGAGTGAACCCACTTTTCCACAGTTGCAAATGAGGTTGAAAAATGCCATCTCTGCAAAAATAAATAAATAAATAAATGCCAAAGGAATGAGTGCAAAACATAATAATTATGACTTCCATTCCCAGTGACTTGGTGGTACAACCAATGCCATTCATACTGGCTAAGACGTATAGAATCATAAGTGCAATATTGCTTCACATAATTATTAGTCTTCAGTATACTTAAACTTGATTTTTATATGGGACTGGCCCCAAAATGGTTCTGGCCTAAATTTTGTACCAGATTAAAATGAAGCCTTTCTTGTTATCTCCCAAAAGCAAGAGCAAATTATGGAATATTCAATATCAGATTCCAAGGTCCATCAGTATGGAATTCCATTGACGAAGATATTAAATCATTTCCAACAGCTCTTTATCAAAGATTACTATCTAGACATCTGTACATTGATTTTGTAATTTTAAGATAAGAAATAATACTGTTTTGCAATGTAAGACTTTTAGTCACTTTAATATACTGGTAGTTTACGTAACTCTGTTTATCTCTATTTTTGTTCTTGTGTCCCAGACCTAAACATTTAAACATCTTTACTTTTAACTGGCTGCCTGGCATTTTTAATTTTTAGGTTATTTCAGGCAGCCAGCACAAGTACCATCTGCTATATGATTGTTATTAATTCCTTTTTTCCTTGTAGAAACTATGGGGTGAAATAAAGTACTGTTGTTGTTGTTATTATTATTGTTGTTGTTGTTATTGTTGCTGCTGTTGTTGTTATTGTTGTTGTTATTATTGTTGCCATTATTGTTGCTGTTGTTATTGTTGTTGTTGTTATTATAGTTGTTGTTGTTATTATTATTGTTGTTGTTATTATTATTATTGTTGTTGTTGTCATTGTTATTGTTGCTGTTGTTATTGTTGCTGTTGTTGTTGTTACTGTTGTTGTTATTGTTGTTGTTATTGTTGTTACTGTTGTTGTTATTGTTGTTGCTGTTACACAAGAGAACTGTTACAGCATAACTGAACCATCAATCACTTGCATAACCCACGATCCGACCACAGTCAAACCTTAATTACCCTGATTCGTTGGACTTGAGAAAAATGACCGAATAATCAAGAGTCAAGACAGAAGTGTATTACTGTACAATGAAGATACATTTAAAGGAAACCAACTGTAACAGTGAATAGATCCTACTTGAATATAGAGGTACAGGTGTACATTCCTTGAAGATTTTTGAACTTGTCTAAACAACCAGTTGATGCTTCAAAGCTTTTGCAATCGACCCATTTAACAGTGCTAAAATCGGGTTTTGCCCTACCAATGTCCTATCTTATTAATATTCATGGAAGCAGGGGACCAGAGAAACAAGTCCACGTAAGTGAAACATCCAGGTAATCAAGGTCCAGATAATCAAGGTTTGACTGGTTAATCTACTCCGGGGTGGTCTATTTAGTATTAAACAATTAGATTATGAGCTCGAGATTTCTATCGCATGATAGTTGACGAGGGCACAGCCCAAGTCAACCATCACGCATAGAAATCGAGAGCGAATAATCTAATTGTTTTAGTATAAATCTACTAGTCATTCAAAACTTTGTCTTTTCTGGAACAGCCTCGACCAGTAAACTGACTAAATCTTCTTCACGGACACTTCGAAAACGTGAAGAAGCAGCCGCCATTACGCTACTCACTATCTATCACAGAATAGATAGTGGGTAGCGTAGCCAAACAGAACGCGGCATTTGTGATAGAACACTAGTAGATTTATACTAATACTTATTAGTTCAAGTTTTCTAGAGTATGAGGCAGTTAACAGTTACTTTGGTATAAAGTGCCTTGTCGACTGTTTAAAAACTATCTCCCTTAACCCTTTCACTCCCAAGAATGACTTAATAGATTTTACTCTGTCTGACACCAGATGATTTTACTCGTCAAATGGAGACCCCTTGGGAGTGAAAGTGTTGAAGGAGAACACAAGAACATGTACTTTAACTGTTTTAGTAGAAACTAACTAAGGCATTACCATCAACTTTATACCAATATTAACTGATTTGTTTGTTTGTATGTTTTTTTCACTTGTGTAGTACACTTTCTTATTCTAAGTGCAGGAATTTTTGCTACTCACTATCTATGATCCGCCCCAATTCCCTCTTCACAGTATGAAGCAATGATTGTTTGATTAAAAATGTCAGTTTGCCAAAAATTAAAGCAACCTTACATCAGAAAATAAAATTTGCCTGAAAAAACCATGTGCATTCCTTCTGTAAGGGAGCTTAAGGATTCTTCTAAAACACTACCTTTTGCCGTATTTTCCATGACCAGCCACCATTGTCATAGATCCTCTTTTCCCATTCAAACAGTACCATGCCTTTGGTTTCTAGTTTATTTCGGCAAACCTCTCTCAGCAACTTACTTGTACATGAGAAATTGCACAGACTGAAACCATCCAAATGACTGGCAATTTTTTCCAGGAGTTCAAGTGGTAAAGAAGACAAAAGATCAACACCACTCATTTCGTCACTTGAACCAGATGCCTGACTAGTAATACATGTACCTGGTTCACTAGCCAGTGGCTTCACACCAAAGCTACCAAGCTCCTGGTTAAATATTACAGAGCCATACTGACTGTGAGGGAGCAGTCGGTATCGCACAAAGGTGCATCCATACTGCGCCAGTGGGCAGCGATGCTCCAACCAGCCATTTAACCCCCCTTGGATATCACTGTGAACATTCTTGAAGTGGGCACTGTACTCATCTCGTCTGAAAACCTGATTGCAAGGTATGGAATACATAGGAAACTGCTTCTGAAACTTGGGTAGGGTTTCAACAACTACATTTAACCCTAGTGGTTGATCTAGGTAAATTGGAATGTGGTCTGGCGGGTTTGGTATGTTATTGTCTGATAAATTTGACGACAATGTGTCACCTTCGTCACTCTTAGTTACCTCACTTTCAACCGACTGTAAACTATGAAGTTCTATTTCAACATTATCGTTGCCACTTGAAACATCACAAGTTCTCAAGTCATCACCCGAGTCGAAGGACAAGGTACCTTCTTCTTGGAATTTATCACCGTTTTCTTCGAAGTGGTTCTCGTGTTCCTCTGTTGAATTCCCATTCATAGAGCGTTGCTTACGTAGCTTGTTTTCTAGCAGCGACAGTGCTAAAGCCATCGCCACCTTTGCCGACTCGGATTTTGTGGTCGTCGGGAGTCCATTGCCATGCGGTGGTGATGTGTTTGTTACAGTCGAAGCTCCGAGACGCATTAAGTCGACTTTCGTTTTCCCTTTTCTAAAGCGACGACGAAAAACCTCACGAAGAACTTTCTGATCGCGAAATGCTAATTCAACATCTAAATGTCCCTTGACCAAGACTGGGTTTGGTTGAAAAAAAGGGACCCAGCTCAATCGAGACTTTGAATAAACCGGGTATCTATTCCATTCCATTGTACAGAAAATAACGCTAGCAGGGCAGTGCTCCAAGTGTCTTCTTAAATTTTCCCTCGGAAATACAGCGGGGCACCCATAGCCTGAATTGATACAAGGAATTTTAAACCTTGGACAAACATTTTGGTGGTCCGTCATCTTACAGCTGTGAAGCTGAACGTTACAGCCATACACGCAAGTCAACATCTTGCAGACATTCGGGACACTGCAGTAGAGTTTTACACAATTACCGCAGTGTTCGTGACTTCCAAACTCCATGATCCGAAGGCCTTCGACAAACCGAGGAGGGGATATCGACTTGCTATTTAAAGTACCGGTAAAAGATTTGCTGAAGCCTTTTGTTCGTCACTCCTTGTTACGATCTATTTACTTTCAGGATGAACACCGCTGTGTTGTTTGACTTCCGATTTGATCCGATTGTATTCCACCTTTGACGAAGGGATATCGATTAAGGAGGCTCCATGACGTCAATGTAGATTTCAACATGGCGGATTCTCGTTAACTTCTGTCATTTTTTTCTCTGTTTCGTTTTGGTTTTTTATTAGCAAAGAATCGTCGAAGTCTTCGCGTTTTTACCTTACCACTTCAGGATGACGCTTATGGTTTTCTTTGGATGCACTTTCATAGCTTTTGGCCCTGGGCTTGCCTTATTCTGTCTAACAGTAGCGAAAGACGCTCAGCAGGTCATTGTATTGATTGCGAGGTAAGTCCCACAAAGTTTTACCTTATCAAATCACTTTTCATTGATCTCAATTTCCTTAAAATGAAACAGGGTTTTGGATTTCTTCGAAATTTAAACCTACTTTCACAAATTGCTATCTCGATTTGGTTGTGTTCGATCGGTTGTAATTTATAAAGATTAAAGCTTTGATCGGTACATGTAAAGCTCTTAGTACGGGTAATATTTAATTACCGTAAGCTCACTGTCCTGTTAGTTTTATCTATAACTTAATATCAGACTAACAGGTCCAGGGAAAAGCAAATAATTGGGTATTTCGATTAACTTTTCAGTAAATATCACATTCAATAAGCATTCTCTCATGTTCGGCAGGATATCGAGCACGGCGGCACGTTCCCTTGTACGCACTGTATTTAATGTGGTTCAATTTTTTCCTTGGTTTAAATATAATTATTTTCCTTTGGTTTTTTGGTATGTTAATGTATGATAATGAGTTAGAAACCAAGGAAAATAATGGTTGATAAATCTTAGTAATTCATGTTGCTCTAATTGGAGTTAGTAATTGTTGTCTTCATTTGCACATTTCCGCAGCGCTTTTTTCTGGCTGTTATCTCTTTTACTGTCTTCAATATTGTGGATTGTGGTTTCGCCACTCAGGAAACAGTTGGCCTTTGGTATTACTTTTTCAGTCATCTTTCAGGAACTATTTAGATTTGCTTTTTACAAAATAATGAGGTAAGGAGTAATGTCACCTATATCTGTACAAGAAAATGCAAGTAGTGCAGTAAACATAATTTGATGTATTCATTATTGAGCTAGTGAAAAGGCCAAGATGGCTACACATTGGCCAAGTTCTTCTAATAAAAATGCAGATGCTGTAGTTGAAGCCAATAGCCAGCCATCTTGACAAAACAAGCTTGGTCCATAAGGGATTTGCTGTATGTAACAAGTGGATCCCATCTTAAGTTAAGCAGCAACTCCACTTCAAATGATGGCACCGCCACCCCAAAGATGTATCACCCAGCAACTCCTCCCGATCACTACTCTTTTAACTGTTCTATCTTCGAGACTCCACTAATGGCCCGGTCCATGTTTAGTCACCTACAGTTTATTTGTTACATATATGACCATTATGTTTTGCAATTCTGAGTGGGCAAAATAAACCCATTTTGCCAGCTCAGTGTAAACCATAATTTTACATTGTGTAGATTGGCAAAAAATACTTTGCAGAGTTTTTTACAACAACATATAACTTTATTTTATGCATTGTAACAATGACATGTGAATCACCTGACAAGTAAATTGGATCTTAGAAGCATAAATTGATAGCCTTGTCACAGCCAAGTTCGTTCTCAGCTCAAACATGGATCTAAGTTTAAAACATTTACCAAAAGTTTGCTGGTACACTGTTTCTCATTTGAAGGTGACTGTATGTGTACAGCAAACAGTCATACTGTAAATTTCAGTGCATTCCTGTAAAAATTTACATTATTACTGAATGTTTCAAGATGCCTTTACAATTCCAGCCTGTGACTGTTCAGTTAAGTTATTTGTTCACTACGTCATTTCCAAGTTACATGTAGATGCCAGTGAGGGCCAGAATTTCGTCATGTTTCTGCTCATCATTTTCTTGCTGTTTGCTCAGAATTTGATAAATTTCAACATGAACTTCAAGTTTTGTACAAATTATCTCAGTGTGTCAAAACAACTCTTTTTTCCCTTTAATACATGTATACAGAAAAGCAGACGAAGGCCTCCTCTCCTTGATAAACAACCAGTCCCCACTTAGGAAGCACAGGATTGCCTATGGTAAGGATTGATAACTTGGTGCATTGGCTGCCAGTAACTACATCTGATGTAAGCCAGTGATATCATAGAGTATTTCCTCCATCCCATGCTATCTAACACAGTTGTCTTCAGTTTTTCACTTCCAATCCTGTGTTTTCACAGTGTACTTTTCAAAGTACACTTTTGGAATAATAATAATAATAATATACTCCATTTATATTGCGCATATTCTATATGAATAATCATATGCGCATTACAATCAGACCAATAGACCATGACACCGGGAACACGCCCTACTCTTTTCGAACAGTGCCATGGGTTCTTTTACGTCCCACATTACAGATGGAGTTGTGAGACGGGGCCTACGGTTTATCGTCCTTATCTGAGAAGACTAGAAAGTCTAACCATTTGCAGATGCCATTACAAAGGCAGCACTTTCTACTCAATTATTTTAAGACCATGAGTGATGGTCCGGCCGGGGTTTTGAACCCGCGACCTCCCACACGGTAGTCCAGTGCTCTACCAACTGAGCTAACTGGTCGGCGGTGGAAAACATTTGCAGTGCAACTGTTTTATTTCATCATATTGTAATGCTCATACCACTTTTGAATTAGTTGTGCAGTACTGTTCTTGACAAGTTGCCACATTGCTCATATGCATATATGTAGGTGTAGGATGGGAGGCTTAAGGGTTTATTTAGTGGTGGCTAACAATCAGTTAAAGAAACATGGCTGAATCTGGAAAAATTAAACAAAATTAACAAAATCACCATTATGATCACAATTATTCAACAATTATTCACTGAAGGCAAAATAATTATTGGTGAATATTCATCAAGAGGAAATCGAGGTGAATATTCATCAATAATCACTGAGCCTAAATACAATGGTGATTATTTCAAAAAAAGAAAAGAAAAAGCATTGTACAACACGAAAACACACACACATAAATTTGTTCAACTGGCAGCCATTTTGTTTGTCGAAGAGGTTATCGGCAGAAAATCCGAGATAGCGAACCAATCAGAGTGGGCGATTTTGTATAATTATTTGAGTATTTATACTGATAATATTTATTGTTGCTATTGTTTTATGCTAGTCTTACAAAAAGATGTTAAGCCTGCCTAAAGAATCAAAGGATTGACTAAGCCTATCTAACTAACAGATCTCTTTTGAGTTTTTCACATTACACTAACTTTTTCGTGTCCCTAATCTTTGTTTTGTTTTTCTGTAGTTGCTGGGTTAGGTTATGGTATAATGAGTGGACTCTTTGCTATGGTCAATGTGCTGGCAGACATCACAGGTCCTGGCTCCGTGGGTCTGATAGGGGAAGACCCTCAAAACTTCTTGATTGTATCAGGTAAGTGTCATCAGGAACACAGGGTCAGGGCTCGACTTTCAGAAAAAAATCTTGGGGCCACCTGGCCTCCAAGTTTTCATTTTTGGTCGCCAGGACAAGTATTCTAGTCGCCAAAATTATCTTCAAGAAAAAATAGAATATAATACACTAAAGGTCTTTTAATAAACCTCAACAAACAATTTCATCGGCTTCATATGTGAACATGAAAGTATCAGAGTATTGAACTCAATAAGAAATTTTAAAACTAAATCAAAAAATCTTGGGGCCAGCCTGGCGACCAGGCGTGAAAACTTAGTTGCCAGTGAATAAAATCTAGTCGCATTGGCGACCCCACAGGTCGCAACGTCGAGCCCTGAGGGTTCTCATGAAATCCCAATGTAGACAACCAAATTTTTTGAATACTTTATAGATACTTAAGGCAGTGATTGAGAAACATGAAGTATGTTGAAGGCTTAAAAGTAAGAGTTGCCATTTTGTTCCACCAGTAGCCAGGACATAATTTTTTTTTTGGCCCGAAGTATTATTTGAAACAATTTCTATGGTAATTGCATTGCCACGTGTAAATGTATGGCAAGCTGATAACATAATTCTCTGTTAGTAAATAAAGCACATATTTTATATTTACCTAGCATCTCTCAGCACAGGTGGCCCAACCTCCGACTTGAAAAGGATGTATGAAAAATACAACAGATTTGTTATAAAAGTGGAAGAAATTCAGATCTTTTTAAATACAATCGAGTTCCTTCATTCCTTGTGCCTGTTCCTAGTATTTTCATTTTAACTTTATGTCAAACTCTGAGACTTTTTTTTTAGTTTGATTATGTTACTATTCTAAATTCTCTTTGCTGCAGTAAGTGTTTTTGTTTTTGGTGCTGGATTTACCTACTTTTCCTTGCAGCATTTCTGACATCTTGTTTTGTGCTATTGAATACGTTCTGGGGTGTGATCTGGTTTGATGCATGGGATGAGAGAAAGTGGATCAAAATCATTCTAGTGGCCGTCAGTCATCTCTTTGTCTCACTGATGGTATGTAAAGATGCAATGGAAATAACATTACTGTGTTCACGAACAGCTTTAGTGTTTGGGGAGGAGGCTAATGTTGAAACTTGCTCTGCATGTTCGGGGGTTCCTCTTTGACTTGTTCCTCTAGAGCCAGTATAGGCTTGCATCCTGTGAAAAATATTAAATGAAACATGGCAAAGGAGCACAGGCGGCCCAAGATTTCGATTTGTTAGGTTTTTTTCAGGAGATCGTGCGAGGGTCTTATTTCTATGAGGTGAAAAAATGATGAAATAACGAATAATTTTGTTTCTTCGTGATACATTTACGTTTCCTTTGCTAACTCGCGCAAATCGCTTCCTAATGGAATAGAAGTGAATGACTTCAGTTGTTAACCTGTTGAGACAGTTCTAGTTGTATTGAGGCGAGCCAGAATGATTGTGTGACGCTTGCGTTATGAAATTAACACTAAGCGGACCTGTCAAAGATAGTTTCTCAAGTTACTTGTAATTCTAGATATAAATAACCTAAGCGTGAGAAGAACAGACCTTGTGCAATCAGTTTTCGATCGGTGAGCATAAAACGAGGAATTGTGACGGTGAAAAGGGGAAATAAATTGCGAAGTTTGCGAAGAACGGCCTGCTAACTTTGGCATTCGCAAAACAGTGGCACCTCCGACGGGACGTGGAAATCGCTTGACCGTAACCGAAATGGATAAACTGGAAGCGGACATTGAAGGTAAAGTTAAACTCCTTATATTTACCTTGGGGAAAACGCAAGAAATACAGCATTCGGGGAGTGTGCTCGCTCTCACCCGCCATCGCGAGGCACTGAGCACCATAGTAAAGCAAATCGATAGCTTAAAGCTTCAAGTTGTTGAAGAAAGGTTCAAAAGGGGCGATTCTGACGATGATATAACAAAGTGGAGCGCAGAGATTGATGACCACGTGGCCCAAGTTGACACTAAAATTACACTCTTAAATGAACATTTAGCCTCCATTAAATTAGAAGATGATCTTAAGACTCAAGAAACCGAGAGGGCCCGTAAGGCGAATGAGCGCGAGGATCAGCTTAAATTTGAACGTGCACAGCTTGAGCAGAAACTGGAATTTGAGCGCAAACTAGAAGAATCCAAGAAGAAATACGCAACGAAATCGAGCGAAGTTAAAGCCAGCGAGGCACCGCGCACTAAACTACCTAAGCTAACTATTACTAAGTTCAATGGCTCTCATACGGATTGGCTCCGTTTCTGGAACATTTTCGAAGTCGAAATCGACAAATGTGGCGACGTGCCGGCGGTAACTAAATTCGCTTATCTTAAAGATCTCTTGGAACCTAAAGTCAGAACAGGCATAGATGGTCTCCCATTCTCCAGTGAGGGGTATGAGCGGGCTAAGAACATTCTAATTACGAAGTATGGTAAAACGTCCGAAATTGTGAATGCTTATGTCCAGAACATCATGGCGTTACCTCTAATTAGTGGCTCAAACGTAGTGAAGATTCACCAGTTCTACGAGAAGCTGTCGTTTAATGTGCAAGCTCTAGAGACACTTGGCAAACTCAGAGAGGTCAATGGTTACGTTCGAATGTCCATCGACAAACTAGAGGGAATCAGGGGGGACCTTGTAAGAACAGATGATAACTGGCAGGAATGGGACTTTCCGAAGTTCGTATACGAGCTGCAGAAATGGACAGAAAGAAACCCTATACCTGTCAAACCGAGTGAAAAGAACCAGGATCCTCATACTGCCAAAAGAGCCTCACGTGACGCAATGTACAACACTCATCAAGTCGAAACGCGTCCGCGTGGCTGTGTTTTCTGTAACAGTGCTGACCACAAGCCACATGAATGCACTAAAGTCACCGATACAAGCGAGCGAAGGAAGATATTCCGACAGAAACGCCTCTGCTTTAACTGTGCCGGAGATGATCACAAGGCGACGGAATGCAAGAGCAGGAGAACGTGCTTGTACTGCAAAAGAAGACACCACACCTCAATTTGTGACAAAGGAACCGCAGATAACTCGATGACAGCTGCGCAAATTGGCGACGGTCCGGTAGTGTACCCGGTGGTTGTTGTGGAAGTCGCTGGAATCAGATGTCGCGCTCTTCTTGATTCCGGAGCGGGAAGTTCTTACGCTTCGGCCGCACTTCTAGAGAGGATAGGTGCAAAACTTCATTATTCTGGGTTGCGTAAGATAGAGATGATGTTGGGCGCGAGCAATCGAGTGATGGAAGTTTATCGAATCCAACTTCGCTCGGTCAGGGGAGACTATGAGATGGAGGCAGACGTCACTAAAGTAGAGAAACCGCAACTCATGATGTTGGACAACCCACGCTACAAGACGCTCGTAGAGAAACATCCTCATTTAAAGGGCGTAACGCTAGATGACATTGATGAAAGACCCCGCCTACCTGTCCACATAATTCTAGGAAACAGTGAATGCCCCAGAATCAGTACCACTGTACCTCAACGCGTGGGAAGAGAATGGGACCCGGTAGCCTGCTACACGAAACTGGGCTGGACCATCACCTCTCCCGGTAAAGAAATCGACACCACCAATATGCTTCTAACTCAAACGTCGAGCGTGGATTATGACGAACTGTGCAAACTAGACGTGCTCGGGTTAGCTGACTCGCCTACAGGGGACCAAGGTGTCGTATACGATGAGTTCAAGGAACAGCTGCGCAGGAGTGAAGAAGGGTGGTACGAAACCGGACTCCCGTGGAAGGGTGATCACCCTCCCTTGCCAAGTAACAAAGAGGGAAGCTTACGCAGACTAGCTAGCCTTGTACGAAAACTAGAGAAGTCCAAATCTCTCAATGATTACAATGCAGTGATCCAGGAGCAGTTGGCAGCTGGAATAGTTGAGCGCGCCCCGACCACTGTCGAAGGAAGGGAGTTCTACATTCCACACAAGGGTGTTGTGCGCGAGACAGCAGAAAGCACGAAATTGAGGATTGTATACGATGCCTCCGCACGGGCCTGGAACGGCGCGCCATCCCTAAACGAATGTCTAAACACTGGTCTACCACTGCAGAACAAACTCTGGAGCGTGTTGGTGCGGGGGCGATTCAACCCAGTTGCTCTGACTGGAGATATTAAGAAGGCCTTCTTGCAGGTGCGAATAAGATCTGAAGAAAGGGATGCACTGAGATTCCACTGGCTGAAGGATTTGGAGACGAAAGAGGTCGAGACATTACGATTTACAAGAGCGTTGTTCGGGTTGGCTCCCTCACCTTTCCTGTTAGCAGGAGTCATTGAGCAACACTTAGACAGTTGGAGCGACAGGCGTCCTGAGATCGTGAGTGAAATCAAGAAGAACCTCTACGTTGATGACTTAATTAGTGGAGGAGTGTCAACTACCAAGGCCAGAGAAAACAAAACAGCAGCCACAGAGATATTTGCTGACGCCGCTTTCGAACTGCACAAATGGCATTCTAACGTCCCTGAGCTAGAATCTGTTGAGACCGAACAGAGTGCTGGAGAGCAAACGTTTGCTAAGCAACAGCTGGGGACACCAGAAGGGGGAGGTGGGGCGATACTTGGTCTGAAGTGGGATAAGCGGAGAGATATCCTAAGTGTCGCTGTGCCAACCGAGAAAGCCGACAACACAAAAAGGGGAATCCTAGCCAAGATTGCGAGGATCTACGATCCACTTGGAGTGGTGTCCCCTCTCACACTATGTGGAAAATTACTTTATCGTGACGCTTGCAACCTTAGAGTCGGTTGGGACGAGCAGTTGCCTCCTAACCTTGCAGAGAGGTGGGCCAAGTGGGAATCGAGACAACCGGCAAGAATTACATTCGCGAGGGCGCTAGTCCGGTACCAGGAACCAATCAACAGCATATCCATACACGTCTTTGGAGATGCAAGTGAACGGGGAGTGGCAGCAGGAGCGTTCACTATCGTAACGCAACCCTCGGGTGTCACACAAGGTATTGTGGCAGCTAGAGCTCGTTTGGCCAAGCAGGGCCTTACCATACCGCGCCTAGAGCTGGTTGCTGGTCACATGGCAGCGAATCTGGCCACTAACGTAAGAGAAGCCCTGGAAGGTTATCCGGTCGATCAAGTCTTCTGTTGGTCAGACAGTACGGTTGCGCTCCATTGGATAAGAGGGAAAGGCGATTACAAGCAGTTTGTGCATAACCGGGTGCACAAAATCCAAGAGAAGAATTGGATAACGTGGAGATACGTTCCCACCAAAGAGAATCCAGCTGACCTAGCGAGCCGTGGAGGACCTGTAGCACAAGACAACGACCTCTGGTGGCGTGGTCCAAAATGGCTTTTAGACCCAAGCGCTTGGCCAGCTGACGTGACCACAACCGCGACGGCTGAAACACTGGCAGAAGCAAAGACGGTTCGTGAGATATTCAAGCTCGCCACCGAGCAAGAGGCAGATGAGTTTGATGCAGTTCTCAACAAGTACGATCTCTGGCGCGTACTGCGCATTTGCGGATGGGTCGCGAGATTTGCCCGTAACACAAGGAGTCCACCACTTAAAAGGAAAACGGGACCGCTGACCACCGAAGAGCTGAGTATTCAAAGAAGATTCTGGGAGAGAAGAGCACAGCAGGAAGGCATGAAGTCGAAGAATTATGAACAGGACCGCCTGCAGCTCAACTTGCAGCTAAACGACCAGCAACTCCTTGAATGCCGGGGACGAATACAGGGCCTCTACCCGGTGTATCTCCCAGATACAGCCGCTTACACAGAGAAGTTTGTACAAGAAGCCCATGAATCCACTCTACACGGCGGGACGCAGTTAACAATGGCCAAGGTACGAGAACAGCACTGGGTCCCGCGGCTAAGACGACTGGTGAAGCGTATCGTGAAAGGATGCTCAGGTTGTAAACGGTTCCAGGCAACTGCCCTTGCCGCACCACCCCCTGGGCTACTGCCGCGAGATCGTACCGAAGGATCCTATCCCTTTCAAGTTGTGGGGGTCGATTATGCTGGCCCAATCAAGTTTAAAGCTACTAACAAACGTGAAGGAAAGGCGTACCTTATCCTGTATGCCTGCAGCTTGACAAGAGCGCTTTACCTTGACCTGGTGAGAAGCATGGAGACCAGCGAGTTCCTCCTAAGCTTAAAAGGTTTGATAGCAAGGCGTGGCAGACCTAGCACAATCTACTCCGACAACGGCAGTACATTCATCGGGGCGTCCGCATGGGTTAGACAAGTGATGAACGACGAGAAGCTGAACGATCTCCTTGCACGATACCAAATCTCGTGGAAGTTTAGCCTAAGCCGAGCTCCCTGGTGGGGAGGCCAGTTCGAGCGCATGGTGGGGCTGGTCAAGGTGGCAATGAGGAAGACTATCGGCAACGCCTACTTGACCTTCGATGAGTTGAAAGAAGTTTTCCTAGATGTAAAAATAGCATTGAACGGTCGCCCACTGTCTTACGTTGAGGAAGACGCGCAATTACCAGTCCTGACACCGAACGCGATGCTCTACAGCCAGCCAAATGTTTTACCTGAAAGGAAAACATACCTTGAGGAGGACCCACCGCTCAGAAGGCGAGCGAAATACCTGAAGAAGTGCAAAGAAGCAATGTGGAAAAGATGGACAAGGGAGTACCTTCGCGGGCTGCGAGAACGTCACACCTTAGCACGTAAAGACTCTCCTTGTGGAGTTGAGATTGGAGATGTATGCATCATCAAGGACGACAACAAAGACAGGAACAAGTGGAAGCTCGGAATCGTGGAGGAGTTGATTGCTGGACGCGACGACATCGTGAGAGCAGTGAAGCTTCGAGCAGGAAAGAGCTATCTGGAGCGAGCTGTGCAGCAGTTGTATCCGCTAGAGCTGTCCTGTGACAGGTCTCGAGAAGCACAGAGACCTCCCTTGAATCCTGAAGCGTCGGTGTTCAGGCCGAGGCGTGATGCCGCAGTCGCAGCCAGATTACGAGTCCAGGAGTTAGCTGAACATGGACTAGACTGTTAAGGAATATTGATAACACGAACTCTGGTTAAGTTTTCTAGTTCCTCAATAAAAGGAGGACAAGGAACCTAGCTCAAATTGTATTTGCTCCCGTGACGGGAACAAATAGGGGAGTGTGTTGAGACAGTTCTAGTTGTATTGAGGCGAGCCAGAATGATTGTGTGACGCTTGCGTTATGAAATTAACACTAAGCGGACCTGTCAAAGATAGTTTCTCAAGTTACTTGTAATTCTAGATATAAATAACCTAAGCGTGAGAAGAACAGACCTTGTGCAATCAGTTTTCGATCGGTGAGCATAAAACGAGGAATTGTGACGGTGAAAAGGGGAAATAAATTGCGAAGTTTGCGAAGAACGGCCTGCTAACTTTGGCATTCGCAACAAACCCTTGAAGTTACAATAGTGACCAGCATCCAATTTCTCATTACAATATCCACTGTTGATCAACCATTCATGCTATGAGAATAACGAAAACGATCACCCGAAAAGAGTTGTATTGATATTTAAACAAATTCTTCTCACTAGTAACATAACAAATGCATGAGAACAGTTAGGAGAAAATGAATATTGATATTGGGAATTAAAGGGTTAACATCCTGTTTTTCTCTTTCTCAACAGACCCTTCTTAATGCCAGTCACCAGTATGTAGCATCGCTGGTAAGCGCCTACATAACAATGATTGTGATGGGAACAGTGGCATTCTATACTGCTGGTGGCACTATATTCAATATCTACAGGCTCACATCCAAGCGGTCTAATCGCGACTATTAACATGATGTTTATGCTTCACGCTGTATCGATCCGCTGTGCAAGGCAACCGCCGACGCCACACGTGTTTCGCCGACGTTGTAGACTTGTATATAAAGAAATAAACAATTAAATTTTGTGCACGAGCCTTGTTTTATGATTGGCTTCTATTGCAATATCAGCGTTGTGGACCTTTCAGTGAGGCTGTATCGGCTCTATATCGGGTTATATTGACTCGGTCTTAATAGGTAATTAGGAGTCGTACGCCTTAAATGGCTGCTTATAGTCCGATATTTTCCGTTTTTTTTTTTTTTTGGAATCTTGGAACGCCTCAGATGTATTAAATATGACAGTCAATCAAGTGGTCCCTGTGCCCCCTACTACACACCTGCATCGGAAGCACCTTCCACTAGTTGTGGTGCTTACGATGCTTGTGAGACTTTTTCACCTTACTAAACCGTGGGACATCGCGTTTTCTGGTCGTGAAAACCAACTTAACTTCCTCTTTAGTAGCCTCCCTTACACCAACCAGGCTGCCATTTTCATCGTACGACTCAATGACCATTACGATCACCGCGTTCGCCTCTCCTGTTATTGGGTAAGTACTTGATGTAAGCTGTGGTTTGAGAGGTTCGCCCATTAAAAGAGTGGTCTGCGTTATAAATATAGTCGCCAAGCTTTACCTCAGCTGTATGTTATGCACCTATCAATGTAAACCCCGTGGGAGGGGGGGGGGGGAGAGTGCGGGCAACTGGTGGGGATTTGACCAAGGAGCAAAAATTCTGATCAATTGCCCAAGGGTGGGGCAGCATATGTTCATCAAATGTAGTCAAAATACCCACCCAGGGGCAAAGTACCAAATAAAAGACAAGCTATGCACATACCTTTAATAACTTGTGACTTAGATGGCCTATTAAGTAGCAGATAAATATCGGTAAAAAATTCACCTTCTCCGAAACCCACGCCATTCCAAAGACAAGAAAGACGATGCCAGGTAGCCACGCTTTGTCTTGGCCCCAGTCTCTCTGCCGAACAAATCAAATGTCCCGACCCCCGAGCAAAGGTACTCGATCAAACCTCCCACTGAGGAGATGGATTCCTTGGTCAAATCCCCACCCCTTGCCCGCACTCCCCCCCCCCCACGGGGTTTACATTGATAGGTGCATTACATAGTTGCATGTTAATGTCACCAACTTGTAATCATCAGTCATTTTTTTCGCCAGTTCATTAGATCTTCATTCTTTCTTTGCCACCTCGTTCCAATAGCCAATCATTTGTTATTGTTTATAGTAACTTTCTCACAAGTCATTTCAGCATATATTACGTCCAAAAAAATATAAATACTCGCTGTAATTTTCAAGTCACTCTCTCCCTCTCTCTTTCACTTCATTTTCTTTTATACGTTTTGTGTAGTTATTCTAAAGTTTGTTCCGTTATTGCTGTAAGTAAAGTGATTTCTCCTTGGTGAATAAAACCAGTCGAACAAGAAGTAGTTAACACTGTACTCTAGGCGTACTCATCCTAGCCGTACTTCAGTGTTCTTAATCATCCCTTTCCCATGCTTAGTGCATAGTGTCCTTACTATGTGAGTGAGTGCCTGCACCAACAGTCCAAGTACTTACCTGTTATTGTTTCACACCCACGCTTATAATCTCCGTTTTTTAGGCTCAAGGAACTGCAAGATAACACGACGAGTTCACGAGTTATTTGTACGGAGCCCCGTAAGGGCCATGTCAATTGACACTTTATATTTTTTTTCGCGACTTTTTAAATGACACTTAATTTTTTTTCGCGACTTTTTTTCGCGACTTTTTTTTTTCGCGACTTTTTTTTCGCGACTTTTTTTTCGCGACTTTTTTTCGCGACTTTTTTTTCGCGACTTTTTTTTGCGCGACTTTTTTTTGCGCGACTTTTTTTTCGCGACTTTTTTTTCGCGGCTTTTTTTTTCACGACTTTTTTTTTCACGACTTTTTTTCGCGACTTTTTTTTCGCGACTTTTTTTTCGCGACTTTTTTTTCGCGACTTTTGTTTCGCGACTTTTGTTTCGCGACTTTTGTTTCGCGACTTTTTTTCGCGACTTCTGTTTCGCGACTTTTTTTTCGCGACTTTTTTTTCGCGACTTTTTTTTCGCGACTTTTGTTTCGCGACTTCTGTTTCGCGACTTTTGTTTCGCGACTTTTTTTCGCGACTTTTTTTCGCGACTTTTTTTTCGCGACTTTTTTTCGCGACTTTTTTTAAATTGACATTTATTGCTGAAAAACAAAAGATAATGACAGGTCTATACGGACTCCCCTCGTGAGTTGTGGTAGCGATGCATTTTAGCCTTCAGTCAAATCTTCGCCCTAACGAGCGTATCTTTAAGAGATTTGCCTCTCCTGTATGATATAATGGGAGGCTTTGTATAGATGCTTTTCAGCAACGGCTGATTTTGTATGGCAACCCAGTTTTCCATTAAAATTTTCTCTAGGTCACGCACTGCTGGGTGATATGTCGTGACAAATGGTAAAACACTCGTTTGAGTCTTTTTTCTTTGTTGGAGTGCCAACCTTCTGTCTTCGAAGCAGACTCCTGTTAGGGGCCTCTCAATGAAGTTATTGGGGTATCCTCGCGTTTTGAGGCGTAGTTTGAAGTTTGAGAGGCACTCTTCAAATGTAGTCTGTGAAGAGTTTGTTCTGAGGAGTCGTGTTGCTTCGCCTTTGATAAAACTTCGTTTTACACCCGGAGGGTGACATGAGGTGAACTGATGCGTGTATTGGAAGGTTTCTGTCGGCTTGTAGTGGGTCCTGATATCCAGGATAGAGTCAGTTTGAAATCTATCCCCTTTGTATATTATTGTGTCGAGGAAAGTGATTTCCCTCTCTGATGGTTCAGAGAATACAGAAGAGGCAAATCTCTTAAAGATACGCTCGTTAGAGCGAAGATTTGACTGAAGGCTAAAATGCATCGCTACCACAACTCACGAGGGGAGTCCGTGTAGACCTGTCATTATCTTTTGTTTTTCAGCAATAAATGTCAATTTAAAAAAAGTCGCGAAAAAAAGTCGCGAAAAAAAAGTCGCGAAACAAAAGTCGCGAAAAAAAGTCGCGAAAAAAAAGTCGCGAAAAAAAGTCGCGAAAAAAAATTACGTGTCATTTAAAAAGTCGCGAAAAAAAATATAAAGTGTCAATTGACATGGCCCTTACGGGGCTCCGTATATTTGTCCTTTTCATAGCATACCTTTTTTTAGAAATTTAAGCAGATACCCACACTTTATAAGGCGAGACTATTGAAGATAAGCAACTTTGCTTCTACTAGGATCTTTTTAAATTGCAAGATGCTAAGTTTGAATCGTTTTCCATGTCCTCTATTGCTTGGAAATGAATAGACCACTTTCATAAATGGAGGTAATTTATTATTCTTTTGTTCTCACGGAAATGACTTTACTGGCCTCGCTAGGATGGGCAAAATTCAATAGAATTTTTGTTCCAAAATGAGCCCAGTGAGTCTAATTAACATACATACAAAAGAATAAATAAATCGGCCGCCAATTGTGAAAGTGGTCTATAAAGCGGATCTGTGGGTGTTAGCGTTTTTTTATTTTACGATTTTGTTTATTGTTTCTCCGTTAACTAACAATGGAGTAGATGGCGAAGGAATCTGAAATAAAAACAAGGCTCACATAAAATTGAGTTTTATAATAAACTTCCCGTCTTTGCACCAACAAACGTTAATAAGAAGTCTTAAACACCAAAATATTTTATATGACAGCTATGTAGAAATTGATTCTAAGTGATAAGAACCATTCTAAGACTTCATACTTCCACTTTCAGGGGACTGGAAAGTATTGTACCAGTTATCTGAGAATAAAGAAATGTGTAAAAATGTGGACCTTAGACTGAAGAAAATGAGGCAAACACGATGTCTGGTTTTTCTTTCTGTAAGCAAAAGGAATAAGCATTCCTGGTTCTAAAGTTATCGTGGATTTGCTCATTAAATTTTGAAGGAGTGTCGAGTTTTTAAATGATGAAGTGGATATTATGACATTTTAAGAACTTTTGGTCTTCAAAGTCGAGTCAGTGCAGGCTTAAAATAAACAAGAGGCTTCAAAAGCCTTCACTGGTTGCCTTTGTGAACCCTTAGTACGCAAACGGCTCAATTTTTTGAAACTGTTTTGTCAATCCATTTTAGTTTGCAGTGTCAGTTGTGTTCAATAAGAGAAGTGTACAAGGAGTTAATCAAAGGCTTCTATGAACAAACTCATGAATGCATTCGGTGACACATGAGGAGAATTTTAGATTTCAGAACTCATTCAAATAATTTAATCAAGAAAGGCCTTGTAGGGCTCTGACTACTATATTAGCGTGTTTATAAGTACGTTTTTAGGTTATTTTTAAAATTTGACTGAAAATCTCTGTCCTTTTTTTAGCTTACGGGGTTATTTTTTAAAAGTACGTTTTTTAGGTTGGCTGAAAAATCTCTGTCCTTTTAGCTTAAAATTAAAAGCACGTTTTAGGTTGACTGAAAATCTTTGTCCTAAGAGTAATTGGAAAAGTACATGAAAGTTTTTGAACGGATTTTACCAACAATTTCACAAACCATGTCGGAAAGCGGAGGGGAAAATTGATGAGTTTTGTGACGATAAAAAAATCTATATGAAAACTGATACTAAGCCTATGTGAAAAAAAAAAAATTGAAAATAATATGGTTTAAAAGAAAAAATCAGTGAAATATAATATGAACATGGAACAACAATTACGAAGATTAAATGTACCACAATTAAAATTTATTGCAAGAGAGTTGAAAATTAAAGGAAGGTCTAGAATGTTTAAATATAATTTAATTAATGAGTTGGAAAAATTTACAGATTCGGATATTGATAAGTTAATTACAAAAGCTATTATAATGTATAATTATCCTTGTGTACATGGAAATAAAAAATATTCTTGTAAAGAATGTGAGGGATCACAAATATGTATTCATGAAAAAATAAAGTATCAATGTAAAGAATGCGGTGGATCACAAATATGCGTTCATAGGAAAAGAAAGTCTTACTGTGTATTATGTGATGGTTCACAAATATGTTTTCACAACCATCAAAAAAGTTTTTGTAAAGAATGCGGCGGATCACAAATATGTATTCATAATAAACAAAAGTATCATTGTAAAGAATGTTGAAAATTATGTTATATAACCCAAATGAATGGTTACATAACAAAAAATTTATCTAAATCTTAAACTAAAAGTTATGGGAGAACCCTTCAGATCAAGTTTTTTCCATTCAGTGTCTAAGATAGTTAAATCGAAGTGGTTTATGAGACTCTCATATTTTTGAATTGGAATTGCCGGATAATCCTTTGAGGGTATGTTTGCAAGTAGGTTTGATGGCGTGAGTTTCACAAGTTCTCCATATTTGGTGTTATTCATATATGACGACTTATTATCCACTATACTACACATAAGTCTCAAAGGTTCCCTAATCTGTATATTTATGGGGTATAATTTACCAGGATTTATAACTTCAGGCACTCCTAAACCAACCGCTAACCCTCTCGTAAGTTTAACTTTGGTGTTCTTATTTGAATAAAGATAGTCAACAGTATCAGTCTCAATTATTGTTATCTTTTCCACTTCAGGATCATTAATAAAGATCGATTGAATACCACGAAGAGAATATGTGCCGGGTAGAATTATTATTGGGAGCTGATTATTGTCAGTTATTTTTTCTTGATCCTTGAAATTAATCAATCTTTTGGTTTGTATATTACAATCCAGGAGCTGTATCTCCCGAAGATTTTTCAGCGGCGGATCTAAATAAATTCTAGTTTCTGAATCATACATTGTAATACTCAACATTTTGTTTTGATTACATCATATTCATCTTTAAATTGATCATGGCTTGAATAATCAAAACATTAACGAAATAAAAACCAAGATAATAACCCCCCAGCAAACATTAAAACAATAAGATTATTTTGATGAGAAGATGTTTCTATATTACTAAATTCATCTGTTTTGTCTGATTTATCGTCATTGCTTAATTTAGGTTTCTTTGGTTGAGGATTGGTATTTAATAAAACCTTTGATGTTCCTAAACTATTAGGTATTCCAACATTTTTTGTTTCAATATTTATTGAATTATTTACCCCAAATTTCATATCTTCTGTTGCTATTTTCAGCTTATTATTGTACCCAACCACGCTCTCCGTGTTTATGATCATATTACTTGGCATTAACCAAACACCCGGAGCAACAGCCAAATCAAGCCGTAATTTAGTTTCCTGCACAGATTTTTGGTAATTTTGAATAGATTTAGAAATATCATTTACTTTAACAGAACTTTCAAATAAGTCTTTGAATTCATTTTGTGTTTCTATTGCTCCACCGCCGGTACCAACAATAGAATTTCTTGTATTAACTTGTGCTCCCAATATGCAGTAAACAAAAGCCTCAGCGGATCGATTTAATCTTCCAAGCCCCGCTTTGGTGAGCCCATGTCCTTCCATAGGAATAAACCAAGCATATTTGAAATCACTAAATAGATCATTTCTAATAAACGAGATTTTATTTCCATCTCCATCCTTATAACCCTCATCAGAAAATTTATTTTGTCCAGGCCAAGTATTTGCATCATGATCATAATTTCTTACAATATATAAATTTTCATTTCCTCCTGAGCTGTAATAAATAAATTGATCCCCCAAACCATGATTTCTTCCGCCCTTCCACCTAAAGTCAGAATTATTACTAACTCCAAACTCTTTACACAATCGATTATATGCAACTTTATCATATGAATTATTTTTTATTGAAAAAGTTTGTTCGTCGGGTAATGGTACATTTAATTCATATATTATTCTTCTTATTGTAAAGTATGTGTGAAATATAAAAAAACTTCTAATAACTCTTGGGTAATTTAAAATTTCAATTAAACTAACACCGCAACCAGATGTTGCACACCAAACCGCAAAGTTAAGTTGTTGAGGCCAATAATTAATATCAGGCTTACTCAACCATCTTTTGCATTCCTTTGCGGAATTAAATGTTACAACTTGTGATTTAAATATGTTTCTCATATTTGCAGTGAATTTCTTTTTATCTGAAACATATATATCTAGAGATGTTAACGTTTTTGTTACATCATTAGTAAATTCATCAAATTTAACTCCAGGTATTGGATATGTTTGTTTTGTAAATGTTAAACCTTTTGGAAATGAACTTACCTTAACTTTTTTTTCTAAGCCTAAATCTTTCCATAATAATGTTTTTAAATCATTAGAAAGATTTTCAGTCCAAGTTTTACCGGAAGGATCATCATCAGACATAATTGTTGTTCCATTAACTTTCCATTTAATATATCCGCCAAACGAGTCATTAATGAATGTAAATTTATTTAGGTTCGCGTTTGGGTAACGATTTTTGAAATCATCCAATAACATCTTATTCTTTGTGTTACAAATAATGTGATCTTTAGATCTTTTAAGAATAAGATGTAAATTCAATTAATGCCCGCAAAACAATTAAAACCAACATCAGTTTTCTCATATGAAATTTTTAATGTCCTTTCCCTCCTGTAAGTTCTTTTAATAGATCTTCGCGAACTTCCTTCCTTATCATACTCATGTCCAAGTTTTTTTCTGTATCTTTTCTAAATTTTTGTCGTATTTCTTGTTTTAGTTTTTGGAACTTTTCCAACTCTGCCAAAATTATGGAAAATTCTTGATCGGATATAACATTATCTTTTAAAGCTTTTGAAACCAAATCGTTAATGGTGTTTAATTTTGATTTTGCAATTGCAGCGGTTTGTTCATGTTTACTAACTTTATTTGAAAGTCTTTTTGATGCATAACCGAATCCAACCGATAATCCGCCAAAAACCCCACCAACAACACCCAAAGGCACACCAACAATAGCACCAAAACCAGTAAGAGAAGTTCCGAGACCGCTTGCAGATAGAATAACTGAAATCACCCCACCACACACACTTATTTTTGTAAATATTCCTCTCGCCCTATTATATTTTTTCCTTACTTCTTCGTAATGTTTAATTTCTTTCTCTAGATTTTGTAATACCTCGCTTGATTTTTGTAGTCTGAAATTAACCGGATCAACATTATTAAGGTTCCTCCCTTCGGTCGGTAATTGAGGATAAATTTTATTGTAGTCATCCATATTGTATTTTACTGATCACCGTGATATCTTTAAATTTGTTACTTTCTCTTCTTTTTTATACTTTCCACAAAATATAGAACTACAGCCATTATCAATAACCAAGCATTTTCACCTAAAAATCCAATTACCTGCCCCGCCGTTTTGAATAGAAAGCTAACTATTGCGCCAACCATTCCGGGTAATATTTCGCCTAATTTTTTACCTATAGTTTTCAAACCATTACTAACACCCTTACCCAAAGCAGATAAACCCTTTGAAAGATTAGAAACTATAACCCCAATGATGGCACCTACCGCACTTAGAACAGCAAAAACTGTAAAACCATACTTTTTGAATATATACTTTAATCTCTCCCTAAGTGGTAAATTTTTAAGTATTTCATCTTTTTTACCATCAATATCTGATAATTGTTCTACTTTTGAAAATGTAATCTTTCTAATTCGTTCATTTAATTTATCAACCTCAGATTTTAATCGTTCATTGCTTTGTTCTAACTTTGATAAATTGGATTTACCCTTCTTATGTTTGTCTATTTCTTCTTTGTATAATTTTACCTCTTCCAAAAGTTTTTCTGCTTGTATTTTTAATTCTATATTCTGTTTAACGGTTTGATCGAAAAGGCTTTTATTTTGGGCTTTTTGTACCTGTTGTCTCTCAATGAATTCCCTAAGTTCTTTTTCTCTTTCCACATATCGTTCAATCTCCAGAGGATATACTTCTGCTGTTGCTTTCAATCCTTGCAATGCATTATCTAATTCATTATTTACTTCAATAGATTTCCTCAATTCTAACTGGGTATTATTATATTTTTCCAACATTGTTTCATAATCAGCGCCCAGTTCTTTTCTAAATGTTTTTGGTAAATTTTCTATATTACGAACCCCATTTTCATCAACTAATGTATGCCACACATTATTACCTGCGGTACTTAATTTTCCTTCTATACTTCCATTTTCTCCAAATTGAACATTAAATGAGCCATCATTTGGATCGTAATTTGGATAATAAAGTTTGAGTTCTTGCCTCGATTCTCTCATTCTATCATGTTCTTCATCTCTTAAAGCATCACCTATATTCCTTCTTTCAGATGGTAGATCCCACTCCGCCCTTCTATTTTCTTCATCATAATCAGGATATTCCGGCTGGTTTGTGGATGTAATCGTGCCCATTTCAAATGTTTCATCATCTTGATTTTCATTATTTGTGTCATTTAAATCAGTTGGATCCAAATCTTCTTCCTCCATTTTTTTACTCATCAGTATGAAATCTTTAGACCCCTTAGAGTTGAAGTAAAAAAAAAAATGATTTAAAAAGAAAAAAAAATATAAAAGAAAAAATAAAATGATGAACGAAAATACTCAATTAATAGATATTAATAATTATAACCCCAAAAAAAGTATGATCTTTTCTAAACCAATTTTAGGTGAAGTTTCAGGTAGCAAGCCAAAAGTAGAATATAGGCGAATTAAAATTTTTACAAAAAATGAAGATGGAACTAAAGGAGAACTAGTTATTCCAACCAACCGGTTGTATTCATTTGGAGTTTCTGAAAGTTTTTCAACTTATTCTTTTCCTTTATGTTTATGGAGTGGAAATAAACCCACTAATGAAGAGGAAAAATGGATAGAAAAATTTAATGAAATAGTAGATTGTTGCATTGATCATATTCTAGAAAATAAAGAAGAAATTGATATATTTGAGTTGGAAAGATCTGATCTTACTAAATCAAAGGGAGGTTTTAATCCTCTCTATTGGAAAATGGTAAAAATTGAAGATGGTAAAAACAAACCTTATATGCAAAGAGTTCCTGATAGAGGACCAACATTATATCCCAAATTAATTTCATACAAAAAAGGAGAATTTCTTACAAAATTTTATGATATTAGAAGTGAGGATTGCAATGAAACAATAAACCCCAAAGATTTAATCAATAAAGGTTGCCACGCAGAGTGTTCAATCAAAATTGAATCAATATTTATTGGTGCTCGTATTTCATTGCAAGTAAAACTTTATGATGCTCTTGTTGAAACAAAAAAAGAAATTAAAAGATTAGCTCCACGCAAAAAATATAATCAAGAAGTAATTATTTCTGACAGTGAATCTGCTTCTTCCCATATTGGTTATGATGAATATGAAGATTCTGATGATGGGAGTCTCATGTAAACCCAATAATAAATATACTTGTGTTATATAACCAAATTACTGGTTACATAACAAAAAATAATTTATAATATTTTACTGACTGCATAACCTAAACCCAACATTCCAGCTCCAACATATACCATTTCTCCTGTTTTTTGTTCATCGCTTGGTTTGTAATAATCAGAAAATTTTGGCTCTTGCATTTGGGCATACAATTCAAAAGCTTGGTTTGTAGCAGAAATATTTTTTGACGCTTGATATTTTTCATCTTTTTTCTTCATTTTCCAATCAAGCATTTCTTGTCTTTTTTCCTGATATTCAGCGTAATCTCTTTGGTATTTTTCCATTGCTTTGTCGTGTCGTATTTTTTCTGTATCCTCATTACGTCCAGATAAATATTTTGCAAGAATATTTCCACCAGTAAATGCCGTTGCATTTAATATGGCTCCTATCGCCATCATTGCTATTGTTGCCATAATTTTATTTTGGTAAAATCTTTTGTTCCTCTAAATATGTTTTTAGATACATACTTCCGGATAATACAGCAACCCATTTTGCATAATTTGTAATACTTGAGGATGGATCACTCAAAAATGATTCTTTCATAACTTTTTTAGCTACATAACCAACCCCAGCCCCCAATCCAATAAGTACAGCTGAATCAGTTACAGTTTTCACAAGTTTGTTTTCAGTTGACATAATTTTTTTTTACTACATCATTAAGAAACTTTTAAATAACTTTATGTAGTAAAAAATAATTACATCATTCCAATTTTTGGCCTATCCGCGGGTTGCGGTAATTGTGGAACTTGTGATAAGTCAGGAATCCTATTAGAATATTCACACCTGGCTTTTTCCTTATATCTCATAAAAAGATCAAATGCTGTAAACCCCAATCCAACAACAGATAAAACAGTAGTAAAAGATAACTCAGGTAGCCATGATTTAGCTTCGCGGGAGGGCTTTTCTTGATTATACTCTATTTCTGTATTTTCCCGTTTCATTTCCCTAGCTAATGCTTCTTTTGCTTTTTTATTATATTCGGCTAATTTCTTACCAGCTGCTACTTTTTTAGGATCTTTATCCCTCTTTTTTTTAGTATCTCCGCCGGTATTTTCAGGTTTGGGATCTGCTGTAATTTGCTCCGCATCTCCTCCACTTTGTTCAGTTTGTTCAGACATTGATATTTAGATGCTACAAAATAAGTTTTTAGATCTGTTTAATATACTGTATCAACACCCTCAGTAGATTGCTTAGTTTCTTGATCAGTTGTGTTAGAATCATCTGTAATTGTGCTTCTAACTTGTTGAATTTTGTTGAATTTTATGTGTTTAGCAACCTGGAATATACCGCTAGCAAGTGCTGCCAATCTTCCTGCTTTCAATGCTAAGAGACCTACAATGTTTGTCAGTTCGCGATTAACCAAATCATCATTCTTCAAATCATTACAAAGAGATTCTATATCATCCACAGGAATCATGTAAGAAATAACTTTAGAAACTAATTGAAGGGATGAATCTACCAATCCGCCATTAATTTTTTTACCCATTACCGCTTGATATCGATTAAAATATTTTTCTACATCTTTTTCCGATAATTTTTTTATATCACCCAAACTCATTTCAACTCCTAAATATTCCTTTGTTGTTCCAAGAGCTGCTAGAATCGCAAGAGATTCTTGTTTTACTTCAATTTCATCGCTATCTTTTGCCTCTGTCTTTACCTCAGTTTTTTCTTCAATGTAATCTTCAACGTTTGCCATATTTGTTAAATCACTTCGGGAATCTCTAAATAGCAATTAAATGGGTAACGCAAACTCAAACACAACCTAGAATATTTTTCAGTTTTCAGGAGTTGTACAAACTTTTTACCTAATTCATAATCCAAATCACCTCCGTAATCTTCGAAAAACATTTTCATACCTTTCTGCGACGGATTATGAAAAGTAACAACGCAAGCTACATTTTCGCGGAATGGTTTTGCTATTGAAGTTAATTGCTGAGTTAGAACCCACATTGATAAACCATGATGCCTTCCTGAGAATGCTAAATCTATAAATTTATTAGATCTTTTCTTCAGATCGGTGGATACAGCGCAATCATCTAAAATTATTAATGTATTTGTTCCAGAGAATAAAGTTTGACAATCATTTAACAATTCATTAATCTCATCTACATTACTTGCATCTGGCGATAGTATATAGAAATGTTCATCTTTATTAGCAAAATTATGATAGGTTTTATTTTTAGCATAAGTTGGGCATATTAAAACAATGTATTCAAAAACTTTTCGGAAAGGACCTCGGAGCTGTTCAATTAAGTACTTTGTTTTTCCACAATTTGTTGGTCCTGTTATAATACAATGGAATGGTATTTTATCTCGTAAATCTTCCATGATTTTTGTATCATAACATTATGTTTTTAGATTCTCGGTCAGTACTTAATTGATCTCAAACTTGAATTCATTATTTCCATCATTGCATCAGCTACAACAAACATATGACAAGTTATTGTTCCTGAACCGCTTTGTTTCCTTTTAATTTCTATTTTTACACCATCATGCGTATTATTTAGAGCAAGTCCACCACCATGAATGCGATTATCTGGATGAGATCTAGTATCAACCCAAAGAGCAAACTTATCCGCGTAAAATTCTTTTTCTTTCAATGAAATTTGTAAACCATCATCCCTATGAAAGCGTTTTTTCACGGATTCCCAAAGATCAGATGGAATCATTCCCCTAGAGTATATTCTATTTGGTACGCCATCAACATCAATTTCAACGGAAGATATACCAGGATTATAAAAATTTTCAGAATCCCTTGATCCTGCAGCTTGAGGCAATAAAAACAAAAACAATATTCCTGTCATTGATCTTCTCGGTAAATTAATATGCTGATTAATAACACCATCACCACCAATTGAAAATGTAAAAGTTTTGTGTAAGGTAATATTTTCATAAAAGAATCCTTTACCAACTTGATAAGCTGCTTGAGCCTCACGAGCTAAGTATTCGCTTGAAATTGAAGAATATTCTAACTCTAAGTTTTTGATTGAATAAGATGGTGCTTTAGTTGTATCAGAATACATAAGAATATTATTGATTGGTGCAAGAGTAAGCTCAAATATTAAATGGTTTTCCAACGCTTTCGGATAAAAAACACCATGATCGTTTAAAATTGGGTGATTTATTGGTATTCTATACTTTGAACCGTGAACTTTAGCAAGAGCAATTTCTTTTACATCTATTCCAGTTTTTGCATCTCCAGATTTTGTTCTATGTCTTCTAATATCTATAGAAGAAATGCCTTGTTTTAATCTATCTTCTCGCTCTTCTTTGGTTAAAAATAAATCGGAATATGTTTGAACTAAATCATATCTTTGAGTATCTTGCAATGTTTCTCCTCCAAAAAGAACTTTTAGTCTGGTTACAAGATTACGACCCACATTATTCACAAGTGTATTATTCGCATGCCCCTCAACATCTAAATCAAACAAAAGAGATACACTTCCTGGCACAATCACTAAATTCTCAGAAAGTTTTGGAATATTTATATATAATGTTTCTCCTGGGCTTGCTGTGGATGGATTGAGCGTAATTCGATTCAATGTTGATTCCGCTTTCAAACCAAAGGGTTCTTTTGGAATTCTGTTTGGATTAATTTTTTCAGACGTCATTGTAATTTATAAGATACTTTGGTTAATCTTTAAACCTGTGTTGTTCTATTTTCTAACTTGCCAATATGTTTTAATAAACCTTCTCTTGCCTCGGGAATTAAAATCATAATATTAAAAATTTTATCGCCATCTTCCATATATAGAATTTTTTTTCTAATAATTTTTTTCATAAGATTAATTTGGTATTCGCTAAAATTTATAAGTTTTTCTTCCTCCACCATTTTAATTTATAAGATACTTTTGTTAATCTTAAAAATGAGTTCTACTTTATCAAAAATATATTATTCAACTGAAGGATATTGGAAAGGATATTCTGCAATTCCTAAATTGGCTGAGAAAGCGAATCGGGCAAAACCCTCCCACGAAGTGAAGGTAAGTGAAAATGAGGCAAAACAATGGTTACAGAAACAGGCAATATGGCAAATCTATCTACCTTCGCCTAAATATATACCTAGACCGCACTGGACTGTAGATAAACCCAATCAGATTCACCAAGCGGATTTATTATTTTTACCGCATGATAGAGTTGGAAGAAAAACATATAAATATACGTTAGTTGTGGTTGATATCGCCTCGAGATATAAAGATGCAGAGCCATTAACCTCAAAAGAAAGTCGAGAGATATCAGAAGCTTTTACAAAAATATATTCTAGAAGATTAAAATATCCCAAAACATTAATGGTTGATCCTGGGAAAGAATTTATGGGTGAAGTTAGTAAACTCATGAATTACCATAAAGTAAGAATACAAAGAAGTGAAGCTGGTAATCATAGAGCTCAAGCATTTGTAGAAAACGCAAATAGAATATTAGGAGAAAGATTATTTAGCCATCAATATGCGCAAGAAATGGTTAGTCATGATCGATCAAGAGTATGGGTGAAAAGATTACCAGCTATTCTAAAAACTTTGAATAATACAAAAAAGAGAATAACCGGTAAAGAGCCTGATGAGGCTATAAAAATGAAAGAGGTGAATATTGAAACTAAAAATTACAAACGTGTGGTGGGTCTTGATGAGGTTAGACTACCAACTGAAGTTAGGGTTAGATATTTATTATCTCCGGGTGAACTTGAAGGTGGTGAAAGAAGAAGAGCCACAGATCCCATTTGGAGCATAAAAGTTTATTATATTTCTGGAAGTAGAATTTCTCCTAATCAACCGGTTTTATACTTTTTACAAGACGGTCCAAGGCGAGGTTTTGTGCGTGAAGAATTACAGGTTATTCCGTATGATACAGAGTTACCCCCTAATTCTGTTTTAAAATGATCTAATATAATGGTTTTGTGTGAATTCCATCCTCATAAACCCATCTTTTATCATAATATGCATTCAATCCCTTTTTAATTTGTGTATATGTCACAATTTGGTTGTCATTGACTCTAAATCCTGTATTTTGTGACATATCAATTGAACCATTCAAAGCTGACATGTACCTATCCCAGCTTATTTCGTTTTGTCCATGAATTTCTCCTTTAGTACTATACTTTGCTTTTCCATTCTCATCCTCTGCATAATAACATTTTGATGAAAGAGCAATCATTCTAATACCATCAAACTCCAGCTTGAATAGTCCGGGGGTCTTATCGTGATATTTCGATGTTGAAAGGAATTTTTCTTTTCCCCCATTAAAGTATTCTTTTCTCATTTCAGGTTTTATAATATCATCCAAATTTTCAGATGAAATTGCCATGTACATAGAATCTGTATCCATTTGTATCAACTCAAAATCCTTTCTATCTACATTTTTATCTAGAAAATCGTAATAGAATTCCAACATTCTTAATTTTGCTAGCTGATACACCGCGATGCCGCATTGATAGGGTCTATCTATTTTTATTAATCTTTTTCGTTTTATTATTTCATATGTGTCATTTATTTCATTAAGATCTTCAAAGAAAGCAGATCTTAGGGCTTTTTCAACCTCTTCCTCATCCTTTGTATACCTTGTAATATTATGTTTTTCTTTATCTTCTATCATTTTCCCATAGAAAGAATTTCCCCTAAGTTTATTAGTGTCGGCTAATTCTTTACAACCTTTGTACTTTGGTTTTAATTTTTCAATCAATACTTTGATATCTTTATTTTCTTCAATAACTTTAAATATATCAGGAAATTGGTTTAATTCATTGGTAATTTTCACTACATCATCAATTTTGTTTTTTTCAAAAGCTTTACTTAGTTGTTCCAATAAAACTTCAATATCTCCATCTCTTCTTGCATCTGCCACCTCTTTTGGAAAAAATCCAAAGGGGTTTCCCGATTCATACTTTAAAATATTATGGATGGCTGTAATCTCCAAGCCATGATTAAGATACCATTTTATCAGAGGTGTATATAAAAATATCTTTTTTGCCTTGGTAACACCAAGTAATTTTTTATTGTCTTTTATATGTTTTCTTCCTGTAGCTCTTTGATATTCTTTCATGTGCTCTGGTACTAAATATTCAGGAACTTCATCTACAATAAATAGAGGTGAAAACTCCTCAAACTTTTCTTTTAGATGGTCAGGTGTATGGATATCAACTTGACAAAACCCGAAAAGATTACCGCCAAGAATCTCTTTGCAAATCTTCTTAATAAATTTAGGATCTGATGGATTTTCAATCTCAATGCATTCTTCTTTTCCGCATGGCATTTCTTGTCCAGAACAGTATAGATATAAACCATTTGCATCATGACCAACAATTCGCACACATTTTTTCGGGTTTTTATATTTATGAGAGCGAATTGTTGTTTTTTCTGACTCCGCATATCTCATAAATAAAATACTAGGGCCTCCAACCATACCCGTTTTCAATAGTTTATAATTCTTGTTTTTGTCGCATATTTTACAATCTTTCTTTATTTTGTAGCATTTTTTACAAAACTCGTTATTACAAATTTTATTGCATCTATGAATACAGTATTGTCCTGGGGCGTATAATTCAGGATCACCTTTCTTCTTCATTTTTTGGTATTTATTTAGAACAGCCCTCATTGATACACCTGGGATGGAAACGGCATCTTTTAATATATCAATTTCGTCTGGATAATATAAACGCCTTGTTTTTTCAAGAGCTTCTAAAAAAGGAATAACATCGTTTAAATTATACTCTTTCAACCAGTCTAACATTGTAACACAACCCCTCTTTTTAAATTCAACCAAATATTCTTCATATTCTTCTTTGGAAATGTTTTTCTTTTTCAAACTAGAGTAAAAATCTTCATGTTTCACAGGACCAACGTGAAAAAGCTTATCATAACCGTCCAATTTTTCATAAGGAAGTTTAAGTTTTTTGGCTTCACAATTGTTTGCTTTACACCAATTATCAAAAGAAATTCCAGGTGCAAGGTAGGACATTATATCCAAGAATTTGAAATGCGGTGTTGATAAAAACATATACCTATTCTGTTTCTTTGCAATAAAAATCTCCTTAGTTTTATCGGTCATGTGTTTTATAAAATGTCTTTTAATCAAATTGATATCATATTTTCCACTATTAAACCCCAAAACAGGTACTTGATTACACCATTCTTCATATTTTTGTAAAACATGTTTTTGTAAAGAATCTTGATCAGGTAGCGGGTATTCTTCTCTAACCTTTTCTACTATAATTTTTCTTATTTCCTCTAATTTTTCAACGAATTCTTTTATAAGCTCATCAGGGTTTTGGTTGTAAAGAAAAACGCTTTTGTTTGTTAAATTATCGATTATTGCAACACTAACTGGAATGTGGGTATGGGTGAAAATTAAATCATCGGTAATCTGTTTATCTTCTTTTTGTAATATTCCCTCAAAATCGTAATCAATAAAATAGGGGTATGGATTAAATTTCTTTTTGAACCATATATTAGGTAATTCAGGATTTTCACACTCCCAAACCGATACTACATTATAACCCAAGCTTTTTATCATCTTTTCTCTTTCAATAGTTTCATTATATTTAATTTTGTCGGTTGTTGAACACGGACACCCATGCCATTTACATCCATAAAACTCAAAAACGGTATTTGTCTCGGGTTCGTATCCATCAAACAAAATCTCATTCCCACCTTCATCCCTATAACACCTTTCACCACCATGACCACAAAGCCCATGATGAATATGTTTACCTATAATTTTAGATTGGTTTTCTATCCACCTACACGCTTTATAACTAAAATTTATTTTACCCCCATAAAAAACTTTTTCAGATTCATTCATGATGTGTTTTATCTTTTCTCCTGTGCATAATATTTTTGTCTTTCCTCCTGTGCATGTTTCTTTGGTAAAATGCCTTTTTAAATCTTCGTGCCTGGTAAATTTTTGTTTACATCCTTGACATACCCAGTTTTGAGCAAGAAGGTCTAGATTTTTAATGAAAAAACCATGATTATTATAAAGACCTAAATTTAAAGTTGGTAAATTATCTTTGAAATTATTTTTCCCAAACACCAGTTTCCAAACTTTAAAATTTGATATATCTTTCTGCTCATAAACCCGGCTGTTTATGGAAAAAACCTTTGAAATTTTCTCAAAATCAACCAATTTTGTTGATCTAACATCTTCTCTTTTTAGTTTTTTGTTGCCATAAAAAGTTCTAGCTAGATCTAATGATTGTTTCTCTATTCGTTTTTCAGGATTTTGTTTACCAGCAATAATATTCATGAGAATAGCTAAACACCTCCATACACAGAGATTATCATCTTTATCATCTACAGAGTAAATACATCTTTTCTTTCGTAATTCATCGGGTAATCTTCCACACCCAACTAAAGGTTGTCTGGTATTAATAACTTTTATTTGTACTTCTCTAAACTCAACTCCGCCCTCATTAACACCTGGTTTATTAATTTTCTTTTCTGGAGGTAAATATGCTCTCATCCAAGCAGCTCCTTCTAAACTCAATCTCTCGCCCTCACACCTCTCTATATATTTTTCTATTTCTGAAAGGGAGTTAAAAGTTCCTCCGCTTCTAAATGTATGTACGTGATAAGCTATTTCTCCATTTCCTCTTTGAATCAAAACAGTAAAACTGAAAACAATTCTTGCCCCCATTTCTATTTGGGGTTCCAACTCAATATAAATTGTTTCTGTCAAATCATTATTTAGATTCCTCCTAATTCTAATAATATTTTCATTTATTCCCCGATTATTTTGAATTGGGGGATCATCTTCATGTGGGTTTATTGAAAATATTTTGAGGGTTATTGTTCTTTTCTTTTTAGTTTTTTCCTTCAATTCATCTCTTATACTATCAGATATATTTACCTTTCTTTTTATTTTAATTTTAGTATTACTATTATTAATTTTTATGATGTTTTCATTTGCCAATTCTTCAAGCCTTTTGGAAAACTTGTCTTTATCCATTACCCTAAATGAATAATTTCCCCAATTAAAAATTTTCTTTGGTTTGAGAATTGGAACATTAATTTTAGGTACCGGCTCATCAAGAATTGGTTTTTGTGGTTTTATAAAAGTTGGTGCTAGTTTCCTTTTTCTTAACGGAGGAGAACCGGGTGGTGTAACAGGTGGCGTTCTTGGCGGAGGGGAACCGGGTGGTGTAACAGGTGGCGTTCTTGGCGGAGGGGAACCGGGTGGTGTAACAGGTGGCGTTCTTGGCGGAGGGGAACCGGGTGGTGTAACAGGTGGCGGGTCTTCATTAAGTCTCCGCCTATAATTTTCCAAATCCTCTTGTGTGTTTATTCCCATCTCACGTAATGCCACTATTTTCTCTGCTTTTCGCATACGATTTTTTCCCCGTATACGTAATTCCCTCAAAATTTCTTTTAATTCAACGTCTTTTAATTGATCCATTTTCGTATTATATTTCACTGATTTTTTCTTTTAAACCATATTATTTTCAATTTTTTTTTTTCACATAGGCTTAGTATCAGTTTTCATATAGATTTTTTTATCGTCACAAAACTCATCAATTTTCCCCTCCGCTTTCCGACATGGTTTGTGAAATTGTTGGTAAAATCCGTTCAAAAACTTTCATGTACTTTTCCAATTACTCTTAGGACAAAGATTTTCAGTCAACCTAAAACGTGCTTTTAATTTTAAGCTAAAAGGACAGAGATTTTTCAGCCAACCTAAAAAACGTACTTTTAAAAAATAACCCCGTAAGCTAAAAAAAGGACAGAGATTTTCAGTCAAATTTTAAAAATAACCTAAAAACGTACTTATAAACACGCTAATATAGTAGTCTCTGCCATCTCGTGTTCCATTTACCAATTTAAAAAATATGCAGCCAAGGCCTGCATACAGCTTCACATTCTATATAGACAAGGGTATCTTTGAAAAAAAGAAAAGAAAATCGATTCAGTTTAAAAAAAGAACAAAAAGAGTAGTTAAGAATATTTCACTGGGGATTGAACTCGCACCCTCCTACTCTACAGTCCGGAGTGCTATCCATTAGACCATCCAGAATCACATGGTTACCAAGGGTATATTTTATATTTTATATGTTATAGATCTTTCGCTCGTACACTCTACTGAGTGAAGCTCTAAAAATTATATCTCATTACTCGGGCTACTACCACAGGTAGCCCGAGTCTAGGTTTACCTTTTCGTTCTATCAGTCTTTTTACAATAACTGAGCGAACTCTCGCGCGGTGATTGGCTAATTTTTATCATTAATAAGAGTACAGACACATAAAATTTTAATTTATGCAAGGTTTTTTCGCGTGATAAGTGAGCTGTCAAACAGTCAGATTTTTACCCAATCAAATTGTATTACGTGTTGTCACAGGCCAATGAGAAGGCGAGAAAAGTTATTGAGAATAGTTGCGCCCTGATTGCGTCAATTTAAATAAAATTCAGCATTTTTCGAGTTTACTTGCTGTTTACTTGCGTTTTCTTTTTATTTAAGTCTTCATTCGACCTTTTTCGCGTTTTGTTATTGTAAAAAACAAATTGACGTCCGTTTTTTATGCGTCTGTCCTCTTATTGATGATAAATTGCGTCATAACATTGTCAAAGTTTGTTGTAGATCCACTCGCCTATCGGCTCGTGGATCTACAACACTTTGACAATGTTATGACGCAATTTATCATCAATAAGAGGACAGACGCATAAAAAACGGACGTCAATTTGTTAAATCGACAACGTCGCAAATCTGACTACCCGCAGAGGCCTTTGGGTATTGCTATTATGAAAACAAAGCTGCGCACGGGGTCATCAAGTTGTTGCACCGTCGATGTTGGATGCGAAAGATGTGTGCCCTGCTTTTGTTCGGGTTTCACCTTGGAATGCTCACATCGCTTTTACAAACGCAGACGCCGTTCGCGGTAGACCTACCCAAAACTACAACAGTGAGCACTTTTCGGCCACGTCGTTCCGGGAACTCAAAGAGAACTAAATGATAGCCATGAAAGCAAACTATGAATCTGCGATAAACTCTGAACTATCTTTGAAAGCCAATGTTATGCACATGAGTACTACTAACTGCTGTATTGTCAGCTACTGTTGTCATTGGGATCCAAAAGCTGAAGTTAATACACGAATTTTTACAGCGACAGGACAGACGCGTCGTTGGATGCCTCGAGTCAACAATTTGTTCAAGACAACATTAGGCGAATAAAGGAGGTTATATAAAGGATTTTTTTCATCTAATTTAAATTTTGGTAACATTTTTGGATGAAGTTTTCTCAATTACGGTCTGTCTCATGCGTGGTCGCGTGGAAAGTAGTTGTAAGACAAAGACTTGACAACAAAAGCTTGATAACGCTCAAAGTTAGATTACGCTTGCAGGTGAAACGGTTGACGTTACAAAGGATTGCTAGACACAATGTTATTTAAGACTGTTTCTAAAATCTATTTAACTTGTTGTTTGTTTATGATAAAGTTCTTGGTAATTATGACCGCAAAACGGCTAACAAAGCTATTAACTCGGAGACTATCTTTGTCAGCCCGAATTCCCTCGGGCCTCTTTTCAAAACCATGTCTGGCTTCTTTTCTTATCCAAACTCAACTTTTTTTCTTGCCTGCGTGTTCGTGTGGAAAGAAATCGGAAGAATAGTATATCCGATTGAGGTGTAATATTGTTGTTTTTCCCACATATCGCTTTTTCACCTTCGATAACTGGCATCAGGTTTCACAATTGTTTTTCTACCGTGGGAACCAAGAAAGCTGATTGCTCAACATTAATCGGATAAGTAAACAAACACAATTATTACTGAAATTTCTGTAAAACCTTAGACATCTTTCCGATAAAATCGCTCAGGTTAAACACGACGTCGACAAGAATTGCGGTGCGATATACAGTCTAGTTGGTTTTTTGCGGTCGTGGAACCAGCCATATAGTATACAATATATACAAAACTTAGGCGTAAACTGACATTCACGTTTAGCCGTATTATAAAATGTAGCCCTAGTGAACGTTCCCGAAAGCGTCTAGTTTTTCAACGTTCATGAAAGGTAATCCGTCATTCCCGAGGCTTTATCTGGAAACCGATATTTAAAATGGAGATGCCGTTGTAGAATTGACAAATTTGTGGTAAACATTGACGAACGTGTTTTATTTTATGGGGAAAGTGAAACCTGAAACGTGACACGACAGCACAAACCCAGCCGTGAATACTTGGCATCTTCCCTTCCTCTGACCCGTTTTGGAGGTTCAACATTTTATTTGAAAGCGTGAAGTTCACCACAAATAGATAAGTTCTTTAAATTGGTGTGTATGTGCCGGTTTCGGTGTTGTCGCAAATAATGATTTTGAAATTCAATGAAGCTGCATACCACCGGACTGTTTTTGCTCCAGTTGATTATATATCGGGTTTTGTAGTTTTTGTACAGTATAGAGGATCCAACGCTATAAATATAAATGAACACTTTATGAGAATGCTTCCCCCGATGTTTTCGATTTGATCGCTTTTAGAAGTCAAGTTAAGACGAAGTATCGTATTTTGACGTGCGTAACCAGCTTGTTATCTCTCGGATTCAAAATAATACCGTGATGTCACAGCGAGCCACACTCTTGCTTTCCAAACTTCACGCGTGGATCGACTCATGAACTCGATGGACGTGGTCTGCTAAGCGGGAACCAATTCTTCAAAATAAGCTCTACATTTCCAACAGAAAAGATGTGAATCCTTTCACCGAGGGAATCGCTAACACCACAGACCTCAACGTTTAAAGAACAAAACACTCTCCCGCACGAAAACACATCCAGGAATAGCAAACATAGACACTAATAAAGTCATTTAGTGAATAAATCGAGTTAACAGCTCGAAAAGAGAGCAGCTCTACACAAGAAAAACACTTAGGCGAATGGAGTCCACATAAAACTTTTCACGTTCTCTTCACCGTCGTGCTTACTTCAATCAGGTTGTTATGGCGATTTCCATGCCGAGCCAATCACACAGCGGCGGCGTCTTTGCTAAGCCTTATATAGGCAATATTGCGCAAGAATTGCAATTTCTCACGGAGAAAAAAATACGAAGCCCATTTTAATACTGGATTGCCATTGCCATGGCAACCCAGTAATAATGAATCCGACAGTGAAAGTGTGAGATCGATTGACTTCTCATTACCTCAGATAACGATGAATTGCGTTTTCCGTCATTGGCCGTTTTTATACTAGAAGACGCATTATCCGGCTAGCGAACTTGGGTAAACATTCGCAGTTCGTCTGGTTATGCTTCTCTAGTATAAAAACGGGCACACGACGCATTATGCATGCGTGCAGACCAACAACCTTTAGAAATGCGTCGTTCAAGACGTTGTACAAAGAGTAGTTCATCTAGACGCATAATACCGCAGTGATGTAATTGCAGACGGAAAACAATGGGTTTGGATGACAATCAGAGATTTTAATAGATAACTAGACGCTCTCGGGAGCGTTCACTCGGGCTACACTTGATAATACGGCTTCGAACAAACGTGAATGTCAGTTTCCGCCTAAGGTTTGTATATATTGTATACTATATGGCTGGTTCCACGACCGCAAAAAAAAACTACCAGACTGTATATATCGCACCGCAATTCTTGTCGACGTCGTGTTTAAGCTGAGCGATTTTATCAGAAAGTTTTCCAAGGTTTTACAGAAATTTCAGTGATAATTGGGTTTGTTTACTAATCGAATTAATGTTACCAATCAGCTTTCTTGGTTCCCACGGTAAAAAACAGTTGTGAAACTTGATGCCATTCATCTGATTCCAATTTATCGAAGGCGAAGAAGCGATATGTGGGAAAAACAACAATGTTACTCCTCAATCGGATATACTTTTCGTCCGATTTAGCCTTATTGGCCCTGTTCCCGCTAATGTCTTTCCACACGACCACGTAGAAAAAAAACTTGAGTTTGAATAAGAAAAGATCCAGAGATGATTTTGAAAAGAGGCCTGAGGGAATTCGGGCTGACAAACATAGTCACCGAGTTAATAGCTTTGTTAGCCGTTTTGCGGTCATAATTACCAAGAACTTTATTATAAACAAACAAGTTCAATAGATTTTAGAAACAGTCTCTAGCAATCCTTTGTAACGTCAACCGTTTCACCTGCAAGCGCAATCAAACTTTGAGCGTTATCACGCTTCTGTTGTCAAGTCTTCGTCTTGCAACTACTTTCTACGCGACCACGCATGAGACAGACCGCAATTAAGAAAACTTCATCCAAAAATGCTGCCAAACTTTAAATTAGATGAAAAATAATTATAATCTCCTTTATTCGCGTATCATCGTCTGGCACAAATTGTTGACTCGAGGCATCCAACGACGCGTGTCTTGTCGCTGTACAAAATTCGTGCATTAACTTCAGCTTTTGATCCCAATGACAACAGTAGCTGACAATACAAGAGTTAGTAGTATTCATGTGCATGACATTGGCTTTCAAAGACAGTTCAGAGTACACATCTTTCGCATCCAATATCGATGGTGCAATAACTTGATGAAGCCTCGTTTCCACAATAGCAATACCCAAGGGCCTCTGCGGGTAGTCCGATTTGCGACGTTGTCGATAGAGAGGGAAAACTACGGTTTTGGGACACAGGAATTTTGACAAGGATTTTCTAGCTTATAAGCTAAATTGGTTTTCAAATTTAATCAGGAATTTAATCAGCAGCATAAAAGCCAAAAATCCTTGTCGAAATTCCTAAGACCCAAGAGCCTTAGTCAACCCGCTGCTTGGTATTGTCGAAGCTGTCAGGCCTTCACAAAGACTTCGTCAAGCTGCTGTCTGGTATTGTCGAAGCTGATACCAAGTCCCTGCAAAGTTTCAGCCAAGCCCGCTCACCAAGAGGGGCCGACAGGCGGAGCGAGCTGCACGAGCGGAGGGCGAGATTGCCCCCCAGGCTGGCTAAGTCTATGCAAAGTTTCGGCAAAACTCGCGACAAGTCTGGGACGAGTTTTGGGACACAGGAATTTAACCAGGCTAAGTCCCTGCAAAGTTTCAGCCAAGCCCGCTCACCAAGAGGGGCCGACAGGCGGAGCGAGCTGCACGAGCGGAGGGCGATTACGTCCCCGTCCGGCTAAGCTTCTGCAAAGTTTCGGCAAAGCTGCATGCTAAGTCTGGGACGAGTTTTGGGACACAGGGATTTATTGGGCAATATTTCTAGGACAGGGGGAAAAATTTGAAAAGCGGTTTAAAGATTTGATATTTTCTACAAAAGTAATTATGGATCGGTTAAGAGAATTATATATTTTTGAACTAAGAATAATAGCGAAAGATCTTGAAATTAAAGGAAGAGCAAAAATGAGTAAGCAAGAACTAATTGATGAAATTAAAAATTTTAAAGATGAGGAAATTACTGATTTAATTGAAAAAGTTTTCCCCATTAGCAGAATTATTTGTGATCATGAGAAAATAAAAAAATTTTGTAGTGAATGTAATGGGTATAATTGTGCGCATAATAAATATAAATATCGTTGCAAGGAATGTACGGGATCGCAAATATGCGAACATAATAAACAAAAACAACATTGCAAAGAATGCGTTGGATCGCAGATATGCGAACATAATAAACAAAAACAACAATGTAAAGAATGCGGGGGATCGCAAATTTGTGAGCACGGCAAGCAAAAAGCTTCTTGCAAGGATTGCAGAATAAAATTATTAAATGATTTAAAATAAAAGAGAAAAATGGGCAATTGTGTTATATAACCTAATGAATGGTTTCATAACAAAAATTGATATTTAAAAAGAAAAAATATATATAAAAGAAAAAACAATGGAAAATATTTTTCACATATTTGGAGACATAGAATACAGAAAATTTACTTATTTTAATATTAATAAATTGGATTCTTGTGTTTTTATTAATTCAATTAAAGATGATATAATAAAAAGACTAGCAAAGGATAGAGAATGTTTAATAGGAGAAATAAATTTATGTTTTCATTTTCGGAGGAGGAATGATAAAACAAATAGTTTGTTTGGAAATCAAACACCAATATTTTTGAAAAATTTTGATTTTGGCGTTAATGGTATAAATGCTAACGATCTTATGAAAAAATTTTTGGGAAAAAATGAAAGACAAGTTAGTATTAATGATTTTGATAATAAATATATAATTACTGATATTTTGTTTCAAAGGGATTATGATTACATTAAATTAAATCATAAAAGAAAATTTTACAAAGATTTGCGCGATGAATTAATGGTTGTAACATGGCATCCATCTAGATATTTTGATTGGTGTCTTGATTTTGAAGAGTTAAGGTTTTTGGAAGAAGAGGTATTTTGTGAAGAAGATTAATGTTATATAACTAAAGTAATAGTTACATAACAAAAAGTTATCTGAATCTTAAACTAAAAGTTATGGGGGAACCCTTCAGTTCAAGTTTTTCCCATTCTACGTCAAAGATAGTTAAATCGAAGTGATTTATGGGGCTCTCATATTTTTGAACCGGAATTGTTGGATAATCCTTTGAGGGTATGTTCGCGAGTAGGTGTGATGGCGTGAGTTTTACAAGTTCAGAATTTTTGGTTTTGTTCATATACGACATCCTATTATCCACTATACTGCACACAAGCCTCAACGGTTCTTTAATACTTATATTTATTGGATATATTTTACGAGGATTTATAATTTCTGGCAAGCCCAAATAAATTTGCAAATCCCTAGTAAGTTTAATGTTATAATTCTTATTTGAAAATAGATACCCAACATTATTATTTCCATTTATTGTTAACTTTAGATTATCTGTATAATTATGAAAAATTGATTGAATATCAACCAACGAATATGTGCCCGGCGGTATTCTTAAAACGTACCCTTGTTTTTCATCAGTTAACGCCTGTTCGCTCTTGAAATTAATCAATCTTTTGGTTTGCATATTACAATCCAGGAGCTGCATCTCACGAAGATTTTTCAGCGGTGGATCTAAATAAACTCGGGTTTCAGAATCATACATTGTAATACTGAGCATTTTGTTTTGATTACACCATGTTCATCTTTAGATTACGTAATCAAAACATTACCGAAATAAAAACCAAGATAATAATCCTCCGGCAATCATTAAAACAATAAGATTATTTTGGTGAGAAGATGTTTCTTCTATGTTACTAACTTTTTCCTCATTTTCTGATTTATCGTTATTGCTTAATTTAGGTTTCTTTGGTTGAGGATTGGTATTTAATAAAACCTTTGAGGTTCCCAAACTATTAGGTATTCCAACATTTTTTGTTTCAATATTTATTGAATTATTTACCCCAAATTTCATATCTTCTGTTGCTATTTTCAGATTATTATTGTACCCAACCACACTTTCTGTATTTATAATCATATTACTTGGCATCAACCAAACACCTGGAGCAACAGCCAAATCAAGCCGCAATTTAGTTTCCTGCACAGATTGTTGGTAATTTTGAACAGATTTAGAAATATCATTTACTTTAACAGAACTTTCGAATAAGGCTTTGAATTCATTTTGTGTTTCTATTGCTCCTCCGCCGGCGCCAAAAATAGAATTTCTTGTATTAACTTGTGCTCCCAATATGCAGTAAACAAAAGCCTCAGCGGATCGATTTAATCTTCCAAGCCCCGCTTTGGTGAGCCCGCGTCCTTCCATAGGGATAAACCATGCATATTTGAAATCACTAAATAGATCATTTCTAATAAACGAGATTTTATTTCCATCTCCATCTTTATAACCCTCATCAGAAAATTTATTTTGCCCCGGCCAAGTATTTGCATCATGATCATAATTTCTTACAATATATAAATTTTCATTTCCTCCCGAGCTGTAATAAATAAATATATCGCCCAAACCATGATTTCTTCCGCCCTTCCACTTAAAGTCAGAATTATTACTAACTCCAAACTCTTTACACAATCGATTATATGCAACTTTATCATATGGATTATTTTTTATTGAAAAAGTTTGATCCTCGGGAAAATGTACGCCAATTTCATATAGTATTCTTCTGATGGTAAAGTATACGTGAAATATGAAAAAACTTCTAATAACTTTTGGGTAATTTAAAATTTCAATTAAACTAACGCCGCAACCGGATGTTGCACACCAAACCGCAAAGTTAAGTTGTTGAGGCCAATAATTAATATCGGGCTTACTCAACCATCTTTTGCATTCCTTTGAGGAATTAAATGTTACAACTTGTGATTTAAATATGTTTCTCATATTTGCAGTGAATTTCTTTTTATCTGTAACGTATATATCCAGTTCGGTTAGCATTTTTGTTACATCATTAGCAAATTCATCGAATCTAACCCCGGGTATTGGATATGTTTCTTTTGTAAATGATAAACTTTTTGGAAATGAACTTACCTTAACTTTAATTTCTTCCCCCAAATCTTCATGCAACAACTTTTTCAAATTATCGGAAAGATCATCAGTCCAGGTTTTTCCGGTGGGATCGTCATCAGACATAACTGTTGTCCCATTAACTTTCCATTTAACATATCCGCCATATAAATCATGCACATAACTGAATTTTGAAATATTTGCTTTTGGGTAGCGGCTAATGAAATCGCTAAATAACATCTTATTCTTTGTTTTCCAATTTATCTGATCTTTAGATCTTTTAAGAATAAGATGTAAAATCAATTAACCTCTTTTCTAATACCTACAAAAAAATTCCATCCTACTTCGGTTTTTTCGTATGAAATTTTCAACGTTCTCGATTGTTCAGATCTTTTAATATATCCGCAATGACCGCGGTTCTTATCTGTTTTATGTTCATGTTTTTTTCCGCATGATTTTTTTGTCGTATTTCTAGTTTTAGTTTTTCAAACTTTTCTGACTCTGATAAAATTAGAGAAAATTCTTGTTCAGATATAGTTTTATCTTTCAATGCTTTTGAAACTAAATCGTTAATGGTGTTTACTTTTGCCTTTGCCAGAGAAACTGTTTGTTCATGTTTACTAACATTATGAGAAAGTCTTTTTGATATAGCGGCACATCCAACCGATACCCCACCGAATACACCACCCACAACACCCAACGGTACGCCAATAATAGCTCCAAAACCAGTAAGAGATGTACCCAAGCCGCTTGCAGAAAGGATAACTGAAAACACGCCACTTCCAACACTGATTTTTGTAAATATTCCTCTTGCCTTATTGTATTTTTTTCTTACATGCTCGTAATGAACAATTTCCTTATTAAGATTATTTAATACTTCACATGACTTTAAAATCCTGAAATTTTTTGGTTCATCAGGTAATTGAGGATATTTTCCGTTGTATTGATCCATATTGTATTTTACTGGTCAGTGTGATATCTTTAGATCACAAAGAGGTCGCGATCGGGTGGAGCCCTCCCCAGCGAAGCTGGAAGCAGATCTACTTTCTCTTCCTTTTTATACTTTCCACAAAATATAGAACTACGGCCATTATCAAAAGCCAAGCATTCTCACCTAAAAACCCAATAACCTGTCCTGCGGTTTTGAAAAGAAAGCTAACTATCGCGCCAACCATTCCTGGTAATATTTCACCCAGTTTTTTACCTAAAGTTTTTAATCCATTACCAACACCTCTACCCAATGCAGATAAACCCTTTGAAAGATTAGAAACTATAACACCAATGACGACTCCCACCGCACTTAAAATACCAAAAACTGTAAAACCGTACTTTTTGAAGATATACTTTAGTTTCTCCCGTAGCGGTAAATTTTTAAGTATTTCATCTTTTTTGCTCTCAATGTCCGACAATTGTTCGCCTATTTGCGCTTTCAATTTATCGTTCTCTGTTTTTAGTCGATCCCTGCTCTTTTCTAGCTTTTGTAAATTTAACTTATCCTTCTTATATTTATCAATCTCCTCTTTGTACAATTTTACTTCCTCTAAAATTTTCTCCGCTTGTGTTTTTAATTCTATGTTCTGTTTTACGGTTTGGTCAAAAAGGGATTTATTCTCCGCCTGTTTTTCCTGTTGTTTCTCAATGAATAATCGAAGTTCTTTTTCTCTCTTCACATATCCTTCAATCTCCTCCGTTCGTGTTGCCAAAAGCGCGTCTATTCCCTGCACTGCGGATTGTAATTCATTATGTTTTTCTTTCTCTTCATTTAAAATATTCAACATGGTTTCATAATCTGCGCCCAGTTCTTTTCTCATTCCTTTTGGTAAATCTTCGATCCTAAGATTATCATCTTTGTCAAGTATGATATGCGTTGCGGCGTTTGACCTATTACTTAATCTTCCGATTATACTACCATCTTCTCCAAATTCAACATTAAATGATGCATTCTTCGGATCGAATTTGGGAAAATAGCGTTTTAGATATTGGGCTGCTTCTACCCTTCTTTCATCTCTAAAACTATCCCGGCCCACATCTTCCGCAGTTTGATCCCATTGAGCCATGTCTCTTGATTGGTTATAATCATCATAACCAGGATAATCTTGTTCAAGGGATATTGATGTATTTGCAGGTGGTTCAAATGTATTATCCCAATCCCAATTATTATCGTCATTATCTTTTGGAAAATCTTCCATTGGTATTTCTTCTGCCATGATTTTTTTACTCATCAGTAAGAAATCTTTAGATTACCTTGAGTCGGAAAATAAAAGAAAAATTGATTTAAAAAGAAAAAATATAAAATACAGAAAATTAAAATGAGTAAGGAAGAACAAAAAATTTATACTAATACAATTAGTGATAATGATTTTTTAAATTATGCCAAAAAACATGGAATAATTATTTCGCGTCGAGATGCTAATAAGATTTTAAGTGAAATGAAAAGAGAACTTGACTCAGGTAGAGACTTTGAAGAATATAGAAGAGAAATTAGGAGCAAAGTAACTGAAAAATATGGAATAGAAAATGATCCTAATATTAGTCATGAAGAAATGACTAAAAAAGTAGCTTCGAAAATAAATAAAAAATAAATCATTTATGTTATATAACTTATTCTAATTTCTGTATTTCAAGTTATATAATAACATTATAATAATTTACTTACCGCATACCCCAAGCCCAGCATTCCTGCCCCGACATATACCATTTCTCCGGTCTTTTGATCATCGCTTGGTTTGTAATAATCAGAGAATTTTGGTTCAGCCATTTGCCCGTACAACGCAAAAGCCTGATTTGTAGCCGAAATATTTTTTGCTGCTTGGTATTTTTCATCTTTTTTCTTCATTTTCCAATCAAGCATTTTTTGTCTTTTTTCCTGATATTCTGCGTAATCCCTTTGATATTTTTCCATTGCCTTATCGTGTCGTATTTTTTCCGTATCAACGCTGCGTCCAGATAAATATTTTGCAAGATAATTTCCTCCTGTAAATGCTGTTGCATTCAATATTGCCCCACCAATCATCATCGCTATTGATGCCATTTTATTTTGGTAAAATCTTTTGATCCTCTAAATATGTTTTAAGATACATACTTCCGGATAATACAGCAACCCATTTTGCGTAATTTGTAATACTCATGGATGGATCACTCAAAAATGATTCTTTCATCATCTTTTTTGCCACATACCCAACTCCCGCGCTTAATCCGATAAGCACAGCTGAATCAGTTACAGTTTTCACAAGTTTGTTTTCTGTCGACATAATTTTTTACTACATCAATATGAAACTTTTAAATGACTTTATTCAGTTATTCCATTCCCAAAGATTTTGGGGTTGCAGAAAATGGTATCTTTTTTGGTTGCGGTAATTGAGGAACTTGCGATAAATCAGCTATCCTATTAGAATATTCAGTCCGAGCTTTTTCCTTATATCTCATAAAAAGATCAAACGCTGTAAACCCCAACCCGACAACAGATAAAACAGTAGTAAAAGATAACTCCGGAAGCCACGATTTATAATCATTATTTGTCTTTTCTTGATTATCTTCATTTTCGTTTTGCGACTCACGTTTCATCTCTCTAGCTAATGCTTCTTTTGCTTTTTTATTATATTCAGCTAATTTCTTTCCAGCTGCGACTTTTTTAGGATCTTTTTCCCTCTTTTTAGTTTCGTTATTTTCTGTTTTTGGTTCAGCAGTAATTTGCTCCTCTTCTGACATTGTTATTTGGATGCTACTGATAAGTTTTTAGATCTGTTTAATATACTGTATCAAAACCTTCAGCAGATTGCTTAGTTTCCTGGTCAGTTGTGTTAGATTTTGCTGGTTCTTCTCTTGTAAATTGTTGATTTTTGTTGAATTTAACGTGTTTAGCTACTTGAAATAGTCCGCTAGCAAGTGCTGTCAGTCTTCCTCCTTTTAATGCCAAGAGACCTACAAAGTTTGTTAATTCTCGATTAACCAAATTATCTTTCTTCAAATCATCGCAAAGAGCATCTATGTCATCTACCGGAACTAAATACGAAATAAGTTTGGAAACTAATTCTAGGGAAGAATCTACTAATCCTCCGTTAATTTTCTTCCCCATTACCGATTGATAACGATTAAAATATTTTTCTACATCTTTTTCCGATAATTTTTTTACATCACCCAGACTCATATCAGCCCCTAAATATTCCTTTGTTGTCCCAAGAACTGCTAAAATCGCAAGAGATTCTTGTTTGATTTCAAGATCCTCACTTTTTCCAGATCCTCCCTCCGGTTGGTCAGTTTTTTCTTCAATATAATCTTCCGGCTTTGTCATCTTTTTGTTAAATCACCTCGGGTATCTCTAAATAGCAATTAAATGGGTAACGCAAAGATAAACATAACCTAGAATATTTTTCGGTTTTCAGGAGTTGTACAAACTTTTTCCCCAATTCATAATCCAAATCGCCGCCGTAATCTTCGAAAAACATTTTCATCCCTTTCTGCGACGGATTATGAAAAGTAACAACGCAAGCTACATTTTCGCGGAATGGTTTTGCTATGGATGTCAATTGCTGGGTTAGAACCCAAACTGATAAGCCATGATGCCTTCCGGAGAATGCTAAATCTATAAATTTATTTGATCTTTTCTTCAGATCGTTTGAAACGGCGCAATCATCTAAAATTATTAGAGTATTTGTTCCGGAGAATAAAGTTTGGCAATCAGTTAGTAACTCATTAATCTCCTCTACGTTACTTGCATCCGGAGATAATACATAAAAACGCTCATCCTTTTTAGCAAAATTATGATAAGTTTTATTTTTAGAATAAGTCGGACAAATTAAAACAATATATTCAAAAACTTTCCGGAAAGGGCCTCGGAGCTGTTCAATTAAGTACTTTGTTTTTCCGCAATTTGTCGGTCCAGTTATAATACAATGAAATGGTATTTTATCTCGTAAATCTTCCATGATTTTTTTGTATCATAACATTATGTTTTTAGTACTTAATTGATCTCAAACCCGAATTCATAATCTCCAGCATTGCGTCAGCCACGACAAACATATGACAAGTTATGGTTCCAGATCCGCTCTGTTTCCTTTTAATTTCTATTTTTACGCCATCATGCGTATTATTTAGAGCAAGTCCTCCGCCATGAATACCATTATCTGGATGAGTTCTAGTATCAACCCAAAGAGCAAACTTGTCCGCATAAAATTCTTTTTCTTTCAATGAAATTTGTTCTCCCGTTGGACGGAATCGTTTCTTCACGGATTCCCAAAGATCGGACGGAATCATTCCTCTAGAATATATTCTATTTGGAACGCCATCAACATCAATTTCAACGGAAGATATGCCCGGATTATAAAAATTTTCAGAATCCCTTGCTCCCGCAGCTTGAGGCGCTAAAAACAAAAACAATATTCCCGTCATTGATCTTCTCGGCAAATTAATATGCTGATTAATAACGCCATCTCCGCCAATGGAAAATGTAAAAGTTTTGTGCAGGGTAACATTTTCGTAAAAGAATCCTTTGCCGACTTGATAAGTTGCTTGCGCCTCGCGCGCCAAGTATTCACTAGAAATTGAAGAATATTCCAACTCTAAGTTTTTGATTGAATATGATGGTGCTTTAGTTGTATCAGAATAAATAAGAATATTGGCGATCGGGGCAAGAGTAATCTCAAATATAAGATGATTTTCCAACGCTTTCGGATAAAAAACGCCGTGGTCGTTTAGAATAGGATGATTTATCGGTATTCTATACTTTGTTCCATGAACATTGGCGAGAGTAACTTCCTTTGCGTCTTGTGTTTTTTTATCTCCCGCTTTTGTTCTAAGTTTTCTCATATTTTCGGAAGAAATACCTTGTTTTAATCTATCTTCGCGTTCTTCTTCGGTTAAGAATAAATCATGATATGTTTGAAATAGATCATATCTTTGAGTATCTTGCAATGTTTCTCCCCCAAAAAGAACTTTCAGTCTGGTTACAAGATTACGACCCACATTATTCACAACTGTGTTATTAGCATGACCCTCAACATCTAAATCGAATAAAAGAGATACGCTTCCGGGCACAATCACCAAATTCTCGGCGAGTTTTGGAATATTTATATATAATGTTTCACCCGGGCTAGCTGAGGATGGATTTAGAGTAATTCTATTCAGGGTTGATTCTGCTTTCAAGCCAAAGGGTTCTTTGGGAATTCTATTTGGATTAATTTTTTCAGACGTCATTGTAAATTTATAAGATACTTTGGTTAACCTTTAAACCTTTTCTAACTTGGAAATATGTTTTAATAAACCTTCTCTCGCCTCGGGAATTAAAATTAAAATATTAAAAATTTGATCCCCATCTTCCATATACAGAATTTTTTTCCTAATAATTTTTTTCATAATGTTGATTTGGTATTCGGTAAATTTTATTTCTTCTTCCTCCTCAACCATTTCAATTTATAAGATACTTGTTTATTTTTAAATGATGACAAAAATATCGGCTGCGCCGGCCCCGCTCTTCGATCGGACAAAGTCCTCCCCAGCGAAGCTGGAGCGGATATATTATTCGGCCGAAGGGTATTGGAAAGGATATTCTGCAATTCCTAAATTATCTGAGAAAGCAAAAGTAAGTGAAAATGAAGCAAAACAATGGTTGCAAAAACAAGCAATATGGCAAATCTATCTACCCGCTCCTAAATATATACCTAGACCGCACTGGACTGTGGATAAGCCCAATCAGATTCACCAAGCAGATTTATTATTTTTGCCGCACGATAAAGTCGGAAGAAAAACTTATAAATATGCGTTAGTCTTGGTTGATATCGCCTCGAGATATAAAGATGCTGAGCCATTAACCTCAAAAGAAAGTCGAGAGATATCAGAAGCTTTTAAGAAAATATATTCTAGAAGATTGAAATACCCAAAAACTTTAACTCATTTTTGTCAGGCACAAAAAGCACAAAATTGACCACAATGGACATTTTATTTAATATCTCAACAGGTATTTACAGCAATGTGGACTACTATATCTCAATTGAAAGGGGATAAAATGGGCTTCTTATAAAAAAAAGAATCTCATCATGACATCCAATAATATTTCAGTAAAAAAATCCTAATTAGCATAAATTTGCATAATTATTCATGAGATTTGTGGAAAAAATGAAATTTTTCCAGAATGATAGGTTATTGTACAGAACTGTTAAAAAGAAAAATGTTCCTCATCATATCAGGAGAGTGTCCTGAAAATCTGGCTGAAAAAGATAAAATCTAGAATTAGATATGATTTTTTATATACAACCATGTTAGTACATGAAAATCGGCAAAAATTTTTTTTTTTTGGAAAATGTTGTTTGCAGGTGTATCTGTTTAGGGCTGGGTCTGAAAGCATTGAAAAAGGAAAAAGGGCCCCCCCTCCCCCCGAGGGACCCTCCTCCACCCCTGCCAATCATTGGCAGGCCCCACTGCTAATGCTGCACCTAACTCACAATAACGTTAATTTGGTACTAACCTAAGTCATATAAACTACAGTATTTTTTTTGGTATTTCTTTATTTTATTATTTTTTTATTAATTATTTTTATATATCAAGAACAATGCATAATAGAGATAATAAACTATGAATTTAAGTGTTGTGATACTCCCTGGTGTGAAACTCCGCAAAGCAGTTCTTATCCCCCGTCACATGCATGTAGCTCTTGTTGCATTGTGGTGCTCTGCAAAAAGAATACACCCTATTGTCAGCCTTGGTTTTCTTGTAGCACACGACACAGCGTTTCTTCTCCTTGGAGAAAACTGGAATATGCACAGTTTCGAACTCCCCCGGAGGAGGAGGAGCTGGTTTCGCTGTGCCATGTACAGGTGGTACATCATATTCAGGGAAATCACACAATTGTCTTACAAGCTCTTCCCTGAATTGAGCCAGTGAATAATCAGGTGACCTACGAAGGGCTTCATTGTCAGGAAACTTAGCCTGGTGCTCTTTGAAAAGAATAAAACTGTTAACTACAGCTATATCAATGAGGTGGAAAAACAAAGTTTTCCACCACCTCATACACTTACGTAAGACATTATTGGTAGCTAAAATCTGATCAGATCTGTCGACTGCATTCATATATTTATTATAATTACTAATAGTTTTGGGCTGTGGTACCACTTTAGTGCTCCACACACCAGCAGTCTTAGATTTACGGGACACCTGCACCTGATCATTAGCATTATCTATGGTTGTTAACATTGAAACGACTTTATTATCCACCCACTGCAATGCTAAACAGGGGGGATCCCTATGCCAACGCATACTTCCCCTTTTTTCTTTCTTGGCCCATGCCTTGCCATTCTTCAGAATAGGAGGAAAATCTCTTCTGGTCTCCATGATGGTACCTGTGGCAGGGACCCCTACTGTAAACAAATGTTTAAATAGGGTCACTGAAGTGTAAAAATTGTCAACAAATAAATGGTAGCCCTGATTTAGGAAATGTTCCATTAGTTTCACAACAACATCAAAGCCAAGCCCATTTGCACTAACAGTCTGCCCTGCTGCTTTACCAATGTAGACATCAAAGTCCACAGTGTAGCCATTAGAGCTGTCTGCTAGCACCCAGAGTTTGATTCCCCATTTTGTGGGCTTGTCCTTGATGTACTGCCGTATACCAGACCTATGCCTAGACTTTACCATACGTTCATCAATAGCTACATTTTGTCTAGGTTGATATAAAGAAAGACATCTAGATTTAAAATAACCAATAAATGACTCTACTTTACGTAATTTATCCCCGGTCTCCTCAGTTGCTGGATCGACAACATGTAGCAGGGCCATAAGGGCTCTAAATCTGGTTCTAGACATGATTGCTCGTGCCCAGAGACCATGGTACAGGGTCTTTACACTCCAATACCTGTCTACATTTCCAATTTTGACAAGACCAAAATAAATCAACATAGCAATCAACCTCTTGATCTCATCAGGTGTTACGTCTAACCAGCTCCCATCAGGCTGAGCATAAGACCGAAAGTTACCTTCTGTTATATGCTCAGTAGCATAACTGTTAGTATTATTACATATAGTGTTTATCATATCTACTGTAAAGAAAAGGAAAAAAAAATCAACAGCCCTTGTCATAGCATTCCGGAGAAGAGGTCGGCCAAAGTGGATACCAGGTGGGCGCGAAGGGTTGAAACCAGGGAGGATATTGCCAACATCTGCGTCATCATAGCTCTTGGGTGCTGGACCAGGGACAGCATCACCACGAACAGGACCAGGAGCACTAGCAGGACCACGACCACGACCACGACCAAGAACACGACCACGAGCACCGGGACGTACAACTGGGGCACGGACACGGGGACGGGGACGGGGATCACCATAAAACGAAGCAGGGGCGTGGGGTACTATACAAATATAAAATAATATTATAATTGGATGTGTGTATAATCCACAGATATGCTGATATGGGCCAAAAAATAAACTTTCTCTTGCATAAATAGTACTTATACAGTTCAAATACTGACCTGGAGGAACAGCAGGGTTAGCAGGACCACGACCAGCAGGAGCAGGAGTAGCAAAGCCATGGGGGACTACATGGAAACATAAAAATAATTATTGAAATATTTTTATCACCATGTAAATAAATAAATATGCTGGAATCATGTGCAAATGTGCAAATGAAAGTAAGAATTTTATATAATAATTTCAAATTTCTACTATTTAGGCTAAATTTATGCCAATTGAAAAATAGTTGACACACCAGGAACATCTGTATCACGGGCATCCTCCTGCGTTCCTTCTTCATCTTCTTCAATTACTACACGCTCTCCTTCTTCATGTTCTTCTTCTTCTTCAGCACTAAGATGATTACAAACACACTTTGTTTTTACTTAGCTTTATTTAAAATTTAATCACACAAAAAATAAGAAAACAAATGCCAATTCACAAACGCGTACACAACAAAATCAAGCAACACGACCCGATCGCATCTCTCCATGGAAACACAACATCACTTTAGCGTCGGCTCGTATTTCGCGTCCCCTTTTGTTAGACCAAAATATCGCTCAAAAAGAAGCTTTCCTCCAAAATTATTGAGCTGTGTACTCCCGTATATGAATTCATAGATATCTTTTATGACATAGGCAAGAATTCAGACGCAAAAAAGGCATGCTAAAGAGCATATCCTCGCATTTCAAAAACCTCTGGGCAACTGCGTCACTTTGGGGAAGCCTCGTGTTCGAAAGTTTATTGATCGCTTACCTTGATTCTTCGCTCTGATTTTCGAGCTGGCGATCTAAATCGCTTTCCTCGCCACTAGACATACCACCAGGATCTTCATCGCCATCCAAAATCATCTCTAGAACGTCATTTGGATCGACATACTCGACTCGCGCTCTCTTCGACACGGACGCCATACTCACGGTCGGAAAGTGAAAAATGAAAAATTCGTCGTGTATGGCACATTTAAGTGTTTTAGCCCAAAATCGCTCGGTGATTGGCTAAGTCTATAACCTCCCTGTTCTCCAAATATGGAGGGAATCGGATGTAACGCAATTTTTTGCGAATTTTTTTCTTCCTTGGGTATATATGTACCCAAATTTTACTTGCGTGACAGAAATGAGTTAATGGTTGATCCTGGGAAAGAATTTATGGGAGAAGTTAGTAAACTCATGAATTACCATAATGTGAAGATACAAAGAAGTGAGGCTGGTAATCATAGAGCCCAAGCATTTGTGGAAAATGCAAACAGAATATTAGGAGAAAGATTATTTAGTCATCAATATGCGCAAGAAATGATTAGCGATGATCGATCCGCTAAAGGCGGGGAGGGCTCTGCCCGATCAAGGGTATGGGTGAAAAGATTACCGGCTATTCTAAAAACTTTGAATAATACGAAAAAGAGAATAACCGGTAAAGAGCCTGATAAGGCTATAAAAATGAAAGAGGTTGATATTGAACCAAAAAATTACCAACGTGCGGTGGGACTTGATGAGGTTAGATTGCCGCCTATTGTTAAAGTTAGATATTTATTATCACCGGGTGAACTTGAAGGCGGAGAAAGAAGACGAGCTACTGATCCTATTTGGAGTATCAAAGTTTATGATATTTCCAGAAGTGTTATTTCGCCCAATCAACCGGTTTTATATTATTTAATTGATGGGCCGCGGCGAGGATTTGTACGGGAAGAATTACAAGTTATTCCTTATGATACTGAGCTGCCACCCAATTCTGTTTTGGCAAGATAATGACCATATGGAAGGGTATGTATTCCATCTTTTTGAATGATCCTCTTATCATCATAAGCAGATAGTGCTTTTTTGTTAACTGTTTTCGTATAAATATTGTGTAGTTTTGATCCGATTAAATTTTGCGATCTCATTTGTGGTTCTTTAGTATTCAAACAATTTTTGAAATCGCCGAAACTTATTGTTTTCTTAACAACTAATTTCTTTGTTCCTTTATTCTTCTTTATCTCTTTTCCGTTGTCCATTAATAATGCATATTGTTTAGCACCCAAACCCACAAATTCTGTGGGGACACTTCCGCCGAACTCATCTTTGAACTTGCCAATTACTTTTTTGTTTGCATCGCCCCAAATACCAGATTTGTGGTCTTTTGGGTAGTTGCTAGTGTCAAACTTTTCCCGAACATCTAGCTTTATATCATCATAGAAATCCTCTGTTTCTATGTTATATACAAGGCTGTCAGTGTCGGTCATAAGTAATTCGGCTTTTTCTTCATATTTCTCTTTGATATAATTATAATGAAAGTCGTACATTATTTGTTTGCTTAGATCTAAAATGGAAAACCCCACATAAACTGGTTTATTAAATCTTATTTCTGTTTTCTTCATATTTATGGCGGCTAGATCCTCAGAAAAGATAGTAAAATGATTAAAGTTCGGTTTTCTTATTAATTTTTTAGCCGATTCTATATTATTAACTAATCTAACGTCTATCCTCTTTCTCATATTTTCCATTGTTTTGCCAAATACAGAGTTATTCATTAGTTTGAAGAAATCCTTTTCAAAGTCGTTTTTCGCGTGTTTTCTCAATTCAGTATTCCGGTCAATGTAAGTTTGTAACCACTCTGACTCTTGAAATTTAATTCCCTTATGAATCTTTGTTATTTTTAATCCTTGTTTTTCATAAAATTTTAGGGTTTCATGATGAACCACATATCTTTTCTTATCAAATAGGTTTGGTATTAATTTCTTAACCTTATTAACTGTAAGTTTTTCTGGCGCTAAAGGTAGATCTTTGTGAGTATCATGAAGATTTTTTGGGTATTCCAAATCAACCTCTACTATGCAAGGCATATTCCTCCAATTTTCGAGATCTTCATTTGGAATCCATTTAAATCCGCGTTTCGGTAATTTCTTGCTCATTGCGGCTCCATATAGGTTATTTGCGTCAAGATAAATAATATAACTTATAAGTTTATTTATTTCAAAATCTGTCATATATGGGTTATTAGCTTTTGCATATCTTTTTGATACTTGGGATGTTCCACCTCTAATTCCCTTCTCAATAAACAGCAGCATATTGACGTCGGTAAACAATTCCAAACTAACTTTAGTTAATTTTAACATCGCATCCCATGATAATCCCGGCGATGTAAAATAGTGAGCGGGATCTAAACCATAATTATTAATACACACATCTCTAAAGTTCTCAAACACGTCAGCAAGCTGTAATACATCTGTTTTTAGATATAAATCATGATAATCTCTCATTGTTTTCACGCCAAATGTTTCCCACACCTTTTTAGCGTGTTCATAATCTTCATCCGAAATATCTTGATTATTAAGAATTGATTTAAATTCTTCCTTTGGTGGAATTTCTGTTTCATTAAGTTTATCAATTCGATCAAAATAATCATAAGGAAACACACCCTTTCTCAACAATAGTTTTAACTTTTCTCCTGCGAAATGTTTTTTAGTTATCGTCATATTTTTATCTATTGGAGAAAAACACATACTTCCTAATAACTTGCAATTCTTGCATTGATCGCAATTACCGACACCATTAAAAGTAATAATCTTTCCATCTTTTATGTATCTTTTCAAACATTTTCCTGGTTTGCACGACTCGCATTTTCCGCATTTTGTAAGATTGTCGACCAATCCGCTAAGAGAGCATTGCATAAATTTATAAGAATCAATGAATCTTATTGTTCTAGTAATGGGCTTTTCTTTGTCGTCCTCTTCCTCGTCGCAATCATGTTCGCAATCATGATTGTGATCATAGTTAATTAAGATTTTCTTTGAGAAACTAATATACTTTTCATCGGTGTTGGCTAAACAGCTCATTTCGCCTTTTGTTTTGCCAAGATTCTTAATGAACAGATGAGAATCGTACCCCGACAGATTATGAATTACTACTGGAACGAATTTGGGAATCACATATTTTAAGTTACAAATATTATGCGCCGCTCCTCTATATTTTCCAGTAAGATGGCAATGATCTATTACTTTTTTAAAATCTTCTTCTTCGCTTTCAGAAAATTTGCGCTCACATATATGACACTGAGTTGCATTTTCATAATCTTTTTTATCCATTTCCAACATATTCTTTTTATCATAAACTTTAAAAGTTTCCTTTTTTTCTTCTATTAGCTCAAAAATTTTCCTAACATCTCTTTCCAAATATTCTGTAAATATCTGCGCGACATCCTCATCATCAGATTTTGCGGTATAATTCACGCAGATTTTAAAATCCTTTGGCAATATACTTTCATCGAAACATTTAATATAATAGCAGAACCCCGATGCTTTGTGCATTTGGTAATTTTTTGTAAAGCTTTTAATTTCGCTTGGTGAACAAGTATGTATTGGCACAAGGCAGCCTTCAAAATCTGCATAAATAACAAAAGGCGCTCGCATTTTATTTTTAAATTTTTAAAGTAAATAAATTTTGGGCTCCCATCTTCATTCTTAGGCATTTTTATTTTAACTTCGCCGTGCGAATCGCAGTATTCTTTGTGTTCTTGTAAAATCCTTTCATCATAAAATGAGTTGAAACATCTAAGGCAGAAATGTTTTTTGTTCTTATTTTCATCAATTTCAGATGATAAAAGTCTGCTAACATTTTTTACTAAAATATAATGGCTTTTTTCGTCATTATTTATTAAAAGTAATGTTATAAATTTGCAATCGCATAACTTGCATTCATAATTATTGCAATCGCATTTCCTGCATCCGCATTCTTCACATTCATGTTTTGCGCAATCTTTTTTCTTGCATTTCTGTTTTTTCTTACACTCTTTTTTCATACAACCGCAATTCTTACATTTTTCTTCTTTCTTGCAATAACATTTATCGCTTAATCTCGCGGCATATATTTTATCAGCTTCTTCGTCATATTTCAATACATTAACTGGATAAGGGTTTTGTTTTTCAAACTTGGCAAAATCTTTTAATTTCATTGCGCCTTCTATACCAGAAAAGTTTAATTTTTTGCAATTTCCCAACAATTCATTATTTACCCTCTCTCTATGATGTTTTCTTGGAAACACCGCTTCTGTTAAAGAAAGTTGGCCACATTCTTCACACTTATTTTGTATGTTAATAGTAGCTTTTTTCGCCGCTAATCTTTCCGGCGTTGGCATATATGAACTCCCAGAAATAACTGTGTAAGGCGCGATTCCGATGTCAAAACGGAATACAGAATCGAATTCAAAATCACCATACTCGTATTTTTCTTGAAATTTTTCAACCTCGCCAAGTATATTTTTAATTATTTCGTCATATTCTTTTGGCAAATCGCTTGCCTCTGTAATTATTTTTGGTTTGGCATGAAAGTATTTTTCAACCTCTTCCCTAATTTGTTTATTTTCAGATTTTTTTACAAACTTGACAGATAGTATAACCTTAACCTTTTTTGGTTTCTTATCCCTATTAATAATATCAATAACCCTTAGTTTTATTTTTTTCATGAATTCTTCGATAGTATATCCTTTTTTACCCTCTATAGTATGCTGCTTCAAATACCCATTTTTGAATTTTCTCGTAATTTCTTTGATAATTAATTCTTCTTCTTTCAACCTTTTTGTTTTTGGTCTTGCTCCCTCCTTCTCGTAATCTCTTTTTGTTTTTGTTTGGTTTGGCTGATTTTTAGGTTGATTTATTTCATTCGCTTTTTTATATCTATCTATAAAATTTTTAGCTAGTTCCTCTGTTTTATTTTTTACTTTTTCTGGAATATATGGTTTTACAAAATCCCAAAACTTGTTTAATACATTTCCCAAAAAGGGGGTTTGTTTGGTATTTTTAACCGATTCATTTTTTATTACTTGTCTTTTAGTTTTTGTTGGAATTGGGGGTGGAGGCCGCGTTGGTTTTGGTGGAGAAGGCCTTTTTGGTTTATTTGATGGGGGTGTGCCTGGTGGAGTTCCTGGCCTATATCTATCTGGCGAGCCTGGTGGTGTTTCTGGAATTTGAATTGGTTGAGGAATATTTGACCTCGTTGGTAATTTAATATTCGGAATTGGAAGAGGTAAATTTGGCTGATTCATTGGCCTCATTGGCATATTGTGCAGCTCATTAACAATCCCTGCAATATTATTAATTATTACCAGAATATTATTGGCTATTTCGGGTATATTAACCAAAACATTAATAAGTTCTGCTTTTTTAAACCCAGATCGCCCCCTAATATTATACCACCTAGCTAAGGATTTTAGTTGTGGTACTTTCAATCTCTTCAATTGTTGATCCATAATTACTTTTGTAGAAAATATCAAATCTTTAAACCGCTTTTCAAATTTTTCCCCCTGTCCTAGAAATATTGCCCAATAAATCCCTGTGTCCCAAAACTCGTCCCAGACTTAGCATGCAGCTTTGCCGAAACTTTGCAGAAGCTTAGCCGGACGGGGACGTAATCGCCCTCCGCTCGTGCAGCTCGCTCCGCCTGTCGGCCCCTCTTGGTGAGCGGGCTTGACTGAAACTTTGCAGGGACTTAGCCTGGTTAAATTCCTGTGTCCCAAAACTCGTCCCAGACTTGTCGCGAGTTTTGCCGAAACTTTGCATAGACTTAGCCAGCCTGGGGGGCAATCTCGCCCTCCGCTCGTGCAGCTCGCTCCGCCTGTCGGCCCCTCTTGGTGAGCGGGCTTGGCTGAAACTTTGCAGGGACTTGGTATCAGCTTCGACAATACCAGACAGCAGCTTGACGAAGTCTTTGTGAAGGCCTGACAGCTTCGACAATACCAAGCAGCGGGTTGACTAAGGCTCTTGGGTCTTAGGAATTTCGACAAGGATTTTTGGCTTTTATGCTGCTGATTAAATTCCTGATTAAATTTGAAAACCAATTTAGCTTATAAGCTAGAAAATCCTTGTCAAAATTCCTGTGTCCCAAAACCGTAGTTTTCCCTCTCTCTTCGATAGACTGATAGACTGATAGACTGATAGACCGAAAAGGTAAACCTAGACTCGGGCTACCTGTGGTAGTAGCCCGAGTAATTACTTCGGCTCGCAGCATTATTAGTCGGGCAACCGACTATAGGTTTACCCTCGAGTTTCATCGCAAATCGCAGTCACGTGCAATGGGGAATACCGCAGACACGTAATACGGGCGCAACCTTTCTACGATGTCGAAGTCGATGGCGAATATGTTGAAAACAAATGGTGTCATCTTTTCTACACTCAAACATACAGACCCACAAACCGTTCGCGGTAGACCCACTCTAAAAGATGGCGTGTGTAATGAGCGTATATTTCGAAACGGGTCGTTCCGCGAACTGAAAATAGCAAAAGAATCAAATGATTTAGCGAATGTCTCACTATAATCAAACCAGAAATCAAACGAGTTACCAGTGAACAGAAAATGTGGACAGAGTGACAGAAGAGCATTTGCTGATAAAGACAAGGTGCCTCGCGATGAAACTCGAGGAAACGACAACAAAGATGCCACGCTGGAAACCAGGACCTTGGTACCCTTAGCATTTCTTTTTTGGACCACTCCGCACGATAAGTGGTCAACGCTCACAACAGCACGTCTACCTGTTGTCCGACTTACGATCTTAGATCGTCTTGTTGGATATAATGCAGACAGCTTCTGCCTGCGACCTCAGTAGTCTGCTCGCCTCAGTAATTATCTATTACATAAAGAATAGTGCATTATAACACAGCCTTCAGTGCGATCCATTTGCCAATGAGTTGCATGCTGACGTCAGATTGTGAAGTTGGAAAGTCTTATGTTATAAAAGAAATGGTAAACGCAGCAGCTGTGCAGGGGTTGGCAACCTAACGCGTGCGTCCATAACTCGATGGTTGCATGCTGCACGTTTACCATTTCTTCATTTGGGCATGATATGAAGTTTGCCTGAGTTTTGACATCGATATCCCATCCATGAGTGATTTATCGATAAATTGAAGACACGAGTGAAGAAAGCCCACGTCTCTATGCGTCCATGTATTATTCTGTTTGTTACATAAACAAAAACAAGATAATTAAATAAAACGGTGAGTTCAGTTATTAGCAGATAAAAATATTGTTCTTCACGACTATGATCAAATGATTCCAACTTGAAAAATATGCAAAGGAGAATGTTTTACTGAGAAAACAAAACAAATTAATTAACATGGTGAAACCTTAACATATAACGTATGTGCTTAATGAAAGATGAAGTTCCTACTCTCCGTCTTCGAATTTCAATATACTAAAAACTTTATTATTTATTTCTACTCTTCGCTGTTACCGCTCGGACTACGGTTACTGTCCAAAGCACGAAGCGTACAAAAATGCGTAAAATTATGGATTTAAGTAATAGTTTACTTCAGTTTGCAAAACAGCTTGCTGGAAAAAGAATATCATTAAGTGTTCCCATGTCAAAATGGAACTCTTTTATTAAACTGTACTAACTTCATTCAATAAGTTTTTCGTTTAGCACTAGACCATTTACAAAATTTCACAAAAAGGCAGTTAAAGATGTTAGTAAGGTTTGTCGCTTAGTTAACTAAATGGCGAATAATAATTGGAACCAGTTTTGCACATAATATATTTTTATTTGTGCATAAAATAAACGTTTATTATTTTTTGATCGTTGGATGAATTACAACAGTGATTCAACAAACTGTTGTTGAACTGCAATAAATAATATTCACTGCATCCCCTTCGATAATATAACATCTATGAGAATTCCTTTTGTAGGTTCTTTTAGTGAAACCTTGTCAGAATCCGGGGGTGGGGGGGGGGGGGTACTTGGGTTACTGTTTGCTGGGTATGTGCTGCTGGCCTCTCAGAGCCCCCACCCCATTTTAGTCTATTTTTTGGCCAATTATAGACCCCATCTTAGTCACTTTTTGGAAAATGTAATTTTTGCGATCCCAACTTAGTCACTTTCTATATATGCATCTACCTTGTCAATCCTTTAAAAAGCCGGGTCATCCAAAAATGAATTGACACAATTTTTTAAAGAACACTTTACTTTCACCTACAATACAAGCATTCTGGTACGTTTGCTAACCGTAAATATTTACAAACGTACCCTATTTACCCCCAAAATTCGAAAATTTGCGACCCCATTCTAGTAACTCTATTGAAAATGCGACCCATTATAGTCACTGCAGTTGTGAAAATGCGACCCCATCCAGCGGCACATCCCAATTAGGCTCCTGTAAGGGAGTACCCCCCTTCCCCCCCCCCGGGGTCAGAATACACTTTTGGGTTCACTAGCTACAGTAAACGCTTGAATGACAATTTGTTTTATTTGTATAATATACATGCAAAAATTTCAGCATGCTCATTGGCTGAGAGCACGTCAATTAATCCCAAACAGTGCAGAAAATTGAAATTGAGTGCAAAACGTTGAAATTGAGTGCAGAAAGCTGAAATTAAATTTTTGGTTAAATTTGGTTAGCCTTTGAAAAATTTACTCGTGCTGATTTATCCCAAATTGCACTCGAAATCATGTGATTACCTATACTAACACAGTGTGTATGTAGCTTCTTCTACTAAGTAAGTAAAGGGTTGATGAATGGTCCATTAAAATTTTTAACTGCTCGCAAAATTTTACCTTTGCTCGATTTGCTCGCAAAATTTAAACGAGTGCTCGCTTGCTCGTTCTCCTTAAATTTTTGCAGTTGCTCGGTGCTCGCAAAGCAATTTTTTTACCTCTGCTCGTGCTCGCAAAAAAATCGCGTGCTCGCAAAAAAATCGCCTGCTCGCATTGCTCGCGAATGCTCGCAAAGACCATTTGTTACCCCTAAGTAAGTACTCTTTTTAGACACATTTCACCTGTGAGCCCGGAACGCATTTAATGTGAATGTGCATGCTAAATTTAAAAGGTAAAATTTAAATATGTTATCTATTCAATAAAAGTACAAAAACTAGACTATAAAATTGAAATATATAAACTAATCGATACAAAGATTACAGCAATAATTGGCCTCAGTAGTCAGGTTAACATTTTTCAGTAAATTTTTAAAAATTCTTAAAGGAGACGCTCTTCTTATATTATACCATCCCTTTAGTTGAAAAAGTTTCCTAATTAAGTAAAACCAGAGAAACCAGCACCAACCACACAAGCTTTCTAAGGAATTGTAATAGAACAAGGTTCGGTACAAAGTGAAAACGAACAAGTATATCATTTGCCTGGAAGACGAACATCCTGTTTGAAGACCGACAAATTCGCCTACTCAGAAAAAGATTCCACCTGACATCCGTTATTTGACTGACGGTCCGTTTTCATTGATTCAAGAATAAAGTATAACTAATATTTCATAAATACCAGCTGACGAACACCTTATAACACCAAAAGTAGTCCATGCATCAACATCTGGCGAGATATCAACGATCTTTTTCAGAAGCTGAAGCATCAAAGAAAGTTAAACCGTTGGCTAAAATACAATGGATTTCAACAATTGGAACGATATCTGGAGTTTCTTGTTTGGTTTAGTGGCGTTCGTGATTACAGCGGGAAACACTCTCTCTATCGCTGTATTTCTGAAACAAAAACTTCGTAAACGTCCTCATTTTCTGTTGGTCAGTCTGGCTGTTGCCGATTTACTGGTTGGAATATTGGCCGTTCCTCTTTACACAACAACTAATGCATATGAATTGGCATTTAGTAGAAATCTGCCATATATTCTTGTCCGGAACTTAGAGTTTTGCGTTGACCTGTTCACCGGTTGTGCATCAATCTGCACTCTAGTCGCCATTTCATTGGAGAGGATGTACGCCATTAAATGGCCATTCCGCCATCGTTTACTCAATTCGAAACATTACGTTTCTGCCATCGCTCTGCCATGGGCACTAGCTGTGGTTGGTGTAATATTTTTTTGGCTGACTCTATTGAAACCACTATCATTAGAAATTCTATGGACTGTTGTGGCCGTTACGCTTTTCATGGCGCTGGCGACTATTTGTGGGGCTTATTTTGTTATTTGGAAGAGACAGAAAAATCGCATTTGCATACAAATTCAAACAAAACGCGATGTAAGACTTGCAAGGACGCTGTTTATAGTTACGTTAGCCTCACTTGTAAATTTGTTGCCTTTCCATGCTATGGCAACATTTCGTAGCGTTTCCCTTCCGCGATCAGTGCCAAAGGGAGTATTTCACTTGTGCAAGCTTTTGCAGTATAGTAATTCATTTGTTAATGTTGTGATATATCCTTTGAGAATTACGCAATTCAGAAAGGCCCTTAGGGAAATGTTCCCTTCACGCAAAAATTCCTCTCGGAACAGACAAAATGCCACCTCTCTTGAACCATGGGCATTGCGAACCAGCCGTGCCCAACTACGCACTCTGGCTCACGCCGAACGTGAAGTATGATCAAATCTGACGCCATTTTGAGGCTTTTGTGCAATCTACTGCGACGCGATGGAACCCACGGTTTTCTACGCATCACGAAGTGAGTAGTATAGCACGCTCATATGACCGGTAACCAATCAGGAGCCGAGAAAGACAATAGGCTTTTGTTTGGAGAACAATGGATGCTATTGTTTTCCAAATCCAAGATGGCGGAGGTATTTTTCAGCCAATCAGGAGCCGAATTAAGTATTCAAGATGGCGGCGCTCATAGGGCCGGGAACCAATTAGGAGCCAGGATTTGTACCAAGTGACCAACAAGAACAATGGGTTTCTATTGTTTTTAATCAAGAATGGCTACCACAAATGTCAACCAATCAGGAGTCGAATTAAGGATTCAAAATGGCAGCGCTTATGCAAATAAAAGCCAGCCATGTTGGAAAACAGCCCACCAGCCTCGACAGAGGACCTGGGATCGGTCTGACAGATTCCCATGGCAACCCAATCAATAAAAGGCGGTAAAATACAGTATTTTTACTTAAATACTTACATTATTTTTTCTTGGATTTCCATGGCGACACAATCAATAATACTTACAGTGTCCTGTGCCCCCAAAAATGCGTAGAAGTCCTTCCTGCAAGCGGTCATGGTAAAGACTGAGAGACTTGGGTCATAGCCTAGGCTATGTAGGGTGTGGCAAAGCATCATGGGACGATGATATCATCAAGAACCAATCCGAATGAAGAAAAATCAGCATGAATTAAAGTACTTACAGCGGGGCTTCCCCAGTCCCCCTCTCTTAAGGAGAGCATTAAACCCTGGAATCTCACCTTTGTGGGGCACTCCCCGAGGGTTGGTTACCTCCGCTCGTGTTGGAAAAATCCCTGACAGCGGTGAAACTCCGATTGTCTTGTGCTTTGATGTCCCCATGGCTATCCAGAATACTACGCGCTAAACGAATAGGTCTACCTACCATCCCATGTCGGTAGTTTGTTTCCTTGAACATATTAAAAGACTTGTTTAGTATCCTTTTGAACCATATTGTAATCACATTCAATTGATCTATTGATCTATCGACAGCTTAGTAATGCCTACCAGTGCCAAAAAATCCAGAGAAAGATTGAAGAAATGGAAGAAAAAATCTTGAGCTATGCATTGGAGAATAACATCAAAGGCATTTCAAACAAACTCTTCGCGCTAAAAGTGAAGATCTCACTAAATTTACAAGCACTGCAAAGAGCACCACTCTAATTCATTGACATTACGAATTATAAGCAGTTTTCGACGGGAATAAAACCAATTACATTAATCATAGCCCTTGTCACATCTGCAGACTCAGGATGAAGAGGAGGCCTTCGTCCTTGCTGTTCAGAATTCAAACGGTCATGAGACCTGTATATTTTATGCAATAAATTTAGCCGTTAATTTGTGGCTAAATCGAGAGCCCTGTATATGACATACAATAAATTTAGCCGTTAATTTGTGACTAAATCGAAAGCCCTGTGTGTTATATCCCTTGGAAATTTGATGTTCTTAAAACTAGCATATCAGCCGATAGTTCCTCGACAGAAACACTCTATTGTTTAAATAGTTGATGAGGCAGAAGGCCGAATCATTTATTACCACATAGAAATCGAGAGCGAATTATCTAATTGTTTTTAACTTTTAGTAAATATCATAATAAACGAGTCATGTGTCCGTGAAAAAAAAATACTAAATCTTCATGCGAATCCTCGCTAAAGCACGAAGACGTCGCCATTTTGAAAACGATCTTCAACCAAGTGCTGTCTAATGACTGATAGTCTGCAGTAGCTCAGCCAATCAGATTGCGGCATTTGCATTAGTCTACAACTAGATTTTTACCAATAGCTATTACCCTAGTATGACCAACCGAACACTACTTCTCACCTAATGTTGAGTATATCTGGACTAATGATGGGCTCCTGGTTTTGACGGTTTTTCAACTGGCACGTAGAGGAAAATTTAGAGGTGAACAATAAAGACAATAAAGTGTTTATGTCTCGGAGCAATCTGTCTGATAGTTGCCCCGTGGAAATTTGATGTTCTTAAAACTAGGACATTTGCCCTCAAAGCTTCGCTTCTCGGGCAAATATTTGTTTTAGGAACATCAAATTTCCGCGGGGCCCGGGGGGGGGGGTACTCTCGTATATGGGCTATATAGGTAAGTGCCGCGGAATAGGGTATGGTTTTTTAGGTTCTCGGTCCTTAAATAGAGCATCTTTTTTTACCCTTTTGTTTCTGTGTCCCTGGTGTGGTCCTTAGATAGGGTAGCTTAATTGTATTATCTAATACTGGAGTGTGATATGTATATTATGCTTGATGTATACATCCAATGTTACAAAGAAGAAATAAAGTTTTCCTTTTCATGCTATTAATAATTTTGTTTTTTCCTTGGATAGGGTGTCATTTTTCGGCTTTGGGCCTTAAAAAGGGTATCAGTTTTCGCTTTCTTAGTCCTTAAATAGGGTTAGGGTTCACGAACCTACGCGGCACACCCCTATCCAAAATTCGTGGGAGTACCCCCCCCCCCCCGGGCCGCGGGGCCACTATCAGCCGATAGTTCCTCGACAGAAACACTCTATTGTTTAAATAGGGAACTTGAATGGCTTGTTCCCCTAAGTTCGATGGTTTTGGAAAGAATGAAGATTTACAAATTCTTCCAAGACCTCCATCCTTAAATATCCCTCCATCAGACTGACTACCTGGAGTCCCCAAATCAAAAGCAACAAACTTAGCCCGTGCGTCAGCAACTCAGTGCTAATAAAAAAAATGCTTAACTGCTTTTTATAGTTAAAATATTCAGATGCAGTACTTGGGGGTGCCCTTAAGTTTACACGATTCCCGTCTACTGCTCCCACAGCATGTCGAAATTGCCACCTTGATTCAAATTCATCAGCTAACTTTTTCCACTCCTCAGTTGAGGTAGGTGGACTAAGATACTCTTCATGTATAGTATTGTATATTGTATTGCACACTTCAGGGATTAAGAGATGCGATAGGAATACATTAGATCTTTGTATGATTCTCCAGTATTTGTATGGAAACTAAAAGACTTTGATATGCCGACAAAAAAAAAAACAGGTTCGTTTCAAAAACAGCTGTGATAGTAGCTGTCTGCTACGTCTTTCAAAACACATATGTTAACAGTCTTCAAGAGTTCAGTCACAAATTTAACAGTTTCGTCCAACTTCACAGGAATCTTTGAGAAAGTTATGTACAAAAGAGATTGTTGGGCTTCATCCAGAAACATGACCTACTGTATTCTGCTCAACATGGCTTTCGAAAAGGGCATTCCACTCAACATGCAATCCTGGACCTTGTTAATGATAAACAAACGAACATGAATAATCGACTCACTGCTTTCTTATGGAGTTTTCAACAAGTTGACCTTAAAAAGACCTTTGACACCGCTGAAATCACAATATTTTACTCGCTAAGCTCAACCATTATGGCTTTCGTGGGATAATGACTGGTTCTCCTCTTATTTGAATCCTGATCATGCACAAACAACACATGTTGGTCTGCATATATCAAATAAAGCAAAACTCAGTTGTGGTGTCCCAAAAAGGATCCGTTCTTGGCCCATTTCTTTTATATACGAGGAATACGCACACGCGTGGAAGGTCTGGGAGACGTTTTGGTTCAAGACGCTTGGTGATTACCGCGACATTTACGTTAAGACCGATGTGCCGCATCTCGCGGACATGTTCGAGAATTTCCTTGACCTATGCCAAGAGCGGTGTCGGTTGGATCCGGCACATTATTACACATCGCTGGGTTTGAGTTGGGATGCGCTCCTGAAGAATCGAGATGCATCGCTCTCGGGATGTATCTCTTTATTGATGGTGAGCAAGAGGTGTGCTAAGGCGAACCACCCAGGACTATCGACTGTGACCCTGGAAAGCCGAGGCAGCACATCATGTACCTCAACGCGAACAACCTCTACGACTGGACCATGAGCAAGCCGCTTCCAAAAAGGGATTTCAAATGGAAGCGTGTTATGCCCCGAAAGAGACAGACCCTAAGGAGTAAGCAGGACGCAAAGCACGGCCGGATCCTTGAGGTTGGTCTCGAGTACCCGGAAGAGCTGGATAGAAACCATAACAGGTACCCTCTAAGGCAAGAGAAGAAGGTAGTAGATAACGCGTGTATGTCGGACTATTAGAGGGGTCTAATGAAAGACCTGAAGCTAAGGCCCATAGACAGTGACAAGCTGCTGCTAACGATTCATGACAAAGCCAACTATTTCGTGCTTTACAAGAACGTACAGTTTTACCTGAGACAAGGCATGCGATTGACACGGGTACATAGGGTACTGGAGATGAGCTGCTCAGGTGGTAACATATGAGCAGCACAAGTGGGTACCACTGGATGGGGTACACACCGATCACATTTAGTCATGCACATGGATGTTGCCCCATTGGCGAAACCCACCTCACGTAACCAGGTGTAGGTAGGGTCCCGTTGGTCGACCAGTAGTTGCATGATGGTACCATTGCAGTGTAGGTGTCTCTTGAGGGTTCTGAGTATCCTCTTCCTATCGTAGTCATCCCCCAAGTTCTCTATGGTAGTAAGAGTCTTACGCCCAGCCCTTTAGTGTAGACAGGAGCCCATATTGATGGGCTCCTGGTGTAGACGAATATGTATAGGGCTTTGTCGTGGCTGGCATTCCATGGCCAGTTCCATCTTTGTACTATGTACTATATCCAATTTCCGTTAACCGGAGAAAGAATTGTATTGGGAGGGACAACCAGCAGTTCTTCACGAACAAAGCCGCGCTTGGTACAGTCGTGTAAGTAGTACAACACCAGGTGATCTGGCTTAGTCAAAGACCTCTCAATGGTGAAGATGTTCAAATGGGATCGGTGGCTCTCTTTGCACCACCTAAATTCGAACTCACCGGATAGAGGGAGGGGAGCTTTCTTTTGCTCATCCCAACAGTTCTCAGGTAAACAGCCTTCTCCTTGATAGCCTCTGCTGCGGGTTTCTCCCCACTGATCAGGCTGGTCACTTCGTTGTTAAGAGCGGTGACAACCTTGGGTGGCCTTCTCACCCACGCGGTGGATCGCTGGCCCTCGGGGAGGTCCATTTCCACAGCGTACGGTGTCCGAACAAGCGCTCAGCCAGCACGCGGCTTAAACTTTCAACAATGGCCTAATCCCTGAGTGTCGGTTCGGCCGGGGTTTCAAACCGCGACCTTCCGAGCGGTAGTCCGGTGCTCTACCAACTGAGCTAACCGGTGATCTAGTTTACCTATGGTAATTATGAAAACTAAGACCCCCACTAACGATTAAGAAAAAAGAAGACTTAGATGCAAATATGCCATTTACACTTTCTTGTCAACGATCTCTCCGCTATGTTGAAATAACAGATACATTGCGGAGGTGCCATTTGCAAGGACACTTGGTGTCTTCACATGTATTGCTAAGAATTGATGTTGCTGATATCATCGTCATCGATCAGATTTACTAAGTAACAGAAAAGTCACTAAATCAGACTGTAAAAGTGAAAATTTTGTCAACTTGAAAATCCTTATAGTTCAAGAGTAATTTAAGAGGGTCTGAATGGGGGTACTTCGATAACACTAAACACTTATTTTTTCGGCTACATAACATTAAACAGTTAAATTTTAGCCAATATAACATTAACATTAAAAAATTCACTGTAACATTAATTTTTTTGCCCAAAAACAAACCACGCCCTAAAAGGTAAAAGATCTATGTTGGGCCTATGTTTATTGTATCAAAGAAGTTTTTTGGCCAATTTCCAACAATTCGGGATTATTTCGAGAGTTCTGAAGAGTGAGGAAGATATCCGAGAGCTTCCAAAGATTTCCGAAGGCTGCCGAAGATGTCCGAACACTGCCGAAGATGTCCAAAGACCGTCGAAGCTGTCCACGGAGACTTCCAAAGATGTCCACTGACTTATGACCGACGACCGACTATGGGAGATTTGGCTTGTATAAACGTTAACCCATAACAGTTCTATTCGTATAGCGCTTTAACAGCGAGAATATACTAACCGTGACCTTAGAGAGAACATATCAGTAACAAGTCATATTACGATGTTCAAATCAAACAGCCAATGGGATAGAACATCGAAATAAACGGCAGTAAACGTCGTACCTGATACTACTTTCCAGAAGGAAATCAAAGACATTAAGCAAACTGCCGAACAGGCACTTATTAACGCCCTTACGCGCTTCCACAGACGAAGGCTTGAAAGCCTTAGAAACAAATTAAAGACTAAGCCTACACTTTTGCCTGGAAGACGTACTGATGTAAATAGGCAGAGTCGTTTTGAGTCGCATTCGGCGTCAAACATTGTAAACAACTACAATGTAAAACTAGCCGAATTGGAGAAACGGCTCATGGAACACACGAATATTGCGTCAACATATGTAAGCAACACAAAAACGTGTTGAAAGTTACAACATTGTATTCTCTGAACCATCAGCAACCAGCACAAACCATTTTAAGAGCAGTTGTCTATCCAAAAACCAAAGGCGTAGAACCCGCCAAAAAAAGCGCCACATACAGGCGTTCAACCACTGAAAGGGAGACTAACTACCTGACAACCAACTGTCAGCGTGATATCAAAGGGTCTCAAATTTATCCCAACACCCGTGACACACGAAACGAAAATCAAAATCAGGCAGCAACTCTTGCAAGATTTTGAACAATTTGCAAGACGAATGCGCCTTCAATACATTTTTCACGGTCAAACCAAAGATCCGCATCCGTTCAATGTTAAATCAGTCAAACTGGATGCCACAGGTTCAACCATCCGTTTCCCTTGAAAGCTAATTGGAAAATGTCAAAGTACAACTAGCCGAAATTAAAACAAGGAAGCCAGAGAACAATCTATCACGAAATGAATTTATAGCTATTGCAGACTAACTGAAACAAAACTCTGCATTGAACCTAAAAAAGGCAGATAAAGGCACAACAACAGTCATCATGAATAAAACAGACAAAATAAAGGAGGCCCAAGTGCTACTCGACAACAGAGAGCACTATAAGCCTGTAAGACAACCTTTGGTGAAAGACACACGACAAAGGGTGAATCAAATTATCACTCAGCTCCACCAAGGTAACCACATAGATGACATGATCGCTAGATGGCTTTCACAAACTCCCAGTCCGCCTAGAATAGCTATCTTCTATACCCTAACAGAAATCCATAAGCCTAAACCGGTCGGGAGACCGATCATTTGCGAGAGAGAATATCATCATTTGTGGATCATGATAAGGCTGCTCCAGCCAATTGCTCACTGAAGGCAAAAATCCTACATTAAGAATACTACAGACTTTATTAACTTTGTGGAAAGAACTAAAATACATCAAGACACTATCCTAGTGTCTACGGATGTCACAAACCTGTATACAAATATACCACGGGTGGAGGGAACAAGAACAGTATGCCGGGCATACGACATATTTCACAATGACAACCCTGCAATTCCCGACCAACTATCTTAGGGAAATGCTTGTTTTAATATTAAAGGAAAACTCGTTCCAATTCAATGGCAAAAACTATCTGCAAACCAATGGTACTGCCATGGGTACTAAGGTGACAGTTGCATTTGCAAACATCTTCATGGCAGAAACGAAAACAGAACTCATTCGCCAGAGCAAAATCAAGCCAATGGAATGGAAACGTTACAATGAGGACGTCTTCTCCCTGTGCAACCAAAACAAGCAAGACATTAATTTATTCATTGACTAGCTAACCAGTCCATCCTTCGATCAAATTCACAGCTGAGATTTAAAAGAGGGAAATCACTTTCCTCGACACAATAGTAAACAAAGGGGATAGATTTCAAACTGACTCTATCCTGGACATCAGGACCCACTACAAGCCGACAGAAACCTTCCAATACACGCATTTCACCTCATGATAAAACGAAGTTTTATCAAAGGCGAAGCAACAAGACTCCTTAGAACAAACTCATCACAGACTACACTTGAAGAGTGCCTCTCAAACTTCAAAATACGCCTCAAAACGAAAGGATACCCTAATAACTTAATTGAGAGGTCCCTAACAGGAGTCTGCTTCGAAGACAGAAGGTTGGCTCTCCAACAAAGAAAAAAAGACTCAAACTAGAAGGGCACTCGGTGGAGCGCATACCTCCACCCCGCCAAATATTGTTGTCTTAAGAGTTTGGGTCCACAAATAACAGCTATTTTGGATATTTGCTTGATTCTTTATCAATTATGGTCCCAACAACACATGGTCTCCGAGAAAGTTGGCTGTGTACGTATCCCTCGCTCGCTTGTCTCGCTTGGGTTTTGTACGCCACCTTTCTCTCTACCATGTATTGTGTCAAATGTACACCTGATATTACAATCATCTGGATATGAGATCCGAGGTTTAATCCGGATAAATCCCAAATTTTAATCGATTGATCCTGGGTATATTTGCGACCTTTCCACCAAATTTGGTGCAAATCCGTTGATTAGTTTTTGCGTAAAACGATTAACAGACAGACAGACAAACAAACAAACAAACAGACAGGCGTGAAAACATAACCTCCTTGGCGGAGGTAACGAGAGTTTTGCCATTTGTCACGACATATCATCCAGCAGTGCGTGGCCTAAAGAAAATTATTATAGATAACTGGGTTGTAATACAAAACCAGCCGCTGCTGAAAAGCAGCTTTACAAAGTCTCCGATTATATCATGCAAGAGAGGCAAATCTCTTAAAGATACGCTCGTTAGAGCGAAGATTTGACTGAAGGCTAAAATACATCGCCACCACAACTCACGAGGGGAGTCTGTGTTGGCCGGTCATTATCTTTTGTTTTCAGCAAAAGTAACCCTACCTCGATGTCTTTCAAAGGCAGAATCTTCTCCGGTTCTGTTAAAGCTGACGAAAGCTTTGACAACACTGGAGGACGGCGCCGCCATGATGCTTCTCACCTTTCGCCCTTAACACTGACCAATTGGATCGCGGGCACTTGATTATTGATTCGTCTCAGTACTCTCCAGAATGAAGACAAGAGCATTTCAGCTTTTGCTCACTGTTCGCGAGTGATTTTCTTGATTTTCTTGCAGAATTCAAAAGAGCAGATAAAATTTGAAAATGCTAAAAGAACTTTGGGATCTCCTTTCAAACACTAAACAGTATTTTTTTTCAAGAACAGTAAACATTAAAAAATGGCTAATTTAACAGTAAACACTAAAAAATATGGGCAAATAACACTTAACACTAAACCCCATTCAGACCCTCATTTAATGATTTTCTTGCATTCAAAATAAAATTACCCACACAGTACACTTTCATGTAAGGTTCGTCCTTGAAGTTCGGCATTACAACAAAAATTGCCAATATTAAGAAACAAAGTATAGCTGGAAACGTCTTCTAAAGTTAATGAATATCACTGACAAGTATATTAAACTTGACTAAAGGTTTTGTTTTGTTTCGCTTTTTTTTAAAGGGAAATGATCCACAGTTTTTGAATAACATCCACTTTACAACAACAGCGTACGCTCAAAGGTCACTGATAATCTTGTACTTTGATATTCCTTGAGATTTTCTCCAGCGGTATCCAATCGTCAACTGTTAGAATGACAAAACATTATAATCAAACCAAACATTCAAAATGAGTTGTCTTTTTCTGTTCTTTTTTTTTTTCTTTTTTTTTTTAATAAATACCAAATAACATATTAAGATAGTCTTTGCTAGAATACTAGACTTTATTATGTATTATCTTAGGACGCCTTTGTTCATACTGAGCCACTTGGCTTCTTTAGGCATCTTTGCGGCCATAACCACAGAGACATCTACATTAATTATTATTACAGCACTTTATTATTTATTCATTTTTTTTGTCGTAATTATTCATATTCCCTTACATGTCTCTATTTTTTGACATGTTTTTCAAAAAGAAAACAGTAATGTGGTTGATGCCAATATATTTAACAAGTAAAGAAGCCTAAGCCGTGTATTACACTGTGATAAAACACGACGGGCATTTGAGAACAGGAGTGAAATGTAGAAAACATGAGCCGCAGGTGAGTGTTTTCTACATTTCTCGAGTGTTCTCAAATGCCTGGAGTGTTTTAATCACAGTGTAATACACGGCTTAGGCTTCTTTATTTGCTTTATGATACAGATTTTACACGCCGCGAGTAGAAACAACGAAGCACACAGATCGACTGACAAACCGACGCCATTTAATACCAACTTCTCGACTTTTTTCGCTTCTTATTTGTTTTATTATTCTCAGCTTCAAAACTTTCTGCTGCTTCGCAGAGAATTCCATCATGAATTTCTTCAAAGAAAATGTTTTTCGCCATCTCTTAGAGAATTGTCGTGTGGAGGTAATGTGGCGAAAAACAATAAAACACGCTTTTTCTATGTTTTATACTCTGATAAAACATGGGTTCTGGACCAACCAGAGCGCGCGTAAGAACGTAGCTATATTAAAGAAATAAATGTTTAATTAGGGTTTTCGAGTACTCGGTGTTGGTCTCTTCTCCAATTTCTTACTCAGAAATCGGTTCTTGAAGCTTATACTATATGCTACCCCCAACGGATTCTTTTACTAAGAAATTTAGAACTTTGGGAGTATTTCTTATGTTGGAAATTCTTGCAAGAAATTAAGAGTTCCTGTTTTTTATAATAGTGAACTAGTGAGCAGCACTCTGCGAACAGGGTTTGTAATACTGATTTATTCTCCTGCGCGTTTCGTCCGACTGTCGCGGACTACAAATGAAAATTACAGGCTTGTATTTATACATAGTGTGAGCCGCGTAAATTACTTTTACAGATTTGCAGCGGTTCACGTAAGGGAAACAAGCTAGATTTTTACGCAGGGCGTGACCAAGGAGTGACACCATACGTGTGACAAATTTCTGTCATGACGTATGCGTGACTTATTTATTTTTGGTGACCACGAACGTTTGGTGCGACCCGTTTTCCTCTCACGCATCAGCTTTCCGGAAATTCAGTCGTTTCCGACGAAATGGGTTTCACGCATTTCTTTCATTGTCTTTTGACGATATTTTTAAGCACACATTCTTGTGTGACCCGCGACACTATAGTGCTATGAAAGTTGACCCGAAAATAAGGATAAACGGTATAATGAATCATATGTGAGGTACAAAATAGTCGTCTTGCAGTGAAACGTGTTCGGCCATCAGGTGCGACGCAATATGCTGAGGAACCAAGGTGCCATGTTGCAGATGTTAACTGGTTTTGAAGATTAACCTTTTTTCCGGCAAGTTGTGGTTCAAAAAATTCTTTTCCTGTCCATTCAATGCCGCAAAAGTGATCTTTAAGACATCAATTGCTTATAAACTAAATCTCTTCCCGAGGGGGGGACTCCCATATGGAATGGACGGGGATGCTCGTCGTCTCGCTTAGGGGTGTAAATTTCGGATTTTGGTCTCGCTTAGGGTGTTCTGGGCAAAATTTTATTATCTTTAGCCGTCAAGGTCTCGTTAAGGGTTGCACGCGAAGAAATAACAAAACAGAAAGAATTTTGATTGTGATTTTAGGGGTCTGCATAAGCTTCGGCCACGCCCAGATTGGTTTCTTTTACGGGGGAAATTCAAAATGTCCGACGAGCTTCCCAGTCCACTCCATATGGGAGTCCCCCCCCCCCCCCCGGGTATCACTCACCCCAAGGCTAATCTAGACACGGTATAAACCGTCTCAGTTGTGATCTTAATCTTTTCAAAATTCGAAGTTTTTACCCGGCGTTTATACGAAGCCGGCGTTTAATCGAGAAAATGCAGTAACTAAAATTTATTTCGAATCACACTCTCTTGTCGACCGTTCTCTTTTCTATCTCTGATCTGTTCATTTTTCACATCCGTTTTTATCACAACAATTTGGCAAAAAACCTGGAAAATACCACGTGATTGACAGCAATGTCAATCGCGATTCACTTTTCCGGAAATCCTTTTTCTTTCCGGTTATGGAATGTATCACTTTTTTAAATGTTACGGTCATAAAATACCCATAAAACATCATTATACTTGTCGCATTTACATCTAATTCGGGTTGTTTTGTGACTGTTAGTCTTTTCTCGAATTTCTTTAAGGATTGTGCTATTCCCCTATGGATTCTTAGATACAAAAAAGTACTGCTTTTGGAGAAATTCTAAAGTAATCTATTCCTTTTTCAGGAGTTCCTGTTTTGTTAGAAACTTTGGTCTTCCGTTCCGCTCTCAGGTATCGGCTTTCCAAAAATTCCGCTTTCCGCAATTTTCTTCCCTCTCCTTTCTACGATCATTCATCACTTCATGCCTTCTTTTTTAAAAGAATAACGTATACTTGTGTGACCAAAAATGCTATCTTTATTGGAAGCTCGATGAAAAATAAGATCTAAATGCCCCGATAAAGTATGACACATATGAGATGCACGATAAAACAGCGTCGTTCTGTAGCAATATTTGTTTGGTCATCGCAAGAAGCATGCTGAGAAAGCACATTGTAATTTTACTCCATGTTTCAGATGATCATTTCTAACCTTAGTAACATTTTTCCGGGATGCGCAAGTTGTGATTATGACAACACCCTTATTAAATTATCGTCAAACAATTACTTTAAGAGACATTACTTACTCAGATTACATCACCTAAACGGATGTAATCTTGAC
>OX453283.1:22142203-22189703 GCA_949710005.1 Ricordea florida | reverse complement strand
ATTTAGATCAGACAGCTGCTCTCCTAGAGAGTCTGGGTGGGGTACATATGTCAGTTGTCAATTAAAATTTGGCTATTTATCAGTTTTCAGTTATTTTGAGGTTATGTGTCAATTGTCAATTAAATGACTGTTAATAATTAACTTTGCGAGCTAATTATTACTTTCCTATCTTATTGTAGGGATACTTAACCCGCTTGGAAAGAAATCGATCAAAATTCACATGAAAACGAACGACATACAGACCAACACTCCAGCTTGTCTGGAGATCACCTTCACCTTAATCACCCATATCGTGTTCGTCTTCGCAAAACTGAAATTAGAATACAAACCTAAGAAAGCGAAATTGAAACGAAACAAATAAACACGAAAAGAACTTAAATTTTTGTGGATTTAGGAGTCCGATAAGATCTTTGCAGTAACAACGAAACGGCTTTAAAAGCTTGACTTATTACCTCTCTGCCTTGCGAAATTGAGCAAAGATCATGTTAATTATTAATTTAGAAATGTGGAAACTCCTACCCAGGAGCACTCATACCTATTTTTAGCTAAAAAGGAACATGACGTAAAATCTTAAATGTAGTTGAAAATGTACACAATAGCAACTTCTTTAATTCAGTTTTTGGTGTGAAGTCATTACAACTGAAGTTCACTTCTATGTTGTGTTCTTTTTTATAAAAACTGTGGTCGCATTCGTACAAATTTGAGTTATCAAATTATCAATCGACCGGACTGAAATGTGGTGCGTGAGTCTGACGATAATAATAATAATGATAATAATAACAATAACAATAACAATAACAATAACAATAACAATAACAATAACAATAACAATAACAATAACAATACTGAATAGTCCTTATTAATTCAAAAGATAAAAACTGATATATCTTATGTTACAGCCAATAAAAGTTAATGAGATTAAAAATTCTGAATATTACAAAATTACTACATTTAATGATGCTAAGAATCTTTAAGACCCGTGTTACTCTAACGCAAGGTTATGTCTAAAAGTAGGCAGTCTATGCCTGCATGTGAATACTGCTTAAATAACAATGATTGTGATGGGAAAAGTGGCATTCTATACTGCTGGTGGCACTATATTCAATATCTATAGGCTTACATCCAGGCGGTCTAATCGCGACTATTAACATGAGGTTCATGCTTCACGCTGTATCGATCCGCTGTGCAATACAGCCGCCGACCCCACTCGAGTTTTGCTGACGTTGTAGACTTGTATATAAATAAATAATTTGTGCACGAACCTTTTTTTTTATTGGTTTATATTACAATATCATTGTTGTGGACCTTTCAGTGAGACTGTATCGGGTCTATATCGGGTTGTATTGACTCAGTCGGAATAGTTGATAAGGAGTCGTATGCCTTATTGCCAACTTACAGTCCTCTATTTTCCCTTGTTTGTTTCAGCCTTGGAACGCCTTCGATGTAATCTGACTCTCTATAAAGAGATCCCCTTACCGCGCTCCCTGTTGGGTCTGTTACCCGTCTATTAAAATATATGGAGAAATCAGTAATTACTGACAAACAAGGCGTTCTGGGCAATACAGCATATTAACAACCTTTATCACTATTTCTGATAATTCTCATTTCGTAGTCGTTTGCACCTGGCAATCAGCTACTGTTTGGAAGAGTTAGTCTCTAACGAAAATGGTGCTGTGTCGGTGGCATGGGAAATGCCATAATCTTGCAACACGCCGAGATTTAAGGGAAGTTGATTTTTCGAGCGTTAGCTAGAGCGAACGGTTGGAATGTGATACGTCAGTAGTTTATTCTGGAAATGTTAGGTTGTGTAAATGGTGGAGCCATAGCAAAGTGAGGACGGTAAAAAACGTTCGTTGGGGAGCTGGGTTGGCACAGTGTTGGGGAGCAGGGTTGGCGCACTGGTGAGAGCGCTCACCTTCCACCAATGTCTCTCGGGTTCGATTCCCGGCCCCGGCGTCACATGTGGGCTGAGTTTGTTGGTTCTCTACTCTGCTCCGAGAGGTTTTTCCGGCTCCGGGTACTCCGGTTTTCCCCTCTCCACAAAAACCAACATTTGATTTGATTTCATTTGTGCTTTACAGTGTCCCCAACTAGTACGTCAGTGCTAAAGACAGTTCACACTCAAATAAAGTTTTATTATTATTATTATTATTATTATTATTATTATTTTTATTATTATTATTCGTTAATGCTGTGGGGCTAAGAGTGCCTAATTTGAAAGTAAGCGTTGCCTTTGCAAATATTCTCGGCTTTCTGAATACCCTGATGCACGAAAGTCTGGTCTCCATGGTTTGAATGGAATGTCCAGCGAGGTTAGAGTGACAAGCAACCGGCTTGGACACTTCTTTGTCGTTTTTTTTCGACGACTCTTAGGTGTTCACGGATGCAGTCGCCTACTCTCCACTTATTTCTCGTTCTCCCAAACTTCCACTCGTGTTTCTATAACTCGATAGAAACACGAAGAACATGTTTTCTATTTCTTTTAGAAAACACTGCGATGAAAAAAAGAAAAGCACCTTGTTAACTTTGAATATCAAAATGTAAATTCTCTTTGCGCGCGTCATCATTACGTCAACAGCTCGTGCTAGTTCTGTGTTTCTATCGAGTTTTAGTATAAATCTACTAGCGTTCTATCACAAATGCCGCGCTCTGATTGGCTACGCTACCCACCATCTATTCTGTGATAGATAGTGAGTAGGGTAATGGCGGCCGCTTCATATTTTCGAAGTGTCCGTGAAGAAGATTTAGACTGTTTACTGGTCGAGGCTGTTCCAGAGAAGACAAAGTTTTGAACGACTAGTAAATTTATACTAAAACAATTAGATTATTCGCTCTCGATTTCTCTGCGTGATAGTTGACTCGGGCTGCGCCCTCGTCAACTATTACGCCATAGAAATCTCGATCTCATAATCTAATCAGCGCGCGTATTTTCTTAGGACTGTTTTCTAATAACCAATAAACAGGCAACATGAACAGTCTTTTCAATCGCAATTTCATTCAATGTAAACCACCACGAACAAATATTTGCACACTTTTCTTGTTCTCCAAAGATAGGACATGCTGCGGATCATGTATCTTATGGGGGGCCTCGGCCGATACATCGGTCGACACATCGATCGAGATATCGGTCGATGTCTCGATCGATACTCGACCGATATGTCGACCGAGTGTCGGTCGAGTATCGATCGAGACTCGGTCGACAATAAACCGCTATATCGGCTGACATATCGGCCGATATGTCTGTACACACATGGAATTTAAGGAACTGGAATTTAAGGAACCCCGTTTTCTGCTCGAGGCAACCACTTGAACTTCCTTCTTAGTAGCGTCTCTTATATTAACCAGCTTGCCATATTCATCGTACGATTCCAAGGTTACTGCAATCGCCGCGTTTGTCTCTCCTCTTATTGTTCCATATCCATAGTATATCCGGTGATCAGGCTCAAGAAACTGCAAGATAACATGACAAGTTCACGAGTTAGTTGTCGTTTTCATGGCATACGTACCTTTTTCGATAATTAAAGCAGATAGCTGCACTTGAAAGCGAGACTTTTGAGGATAAACAACTTTGCCTCTATGAGGAAATCGTTGCCAGATGCTTCGTTTGAATCGTTTTTTATAATGAACTAGATGATGTTTATTGAGTGTCAACTGTATCTAGCACTGACGTACTACTCGGGGATACTCTAAAGCGCAAATGAAATCAAATCAAGTCCTATTAAATTAAATTAAATAAATCAAATCAAATGTTGGTTTTTGTGGAGAGGAAATTTTGATAAAACAAGACGCTTGAGGAGCGTTCACTCGGGCTTCGTATGAAGCGTTTTACTTGAGCATTTACCACGACTAAAATGTATACGAAACTACATGCGGGACCCGTGTGGGGAATTTTCGTTATCAGTCACTCCAGTCCCACATTTTAAAAGTCAGTTTAATTACTCATGTGCAAAAAACATTTATTGGCGTGTGTACAGCCGCTTACACAAATCACGAGCACAATCATAATATAAATACTTTGCATAACGAGAAGTGAATTGTTGTACTTTTATTGACACTGTAACATTAAGTTCACGTACATTAGTCATATTGACAACTTTTTCTAGTAGCTCACAGTCATCAAGAGTATTCATCATGTCTTTCTTCTATCAAGCACATGCAACTCCGTGCAAAGAGCAATTAACATTTACGATCCCTTGTACAATAATAATAGTGATTACGTACGCAATACCAAATAGATACCCTATTAAAAGCCATGCAAGAGAGAAACCTCGGCTCGTAGGGTGAAGCAGAGAATTTAAGGTTTTTTGCATATGATTATGAATTATATAATTGAAGGAAACCCTGAAGTTCAGTAATAGGTTCTTGAGTGCTTAATAATTTTACGATTTCATTTATTAATTCAATTTGAGTGGCATCCATAACTCAATTTAATTATAACATAACAAAAAAGTAAAACATTTACATTTATTTTGCTTCCATGCAGGCTATATACTGGAACCTCGATATTAAACTAAATTAAGTAAAAAATGCTAGCGGAACTGTCTAAATGTGTTTTTATATACATAGTTATATATAAGCCCTTTTGCATACATTTTACCATACCTTGGAGTAAACATTTATTTTACCCGGCGAGGTGTTCGTTTTAACACGAAAATGACAAGAGTTGTGTCCTGCATTTCCCAGTAGCGTGTACAAATCTTTTAAATACATTTACGCAAAATAGAATGGTTAATTTTATCAGGAATAGAATGCAGTACATTGATAATTTGTGTTTTTTGTAGAATATACTCCATGACTTTGTGGGTAGAAAGACCGTACTAATGGCAGACGAAAGTTTAGACAAAAATCATAGCGAGTTAACCGACCTCGACACTAAACTATAGTTAAAAACGTTTGTGAATTCCTTCGCAATATTTTTAGACTACTTTTACAGTTTAAGTGAAATGAAAGTACTAAACGGGAGCCCCGCTTTTAGGCTTGGCTTGGCTAAATCTATATATTATAGTTTGTTGTTGTTCAATCGGCTGGCACAGTTTTGATAACTAACATATGGCTCATTTGTTACCTCGTGAGAACTAGTATGAACTCTGCACATTTGCCTAGCTTTCAAGCTAAAGAACTCGTGGATCACCAACCTATTACGACAACGCTCGACATCATTTAGTGTGGGTCTACTGCGAACGTCCCAGAAGAAAATCACGGATTCGCCATAATTTCCAGTAAAGATTACGTCAGTATGTGAGTGGCCTCGCTTTCGTGAAAGTCTCGATTGCATGCATTACGTCAGCATATAAAATCGTGACATGACCATAGATAGACTGATACAAGTGATAGGAAAACGAAACCTAGACTCGGCCTACCTTTCAGGTAGCCCGAGTAATTAAAATTTCACACCTTGAGAAAGAATCAACGATCAAAAGTGTGAACTAGACTCTAGTTATTTTCAGAGAAAATAATTGAAAATCGCACACTGAAAGGCGCAATTCCGAGGTCAAAACTAAATGGTATAACGAGGGAGAAAAGAATGCTAAGTACTTTTTAACTCTGAACAGAAGACACTCAAACCATAGCGTGATTAGCCAACATAAGATTAGCGACGACGGGCCAAATACATTAACTGAACGTACTTCCTTTTATAAGAATCTTTCGCAAGCTAAAGGTGCGACAGACACTTCTTTGAATACTCCTATCTTCTTTAATACTAAAAATGATACAGTCCTCGAAGACCATGAACAGAGTACTTGCAAAGGGCTGCTTACAACAAGGAGCACTTAAACCATGGAACCACTAAAAAACGCCGGGGAACTGACGGATTACCATTAATCAATTTTTTTTGTATATGTGTACTCTTAAATATGTCGAGTAATCTTCAATTTTATAAGGCTGAACTGAAGAAAGTGTTCGTGATGTAAAGTGGAGAAATCTGGACCTTAGAGTAAAATGCAAAACACGATATCTGTGTTTTTTCTATGTCAATAAGCATTCCTGGTTTTAAAGTTATCGTGGATTTGCTTATTCAATTTTGAAAAGAGTGTCGAGTTTTTAAATGATGGAGTGGATATTATGACATTTTAAGAGCTTTTGGTCTTCAAGGTCGAGTCAGTACAGGCATCCATCAACAAATGAATCTTACAGTGTGGAAACTGTGAGATCGTCGATTAACTACTTATTACCTCAGATAACGATGCATTGCGTACTTTTCCGTCTTCCTTGACAACGCTTATACGTCTTTCAGGTTCGATGGTGGATCTCCATTTCAACATGCGGTCCACATACTTCTTGCTAAATCGGGCCACTTTTCTGGTGCCACGTGGTACGTCGGTGGTAATCTCAAAGGTGTCGGTTACATCATTAGATTTAGTGCTGCTATAACCAGAGTTGAAAAACCTCGACTGTGAATAATCTGCAGAAACTGTGGCAGAAAATTCTGCACCAAAGGCTGAAAACGAGGCACTGACTGAGGCCCCCACGGTATAACTTGACTCCATGCCTGATTCAGTTGAGTATGTCTCACTAGTCGTCTCAGTCACCTCTCTAATTCTCTTCATATGGGCATCTGAGTTGCCTCTCGTGTTGTCGAACTCCAAGTCGAATCCACTAAGTGGCCGGCTTTTTGTGTCGCTAACTGTCGTGATCTCCTCTTGAACATCTGTAATTTGAAACTTGACAAAGGGTAAATCTGGGCTTTCACCGTCGTCTTCATTGCATTCTTTAACGATAAACATTGGTGAGAAAGAAAGATGCTGAATTGTGCAAACCTTATCACGTCCATTTGCCATTTTGACTTTGTATAAAACAGCGATAAATTTGGGCTGGTCGCCTAAAAGGAAAAACGACAGTTAGAAATAGTTATCATCAAGAGAAAATGAGGTAAAAGAACGCATCTTCCATAGTATTTTTAGATCCTTAAACTATTTTAACTGACCAATGGCTGATGTCCTTCTCATCACGTGGTTGTAATTTCAATGCGCCTTGTGGAAAGCGCGCAGCCATGGAACGAGATATAAATAGATTCCGCGCTAAAAATAGATTCTGTTCCCTTATCATATCTGACAGGGTTATGCTCTCTTTCTTCATTTTCTCTTGTTATCATATACTGAAACTACTGTGTTCAGAGTAAAACTAAAGAAACTTTATTTATCCACGGTGGTGAGGCCCAGCATTGGAACTACGAAGATAGACTTTGCTAAGAATCCCAACAGGTGGGACTGGGAGGCAGACAGGCAGACCAGTTGGTTATTTACAAGCGTGGTCGAGGATCTGAAACTTGGGATTACCGTATTACATATCTACGTAGTGATAGTTAAACAATAGAGTGTTTCTGTCGAGGAACTATCGGCTTATAGTTGCCCCGCGGAAATTTGATGTTCTTAAAACAAATATTTGCCCGCGAAGCGAAGCTTGGAGGGCAAATATGCTAGTTTTAAGAACATCAAATTTCCAAGGGGCAACTATCGGACCGATAGTTCCGAGACAAAAACACTCTATTGTCTTTATTGTTCACCATTTAATTTTCTTCCGCGCAGCAGTTGAAAACCCACTAAGTGCAGATCAATCAAATATTTATCGATATGCACAGCCTGAAATTTCAATAATTCGCAACGTACATTGCCTAAAAAATGCGGTATAACTGTCAGAAAATTCACATTTTCACGGACGGGCACTATCCATCAGGGTATTTTCCTCAGAAGGGCACTATGCGCTGATAGTGTGTCTCCGCGGACGAACACTATCGCGTCACGTGATCAATTTAAACCAATAAAAATCGGAGAAAATTTAGTGGTGAACTATAATTGTCGATATTGATGACAGGTGGGGTGTCCACGTCTTGGCCCATGGTCTTTTTCAGGCCAATAGTAAGCTGCAAATCTTTGCAGGCTTGGGAGAACCTGTCCATGAGACACTAGAGTTATTGTTCAGTGTGTGATGTGACTGCTGCGTCGTCGGCGAAGAGCATGTCTCTGATAAGGGCCTCGCGTACCTTTGTCTTTGCTCTCAAACTACATTGTTAATAAGGAACTAGACCTGTATTTACGTTGACTCGGTTTTTCTATGTTGTCAAACTTGAGTTTCAGTTATTTGTGAACATCGTCCCTCCACATTTCGTCCTAGTGAGTCTCCAACGATACGCATTAGCATTAAGACAACGGATGCTCAATTGGACTGTGACGGCGATTTGTGACTAAACGTAAAAATCAGAAGGAAGCCTGAATATAAACGGGGACGTTGCCTCTTGGAAAGCCGGAGTAAACAAACGGAATATTGAATACACGACAGACAATATGGCACTTAAAAACTCACCTGCAATCATTGGGGTGTTAACGTATTTCTCATACAGAACACTGGCAAGGTTTGCCAGTAACTTTTTCCAATATTCGATATCTAATAATGTCAGCAACGAACAAATCAGTAAATAATATGCAAAGCAATAATCAAACAAATTATATGGAATGTATCAAAACAATAGCTGATAACAATGTTTCAACAATATAACCAATTCCCATCTAGTGTTCCCATGTAGTTGCAAACAGAAAATATACACAATTGTCTTATAAACTACATTGTTTTACAGATATTTGTGCCTCTGAGAAATATCGTATCTAAACACAAGCAAAATTATAACAATTTTACTTGTGGAAATACGGTAATTTTAGACAGTTTCGCAAGCTTCCTGTTTTGACAGTGCCAGAAGTGAGATTGGTAATGGTTAACAGTAATACTTCATCAGTAAGCATTTAAGTTGCATGTTAACGTTTCAAATTGTTTATTAGTTTTATTTGCTTTAAAAAGAAAAACATTTTGTTTTAAAAAAAAAAAGAAGATCTTTAGCTGTGCTCGATTGATCATAACTTTGAAGAACTCTTTTTTATATTTTATGGTACAATAAAATTATTTCACGTAAATACCTGGCACTTGTTTATGCAATAAAAACAATATCATACACGAGCACTTTAAAATGTTCAACTTTCTTTTCTTCCTTTCTTTTCTCTTTCTTTCTTCTTTTCCTCTCTTTCTTTCTCTTACTGTGCTAAACTCGCGATTTGAACCGGCACACGGAGAGAAATTTCATGTCTTCGCGCGCCCTGATGCATTAGTCTCTAAGAGTCTACTTTTTCACAGTTTTGTACTCACTTCCAGTGGAATAAACCGTGAAGGCATTTTCTGGTCCGCCACAGCAACTTTCTCCTTTGCAAACCTCTCCGACATCTGCCGAGCATTTCTGATTACAGCAACTGCTTTCACCCCCCGCTTTATCTCCTTCCGATGCTAACGCCAGCTTCTTTTTAGGAAAGAGATCCAGGCACAAGCAAGTCTTGCCGGAAGTAGCAAATAAGGGATAGTGATACTTGAGACATACATCCAAGCAATTGAGATTGTTATTCAAATCATTCAGTGATGTAAAGAAGATATTGGGTGTGTCGACTTGAAAACATCCATGAAATAATAAGCTAGAAAAGCAAGTCAAACATAAGTGGTTCGTAAGCACTGATCCCAAAACAATATCAAAAGAAGCCTCTGTTTCAAGTGAATCCACTTTAATGATCCAACTTTGTTCCCTGGTCTTTCCTGGTGTTGCGTTATCAAAATGGCGTCATTTGCAAGCTGGCGCCATTTTTGAAAAGCAACAACGAGAAGGCCCTGGGAACAGAGGTTACATTACCTTATCATAGGGAGTGAAACTGAGTAGGATTGTGTGACGTCAATGAAGAAATGGTAAACGTGAAGTGTGCAACCATCGAGTTATGGACGCACGCGAGAGGTTTGCTAAGCACGAAAGAAGCGTATGAGATGCTCGAGTTGCAGCCGAGAGCATCTGTAGCTTCTTCAGCATCTGTAGCTTCTTAAACGCAAATACGAAGATGGGAAAGGAAGATATGAATTTAGTCAGGAGCACATCACAAAGAGCGTTCCCCTCCTTTATATTTTTGATCGTGCATTTTCACAGACCTAGTTATTTCGCACATTTTTGCAAAAGCAATATATCTGCGAGGTAAGCTGTGCACAAAAACGAACTTTTCTCTATAATTCACGTTTCCTTGTAGTCCCGTAGTGCAGGCCATCTCTCAGTAAAATCAATTTACAATCCCACAACGCCTTTTAGCAATCGCACCCTGCAAGGATGTTAGCAGTCTTTGTAGAAGTGGTTTGGTTTTAGAAACACCAGGTTGTTTCAAAGTCAGCCCCAGATGAGCATGTTGGATGCAAACCCAACTTACATAAAGCGGAAGTATTTACGTACAGGAAATGTCATTCAAGTTAACATTAAATCGAGGCTGTATTGCATCAGCCACCATGTATATATTTCATAGCCACGTGTAACTTCTAGTTAGTGCGAATGTCAGTGAAAGAAGAACAATAAATGTTTGGTTACAGTTGATCTTGGAGTCTTCAATCCACCGAAGAACAAATGGCCACGCTTGCAACAGGTTATGGGCCCAGCAGAAGGCTCATGTTCGACGGTGATGTTACGAAATACGAACTTTGGGAAGTAAAATTCCTGGGACTTATGAGACTTCACAAGTTGTACGATGTTCTCCTAGCCGAAGGTGAGCTAGATGACACAGAAACGGAAAAGAACATTGATGCCTTCGCTCAACTGATCCAGTACCTGGACGATCGAAGCCTGTCCTTAATTATGAGGGATGCGAGGGACGATGGCAGAAGAGCCCTCCAAATATTGAGGAACCATTACATGGGAAAAAGCAAACCACGTGTTCTTGCATTGTATACAGAACTAACTTCACTGCAGAAAGCCCAAGACGAATGCATAACAGATTATGTTCTACGTGCTGAAACAGCAGCTGCATCGCTCAAATCCGCCGGGGAGACAGTGAGCGACAGCCTTTTGATTGCCATGGTACTGAAAGGATTACCTGTGGAATACAAAACCTTTTCCGCCATTGTTTCGCAGCGCGACGACAAGATTCAGTTTCAAGAATTCAAAGTAGCCCTTAGGAGTTATGAAGAGACCGAAAGATCTCATATGCCGCCACAAATTGGAGAGGACAATGTTATGAACTGTAAACAGAAACATTCAGCATCGAACGGACATATAACATGTTACTCCTGCGGTCAACCTGGTCACAAATCAAGTGAATGTCGCATAAAGGAACAAAGGAAGAAGATTAATCACCGATGGTGCAGACACTGCAAGTCCAAGACACACAACACAGATGTTTGTCGCAAGAAGGACACAGCGAAAACCGTGAGTGACGATAAGAGGGGCGCTTCATTTGCGTTCAAAGTGACTGTAGACTCTCTTAACGTAACAAGAGAAAATTCCTTATTAGTAGATACAGGAGCTACTGCTCATATTCTCAATGATAAGTCCAAGTTTTTACATTTTGATGATGATTTCAAACCCGAAAATCATTACATAGAGTTAGCTGATGGCAGTAGGGCATGTGGTGTTGTGTCTGCCAGGGGCAGGGCACAAGTTACTCTGCATGATGTAGGGGGTGTTCCCTATGAAGTCTTTCTTGAAGACGCTTTATATATACCTAGTTATAAACAGAACATATTTTCTGTTCAATCTGCCGTTTATAGGGGAAATTCCATACACTTGACACCAGATTCTGCTGAGCTAAGTACACCAGGTGACACCAAATTTGCTATGAAGAAATATGGGAAGTTGTATTACCTCAACTATGCCGATTCCAGTAATGGTGCGCACAGTGCGGAAACTTGGCACAAAATATTGGGGCATTGCAACGTGCATGATGTTTTTAAACTAGAAAATGTTGTTGAGGGGATGAAAATAACAACAAAGCCCAAGGGTAAGCCTGAATGTGACACTTGTGTAAAGGGAAAGATGTCACAGTTTCGAAATAGAGAGCCAGATAGTCGTGCAACTGCACCTCTGGAGTTAGTACACACTGACTTAGCAGGTCCTGTCACACCAGGGTCAAGGGATGGTCACAATTATGCAATGGTTTTTGTGGACGATTTTTCTGGTGCCTTTGGGGTATATTTCCTAAAGAACAAGAGTGATGCCATCACAGCAACGAAGCAGTTCTTGGCTGATACTGCACCCTTTGGTACAGTCAAACGATTACGATCTGACAATGGGGGTGAATACGTTGGTGATCAATTCAAATCCTTATTGTTAGATAACCACATCAAACATGAGCTTACAGCTCCCTATTCACCCCACCAAAACGGGACAGCTGAGAGAGCATGGCGATCGCTTTTTGATATGGCAAGGTGTCTGTTAATCGAAGCAGAGTTACCTAAACAGTTATGGACCTATGCTGTCATGACATCAGCACATATCCGCAACAGGTGTTATAATTCCAGAACAGGTAAAACACCTTATGAGTGCTTGACAGGTACCAAACCAAATTTGTCCAACATGCATGTATTTGGTTCATTGTGTCACGCTTATGTACAGAACAAAACCAAATTAGATGCTCGAGCTAAGGAAGGCATTTTTATAGGTTATGATAGGTCCAGTCCTGCATTTCTTGTTTATTACCCTGATCAAAACACCATCAAGAAAGCCAGATGTGTCAAATTCAGTGAGAGATTCGACCATAAAGAGGAAAGTGTTGAATTGTTATCTGATTCAGCTGAGTACAAAGAACCTGAAATGCAAAAGCCTGAGATTAAGGTAGAAAGTGTTAAGCGTTACCCTACCAGGGAGCATGTCAGACCAAAATACCTTGATGACTATGCAACAGGGGAGGAACTTGATCATGCAATTGATGATTTTGCAAATTTTACAGTTGACTACTGTTACACAGCTAGAAATGTTCCACAGTCATATGAATGTGCCATCACATCCCCAGAGTCTGGGAAGTGGAAAGTTGCTATGGATGAAGAGTTAAATTCACTATGGGATAATGACACATTTGAACTCACCTCCCTACCAGAGGGTCGGACTTCAGTGGGGGGAAAGTGGGTTTATACTATCAAATTAGGTCCCAATGGAGAGGAAAAGTACAAAGCCCGTTTTGTTGCAAAGGGTTACTCCCAGGCCCCAGGTATAGACTATCATGAGACATTTTCTCCAACTGCTCGTTTAACTTCGGTTCGAATGTTAATGCAATTAGCTGTTCAAAAAGGTATGGTTATCCATCAAATGGATGTTAAGACTGCTTATTTGAATGCACCTATTGACTGTGAGTTGTATGTTGAGCAACCTGAAGGTTATGAACAAAAAGGGCCCAATGGACAAAAACTTGTTTGCAAGCTAAAGAAATCATTGTATGGCTTGAAACAAAGTGGGAGAAACTGGAACAGTATGTTACATGACTATCTAACACAAGAAGAGTTTGTACAATCCTTAGTGGATCCTTGTGTTTATGTCAGGACTACTGAAAGTGGTCAAGTAATTTTAATTGTATGGGTTGATGACATAATTATTGCAGGTAGCAACACAGATGTGTTGAAAGAATTTAAAGAATGTCTTATGATGAAATTCAAAATGAAAGATCTGGGTATTCTATCATGGTTTCTAGGCATCCAATTCAAGTGTGGAAATGGGTATGTTGAAATGAACCAAACCCAGTACATAGAAAAGATTTTGTCTCGGTTCAACATGTCAGAATGCAAGCCAAAGGCAATCCCATGTGAGCTGGGTGTAACTAAGGGCAGTACAGTTAATGAAAGCAATTTTGAAAATGTAGGTTTGTATCGTGAGATTGTTGGAAGTTTGATTTACCTCATGACATGCACAAGACCTGATTTGTGTTATGTAGTCACATATCTTTCTCAGCATCTATCAAAGCCAATGAAGGCACATTATGCCATATCAAAACAAGTGCTGAGGTATCTAAAGGGTACTCAAGATAGATGCTTAAAGTTTGTAAAAGGGCCTGAAGTGAAACTAGAGGGGTACAGTGATTCAGACTGGGCAACATCCAGTGATAGACGAAGCATCAGTGGATATGCTTTTAAGTTATGTAGTGCAAGCTCACTGATATCGTGGAAGAGTGCAAAGCAGTCAGTGGTAGCACTGTCTTCTTGTGAAGCTGAGTATGTAGCATTAGCCATGGCTACCCAGGAAGCTAAATTTCTTAGGCAACTATTAGCTGATCTAGTGGGTCCCCCTTGTGAGGTTATTCGCATGTATGTAGATAATCAAGGGGCAATAGCACTGGCTAATAATCCTGTGCATCATAAGAGATCAAAGCATATTGATGTTAAATACCACTTCTTAAGATTAGAGATCCAGAATGGAAACCTCAAGCTGACATATGTACCAACAGAAAATAATGTTGCAGACATTTTTACTAAGCCTGTAACTAGGGTTAAACTTAATAGACTACTTCCATAAATGTTGTAAAGTTGTGATTGAGTGGGGGTGTTGGATGCAAACCCAACTTACATAAAGCGGAAGTATTTACGTACAGGAAATGTCATTCAAGTTAACATTAAATCGAGGCTGTATTGCATCAGCCACCATGTATATATTTCATAGCCACGTGTAACTTCTAGTTAGTGCGAATGTCAGTGAAAGAAGAACAATAAATGTTTGGTTACAGTTGATCTTGGAGTCTTCAATCCACCGAAGAACAAATGGCCACGCTTGCAACAGAGCACGCCCTTATAATAATTTGAAGCAGTATTACAAAGCTGTTAAAACGATGTCTGGTTAAATCCGCTGACTTATCCAGTGACCACACAATGACATCATTATCTCCCAAAATGGTGGCCCACGGTAAAGTCTTACTTGGTACTCATGAAATCAGAAAGTCACTCTAAATCAAACTACTAATTAGGAAAAACGTCGAAAAGCATACTTGTTCTACAAACCTGGAGGAGGCATGAACCAACATGAAAAGGTAGGCAATGAAATAGGAAAGCATCTCTGAAAAACCAGTGACGCACTGCTAGTTCAGATTCCTGTAAGAAACTGTCTTAAGAGTAAGTAACAACGATCATTTGTCAAAGTGTAAACCAGTGTATCCTTAATAGACTAGCTTGTTGCTTGTTAAGCTTGTTTTTTTCTTTCTGTTTCTATATATAACGTATTTGTAAATTCGCTTCTCAAAATAAGCGAGAAGAATGTCTTAGAAAGCCATAGGGGGCATTGTTGAGAGGAAAAAAAAACTAGAAACTGTTATCAGAAAGCAAAAAAGTTTTAAAGTACATTTAAATCTCCAAAAAGAAAACCGGTATGTCTGAAGAAAAAATAATCTTATTTTCTCTTTAGCATCAAGCCATTGAATCCTAAAAATCGGTTAATGAATTCTAATTCCTCAGATAAACAAAGATTAAGGATATTTTCGCAGTTGAATCAGAAAACAAATAATTAGGAAAACAATTCCAATTTTGGGTTAAAGAAATAACATAGATTCATGCATATCCTGTAGCAAATGCCAAAACGGCAGGAAAATGGGTATTGCAATTGAGACGATAGGACGCCCCACCCAACTGTAGAGACTTGCTAATACTTTCCTTACCTGTAACCTCACAGTCTTCTTCTTGGTATGGTTAACTACAAACCGCGTTTCAGACGGAATAAAGGGTTTCCTCAAGTTATCAACAATAAAACCCCCAAAACAGTATTCTATCGGTTAATTGGTAGAAAAGAACCTTACCTCTATGTTAACATGGGCTTCCAAGAGGTTCCAACTGTAAAATGGTCAATTCCTTTCCTAGCATTGGATACTTAAGCATTAGTAAGTTTATATATTAATAATTTACCGAAAATCATGCTTGGCTTTTGTCTGATGTCAGTTTCGCACAAGGAAAGATCGCGTCCTTCCTGGTTGGCCAATTGGAATCAAAGAGATTGTAACATTCTTACTCCGCCCAGTTCACGCCCAAAAGGGTGTGAACCCCTCATTGTCATGTGTACCGTGAATTTCAAGTAATCTGGGACAAGTAATGGTCAGATATCAGACCTTAGCCTTGCGTTGGAAAAAACGATGTTCACGAAATCTGTTGTCCTGAATCGCTACTTGAAACTGGTACCTTCTTGTTTAACATCCCATATCAAGTAAATTAACCGTTTGAAAGCGTTTCTTATTGCTTGTTATTTCCGGTAGACAGGCAAAGCTGTCGTCCGCTCAGGTTTTTTTTTGTAGTCAAAACTGCTGGCAGACAACTGAATGTTACGCCTACAACGGGCTTTATAGTGGAGTCAGACCTTCCAATATGGTGGTTATCAATGTACTTACTAATCTAACCGATGAAATGAAAATATTAGAACTTTTACTTGACACGCCCAAAAGGGTCTGAAAGCCTCATTGTCACATATGCTTCTCTCTCGTAATCCATATGCATAAGTTGTAGAAAAGTCTTTCGTTGATTGGCTCACTGCCGGATATTGCTCGATCTCCGCCCCTCTCGCCCGCAAAGGACTGGCCGCTTACCGGCGACGTAGATACCAGTAAATTCTAAATTAAGTTCAAGGCAATAAAAGGTCAATCTTTGGCATAGAAATCATGGTAGGCCACCATATAGTCAGTTTACAGGGGTATACAAGGGTTTACAAGGATATACCTTTGTAAACCCTTGTATACCCCTGTAAATACTATATTTGGTGACGATATGGTGGCCTACCATGAATTATACGCCCAATCTTTAAATCGTTTTACCGCCTGTTGCACTCCTGAGTTGGCTGGATTTTCAACAGTGGGGTTGGTACCTCTTTGTATTCTTTAACACAACAAATAAGAACTTTGGGACCTTATCGACAGATGCTATACACAATAATTTAGTTGAATCTTGCACTTCTCTGGTAGGCATTCGAAACGTAATCTGTCTTAGACCTTATAAGGTATTATTTAAGACTCTTTCAAAGTCTGGCTTATTACAAGTCATTGCTGGAAGGCAAGCGAAGGTGAAGCTACTTTATATTAAAACAACAAACTGCTGGCAGACAACTGAAGGTTACGCCTACAACGGGCTTTATAGTGGAGTCAAACCTTCCAATATAGTGGTTATCAATTTACTCATTAATCTAACCGATGAAATGAAAATATTAGAACTTTTACTTGACACGCCTTAATAGGGTCTGAAACACTCACTGTCATATATACCGTGAGTTTCTAGTAACTTGGGACAGGGAATGGTTAGAATGCGTTGGTTAGAATGGTTAGAATTCGTTGGAAAAACGCGTTGGAAAAACGCGTTGGAAAAACGCGTTGGAAAAACGAGGTTCCCAAAATCTCCCCTCATGATCAGTGAATAGACATTTGAGACTGGAACCTCCCTGTTTAGCATTCCATATCATAAATTATTGAAAACCCTTTCAGAGCTTTTCTTATATTGCTTTACTTATCTAACCTATTTAAATGAAAAGATCAGAACCTTTATAGGACACAAAAAGTTCCCTAATTCTAGAGGTTGCAATTTGTGATTTCCTGGTCGGTATTCGGTGTTTGTGCTCTCGCAATCCATATGCATAAGTTATAGAAAAGTCTTTCGCTGATTGGCTCACTGCCGGTTATTACTCGATCTCCGCCCCTCTCGCCCGCAAAGGACTGGCCGCTTACCGGCGACGTAGATACCAGTAAATTCTAGATTAAGGTCAGGGCAACAAAAGGTCAATCTTTGGCATAGAAATCATGGTAGGCCACCATATAGTCAGTTTACAGGGGTATACAAGGGTTTCCAAGGATATACATTTGTAAACCCTTGTATACCCCTGTAAACACTATATATGGTGACGATATGGTGGCCTACCATGAATTATACGCCCAATCTTTAAATCGTTTTACCGCCTGTTGCACTCCTGAGTTGGCTGGATTTTCAACAGTGGGGTTGTTACCTCTTTGTATTCTTTAACACAACAAATAAGAATGTTGGGACCGCATCGACAGATGCTATACACAATAATTTAGTTGAATCTTGCACTTCTCTGGTAGGCATTCGAAACGTAATCTGTCTTAGACCTTATAAGGTATTATTTAAGACTCTTTCAAAGTCTGGCTTATTACAAGTCATTGCTGGAAGGCAAGCGAAGGTGAAGCTACTTTATATTAAAACAACAAACTGCTGGCAGACAACTGAAGGTTACGCCTACAACGGGTTTTATAGTGGAGTCAGACCTTCCAATATGGTGGTTATCAATGTACTTACTAATCGAACCGATGAAATGAAAATATTAGAACTTTTACTTGACACGCCCAAAATGGTCTGAAACACTCACTGTCATATATACCGTGAGTTTCTAGTAACTTGGGACAGGGAATGGTTAGAATGCGTTGGTTAGAATGGTTAGAATTCGTTGGAAAAACGCGTTGGAAAAAAGAGGTTCCCAAAATCTCCCCTCATGATCAGTGAATAGACGTTTGAGACTGGTACCTCGCTGTTTAGCATTCCATATCATAAATTATTGAAAACCCTTTCAGAGCTTTTCTTATATTGCTTTACTAATTTAACCTATTTAAATGAAAAGATCAGAACCTTTATAAGACACAAAAAGTTCCCTAATTCTAGAGGTTGCAATTTGTGATTTCCTGGTCGGTATTTGGTGTTTGTGCTCTCGCAATTCATATGCATAAGTCCGCACCTCTCGCCCACAAAGGACTGGCCGCTTACCGGCGACGTAGATACCAATAAATTCTAAATTAAGGTCAAGGCAATAAAAGGTCAATATTTGGCATAGAATTCATGGTAGGCCACCATATAGTCAGTTTACAGGGGTATACAAGGGTTTACAAGGATATACATTTGTAAACCCTTGTATACCCCTGTAAACACTATATTTGGTGACGATATGGTGGCCTACCATGAATTATACGCCCAATCTTTAAATCGTTTTACCGCCTGTTGCACTCCTGAGTTGGTTGGATTTTCAACAGCGGGGTTGTTTACCGCTTTGTATTATTTAACACAACAAATAAGAATGTTGGGACCGCATCGACAGATGCTATACACAGTAATTTAGAATTTAAAATCTTGCACTTCTCTGCTAGGCATTCGAAATCTAATCTGTCTTAGACCTTGTAAGGTATTTATTTAAGACTCTGGCTTATTACAAGTCATTGCTGGAAGGCAAGCGAAGGTGAAGCTACTTTATATTAAAACAACCGTCAAATTACGTCTCCTCTCATCTCACTTTCGAAGTTGCTGTATTCTGACAGTTTTCAACCAAATCAGTGTAATAATCAGGTGCGTAGCCATTATTTTTTAGGTACGCCAAAGTTGGATATTAATTGTCCGAGCAATTCGTCGCGGGATGTATAATTGTCCTTTATGACTATTTCTGATAATTGTAATTTCGTAGTCGTTTTGCACCTGGCAATCAGCTACTGTTTGGAAGAGTTAGTCTCTAACGAAAATGGTGCTGTGTCGGTGGCATGGGAAATGCCATAATCTTGCAACACGCCGAGATTTAAGGGAAGTTGATTTTTCGAGCGTTAGCTAGAGCGAACGGTTAGGAATGTGATACGTCAGTAGTTTATTCTGGAAATGTTAGGTTGTGTAAATGGTGGAGCCATAGCAAAGCGAGGACGGTAAAAAACGTTCGTTGGGGAGCTGTGTTGACGCAGTGTTGGGGAGCAGGGTTGGCACAGTGTTTGGGAGAAGGGTTGGCACAGTGTTGGGGAGCTGCTGTTGGCACAGTGTTGGGGAGCAGGGTTGGCACAGTGTTGGGGAGAAGGGTTGGCACAGTGTTGGGGAGCAGGGTTGGCACAGTGTTGGGGAGCAGGGTTGACGCACTGGTGAGAGCGCTCGCCTTCCACCAATGTCTCTCGGGTTCGATTCCCGGCCTCGGCGTCATATGTGGGCTGATTTTGTTGGTTCTCTACTTTGCTCCGAGAGGTTTTTCCGGCTCCGGGTACCCCGGTTTTGATTTCATTTGTACTTTACAGTTTCCTCAACTAGTACGTCAGTGCTAAAGACAGTTCACACTCAAATAAAATTTTATTGTTATTATTATTATTATTATTATTATTATTATTCGTTAATGCTGTGGGGGCCTAATTTGAAAGTAGGCGTTGGCTTACAAAATTTGCTTCGGCTTTCTGAATACCCTGATGCACGAAAGCCCGGTCTCCATGGTTTGAATGGAATGTCCAGGGAGGTTAGAGTGACAAGCAATCGGCTTAGACGCTTCTTTGTCGTTTTTTTTCGACGACTCTTAGGTGTTCACGGAAGCAGTTGCCTACTCTACACTAGCCAATAAACAGGCAACATGAACAGAATTTTCAATCGCAATTTTATTCAATGTAAACCACAACGAACAAATATTTGCACACTGTTCTTGTTCTCCAAAGATAGGACATGCTGCTGGGTCAATACTCAAGATAAACATACTGAATGGCCTATAATAAGACCCTATGGTTTAATTTGCAGCTCAGCACTATAACTTGAAACCGAACGCCTGCAACTAGCCACTGTTCTTACGATGCGCGTGAGGTCTTTTCCTTATCACTTCCTTCTTAGTAGCGCCTCTTTCACCAACCAGCTTGCCATGTTCATCGTACGATTCAAAGGTTACTGCAATCACCGCGTTTGTCTCTCCTTTTATTGTTCCATACCCATAGAATATCCGTTTTGCAGGCTCAAGAAGCTGCAAGATAACATGACAAGTTCACGAGTTAATTGTCTTTTTCATGGCATACGTACCTTTTTCGATAATTAAAGCAGATAGCTGCACTTGAAGGCGAGACTTTTGAGGATAAACAACTTTGCCTCTACGAGAAAATCGTTGCCAGATGCTTCGTTTGAATCGTTTTTTATGATGAACTAGATGATGTTTATTTAGTGTCAACTGTATCTAGCACTGACGTACTAGTCGGGGACACTCTAAAGCGCAAATGAAATCAAATCAAGTCCTATTAAATTAAATTAAATAAATCAAATCAAATGTTGGTTTTTGTGGAGAGGAAATTTTGATAAAATTAAAATTTCACACCTTGATGTCATAACTAACATATGGCTCATTTGTTACCTCGTGAGAACTAGTATGAACTCTGCACATTTGCCTAGCTTTCAAGCTAAAGAACTCGTGGATCACCAACCTATTACGACAACGCTCGACATCATTTAGTGTGGGTCTACTGCGAACGTCCCAGAAGAAAATCACGGATTCGCCATAATTTCCAGTAAAGATTACGTCAGTATGTGAGTGGCCTCGCTTTCGTGAAAGTCTCGATTGCATGCATTACGTCAGCATATAAAATCGTGACATGACCATAGATAGACTGATACAAGTGATAGGAAAACGAAACCTAGACTCGGCCTACCTTTCAGGTAGCCCGAGTAATTAAAATTTCACACCTTGAGAAAGAATCAACGATCAAAAGTGTGAACTAGACTCTAGTTATTTTCAGAGAAAATAATTGAAAATCGCACACTGAAAGGCGCAATTCTGAGGTCAAAACTAAATGGTATAATGAGGGAGAAAAGAATGCTAAGTACTTTTTAACTCTGGAGAGAAGACACTCAAACCATAGCGTGATTAGCCAACATAAGATTAGCGACGACGGGCCAGATGCATTAACTGAACGTACTTCTTTTTATAAGAATCTTTCGCAAGCTAAAGGTGCGACAGACACTTCTTTGAATACTCCTATCTTCTTTAATACTGAAAATGATACAGTCCTAGAAGACTATGAACAGAGTACTTGCAAAGGGCTGCTTACACCAAGGAGCACTTAAACCATGGAACCACTAAAAAACGCCCGGCCGGGAACTGACGGATTGCCATTAATCAATTCTTTTTGTATATGTGTGTTCTTAAATATGTCGAGCAACCTTCACTTTTATAAGGCTGAACTGAAGAAAGTGTTCGTGATGTAAAGTTGAGCAAGTATTGTATTAATAAAAAAGAAAAAATCAACAAGGATTTACAAGTAGATGGCGAGGGAATCTGAAAAAAAGACAAGACTTTTATAGAATTGAGTTCTTTGCCCCAAAAAACGTTAACAAGTCTTCAATACCAAAACATTATATATGACAGCTATGTAGAAATTGACTCAAAGTGATAATTGAACCATTCTAAGACTTGATATTTTCACTTGAGGGGGAGGAAATACCAGTTATCTGAGAATAACGAAAAGTGGAGAAATCTGGATCTTAGAGTAAAATGCAAAACACGATATCTGTTTTTTTTTCTATGTCAATAAGCATTCCTGGTTTTAAAGTTATCGTGGATTTGCTTATTCAATTTTGAAAAGAGTGTCGAGTTTTTAAATGATGGAGTGGATATTAAGACATTTTAAGAGCTTTTGGTCTTCAAGGTCGAGTCAGTACAGGCATTCCATCAACAAATGAATCTTACAGTGTGGAAACTGTGAGATCGTCGATTAACTTCTTATTACCTCAGATAACGATGGATTGCGGGTTCTTTCGTCTTCCTTGACAACGCTTACACGTCCTTCAGGTTTGATGGTGGATCTCCATTTCAACATGCGGTCCACATACTTCTTGCTAAATTTGGCCACTTTTCTGGTGCCACGTGGTACGTCGGTGGTAATCTCAAAGGTGTCGGTTATTTCATTGGATTTAGTGCTGCTATAACCAGAGTTGAAAAACCTCGACTGTGAATAATCTGCAGAAAGTGTGGCAGAAAATTCGGCACCAAAGGCTGAAAACGAGGCACTGACCTCGGCCCCCACGGTATAACTTGACTCTATGCCTGATTCAGTTGAGTATGTCTCACTAGTCGTCTCAGTCACCTCTCTAATTCTCTTCATATGGGTATCTGAGTTGCCTCTCGTGTTGTCGAACTCCAAGTCGAATCCACTAAGTGGCCGGCTTTTTGTGTCGCTAACTGTCGTGATCTCCTCTTGAACATCTGTAATTTGAAACCTGACAAAGGGTAAATCTGAGCCTGCACCGTCTTTGCTATTCGTGATATCTTCTTCTTGGCATTCTTTAATAAGCCGTGGTGCGCTAGAAATAACCTGAATTGTGCAAACCTTATCACGTCCATTTTCCATTTTGACTTTGTAAGAAACAGCGACATCTTTGACCTTGGAGCCTAAAAGGAAAAACGACAGTTAGAAATAGTTATCATCAAGACAAAATGAGGTAAGAGAACGCATCTTCCATACTGGGTTCTCTTATTATGATAATGAGAGAATCTATTTTTAGATCTGGAAACTATTTTAACTGACCAATGGCTGATGTCCTTCTCATCACGTGGTTGTAATTTCAATGCGCCTTGTGGAAAGCGCGCAGCCATGGAACGAGATATAAATAGATTCCGCGCTAAAAATAGATTCTGTTCCCTTATCATATCTGACAGGGTTATGCTCTCTTTCTTCATTTTCTCTTGTTATCATATACTGAAACTACTGTGTTCAGAGTAAAACTAAAGAAACTTTATTTATCCACGGTGGTGAGGCCATGCATTGTAACTACGAAGATAGACTTTGCTAAGAATCCCAACAGGTGGGACTGGGAGGCGGACCAGTTGGTTAATTATTTACAAGCGTGGTCGAGGATCTGAAACTTGGGATTACAGTATTACATATCTACGTAGTGATATTGAAACAGTAGAGTGTTTCTGTCGAAGAACTATCGGCTGATAGTTGCCCCGCGGAAATTTGATGTTCTTAAAACAAATATTTGCCCGCGAAGCGAAGCTTGGAGGGCAAATATGCTAGTTTTAAGAACATCAAATTTCCAAGGGGCAACTATCGGACCGATAGTTCCGAGACATAAACACTCTATTGTCTTTATTGTTCACCACTAAATTTTCTTCCGCGCAGCAGTTGAAAAACAGTCAAAACCCACTAAATGCAGATCAATCAAATATTTATCCATACGCACAGCCTGAAATTTCAATAATTCGCAACTTACATTGCCTAAAAAATGCGGTATAACTGTCAGAAATTCACATTTTAACGGACGGGCACTATCCATCCGGGTATTTTCCTCAGAAGGGCACTATGCGCTGATAGTGTGTCTCCGCGGACGAACACTATCACGTCACGTGATCAATTTAAACCAATAAGCATCGGAGAAAATTTAGTGGTGAACTATGATTGTCGATATTGATGACAGGTGGGGTGTCCACGTCTTGGCCCATGGTCTTTTTCAGGCCAATAGTAAGCTGCAAATCTTTGCAGGCTTGGGAGAACCTGTCCATGAGACACTAGAGTTGTTGTTCAGTGTGTGATGTGACTGCTGCGTCGTCGGCGAAGAGCATGTCTCTGATAAGGGCCTCGCGTACCTTTGTCTTTGCTCTCAAGCGACATTGTTAATAAGGAACTAGACCTGTATTTACGTTGACTCGGTTTTCCTATGTTGTCAAACTTGAGTTTCAGTTATTTGTGAACATCGTCCCTCCACATTTCGTCCTAGTGAGTCTCCAACGATACGCATTAGCATTAAGACAACGGATGCTCAATTGGACTGTGACGGCGATTTCTGACTAAACGTAAAGATCAGAAGGAAGCCTGAATATAAACGGACGTTGTCTCTTGGAAAGCCGGAGTAAACAAACGGAATATTGAATACACGACAGACAATATGGCACTTAAAAACTCACCTCCACTCAATGGTTCGATCAAGTACTTCTGATACACAACTCTGGAAAGGTGTATCAGTAACTTTTTCCAATATTCGATATCTAATAATGTCAGCAACGAACAAACCAGTAAATAATATGCAAAGCAATAATCAAACAAATTATATGGAATGTATCAAAACAATAGCTGATAATGAGTAATGAATGAATGAGGCTGAGTAGGATATGAAGAATTAAGCGGATTGAGGAAGGTGTTATCCACCGAGGCCGTAGGCCTCGGTGGATAACACCCTTCCGAGATCCGCTTAATTCTTAATATCCTACGAAAGCCGAATTCATTAATTGCTTTATTATTTATCAAAATATTTTCAAACACTTAAAGGAGAAAATGAGCTTCATTTTCACAAATTTCACACCCACCAGCAATATAACAAAATAACACAAGCTCGTTCCCAGGTCTTCGCGGTTAACGGTGCATTAACCTGCGAAAACGCTGCATTTTTGACGTCATTTCCTCGTTTAAGTCAAAATTCTTCCAAATTTGGTCATCAGTAACTGTTTATGGTGAATTAAACGTGTGCTTTTAGCCAATTAGAATCGGGTAAATATTTTGAATGAATAATAACAATGTTTAAACAATATAACCAATTTTCATCTGGTGCTCAAATGTAGTTGCAAACAGAAAATATACACAGTTGTCTTATAAACTACATTGTTTTACAGATATTTGTGCCTATCTAAACACAAGCAAAATTATAATAATTTTACTTGTGGAAATACGGTAATTTTAGGCAGTTTCGCAAGCTTCCTGTTTTGACAGTGTCAGAAGACAGTAATACTTCATCAGTAAGCATTTAAGTTGCTTTAAAAAGAAAAAAACATCTTTTTTTTAAAAAAAATCTTTAACTGTGCTCGATTGATCATAACTTTGAAGAGCTCTTTTTTATATTTTATGGTACAATAAAATTATTTCACGTAAATACCTGGCACTTGTTTTTGCAATAAGAACAATATCTTACACGAGCACTTTAAAATGTTCAACTTTCTTTTCTTCCTTTCTTTTCTCTTCCTTTCTTCTTTTCCTCTCTTTCTTTCTTTTACTGTGCTAAACTCGCGATTTGAACCGGCACACGGAGAGAAATTTCATGTCTTCGCGCGCCCTGATGCATTAGTCTCTAAGAGTCTACTTTTTCACTGTTTCGTACTCACTTCCAGTGGAATAAACCGTGAAGGCATTTTCTGGTCCGCCACAGCAACTTTCTTCTTCGCAAATCTCTCCGGCATCTGCCGGGCATTTCTGATTACAGCGACTGCTTTCACCCCTCGCTTTATCTCCCTCCGATGCTAACGCCAGCTTCTTTTCAGGAAAGAGATCCAGGCACAAGCAAGTCTTGCCGGAAGTACCAAATAAGGGATAGTGATATGAGAGACATACATCCATGCAATTGAGATTGTTATTCAAATTATCCAGTGATGTAAAGAACATATTGGGTTTGTCGACTTGAAAACATCCATGAAATAATAAGCTAGAAAAGCAAGTCAAACATAAATGGTTCGTAAGCACTGATCCCAAAAGATTATCATTAGAAGCCTCTGTTTCAAGTGAATCCACTTTCATGATCCAACTTCGTTCCCTGGTCTTTCCTGGTGTTCCGTTATCAAAATGGCGTCATTTGCAAGCTGGCGCTATTTTGGAAAAGCAACAACGAGAAGGCCCTGGGAACAGAGGTTACATTACCATATCATAGGGAGTGAAACTGAGTAGGATTGTGTGACGTCAATGAAGAAATGGTAAACGTGAAGTGTGCAAACATCGAGTTATGGACGCACGCGAGAGGTTTGCTAAGCACGAAAGAAGCGTATGAGATGCTCGAGTTGCAGCCGAGAGCATCTGTAGCTTCTTCAGCATCTGTAGCTTCTAAAACGCAAATACGAAGATGGGAAAGGAAGATATGAATTTAGTCAGGAGCACATCACAAAGAGCCTTCCTCTCCTTTATATTCTTGATCGTGCATTTTCACAGACCTAGTTACTTCACACATTTTTGCAAAAGCAATATATCTGCGAGGTAAGCTGTGCACAAAAACGAACTTTTCTCTATAATTTACGTTTTCTTGTAGTCCCGTAGTGCAGGCCATCTCTCAGTAAAATCAATTTGCAATCCCACAATGCAATCGCACCCTGCAAGGATGTTAGCAGTCTTTGTAGAAGTGGTTTGGTTTTAGAAACACCAGGTTGTTTCAAAGTCAGCCCCAGATGAGCACGCCCTTTTAATAATTTGAAGCAGTATTACAAAACTGTTAAAAACGATGTCTGGTTATATCCGCTGACTTATCCAGTGACCACACAATGACATCATTATCTCCCAAAATGGTGGCCCACGGTAAAGTCTTACTGGGTACTCACGAAATCAGAAAGTCACTTTAAATCAAACTATAAATGAGGAAAAACGTCAAAAAGCATACTTGTTCTACAAACCTGGAGGAGGCATGACCCAACATGAAAAGGCAGGCAATGAAATAGAAAAGCATCTCTGAAAAACCAGTGACGCACTGCTAGTTCAGATTCCTGTAAGAAACTGTCTTAAGACCAAGTAACAACGATCATTTGTCAAAGTGTAAACCAGTGTATCCTTAATAGACTAGCTTGTTGCTTGTTAAGCTTGTTTTTTCCCTCCGTTTCTTCCTGAACAATGCTGGATACATAAGATAATTATGTTGTATTATGTTTCCTTTTTCATTCCTTTAACTTTGCTTTCTTAATTTCTCATTTGAATTTTGTTCGTTTGCTCTGATTCTCAGTTTCTAAGGACACTTCTTTCCATTTTTCGTAGTTTTACCCTTGTGATTGAGTTAGTTGGATATTCAACAATAAATTCAATTACGATGATCGTTCAAACTTGATATATCGTAATTATAAATTCGCTTCTCAAAATAAACGAGAAGAATGTCTTAGAAAGCCATAGGGGGCATTGTTGAGAGGAAAAAAATAGAAAGTGCTATCAGAAAGCAAAAAAGTTTTAAAGTACATTTAAATGTCCAAAAAAAAAAACCGGTATCTCTGAAGAAAAAATAATCTTCTTTTCTCTTTAGCATAAAGCCATTGAAACCTAAGAATCGGTTAATGAATTCTAATTCCTCAGATAAAGAAAGATTAAGGATATTTTCGCAGTTGAATCAGAAAACAAATATTTAAAAAAACAATTCCAATTTTGGGTTAAAGAAATAACATAGATTCATGCATATCCTGTAGCAAATGCCAAAACGGTAGGAAAATGGGTATTGCAATTGAGACGATAGGACGCCCAACCCAACTGTTATTAGACTTGCTAATACTTTCTTTACATGTAACCTCACAGTCTTCTTCTTGGTATGGTTAACTGCAAATCGCGTTTCAGACGGAATAAAGGGTTTCCTCAAGTTATAAACAATAAAACCCCCAAAACAGTATTCTATCGGTTAGTTGATAGAAGCGACCCTTACCTCTATGTTAAAATGGGCTTCCAAAAGGTTCCAACTGTAAAATGGTCAATTCCTTTCCTAGCATTGGATACTTAACCATTAGTAGGTTTATATATTAATTATTTACTGAAAATCACTTGCTTGGCTTTTGTCTGATGTCAGTTTCGCACAAGGAAAGATCGCGTCCTTCCTGGTTGGCCAATTGGAATCAAAGAGATTGTAACATTCTTACTCCGCCCAGTTCACGCCCAAAAGGGTGTGAATCCCTCGTTGCCAAGTGTACCGTGAATTTCAAGTAATCTGGGACAAGGAATGGTCAGATATCAGACCTTACCCTTGCGTTAGAAAAACGATGTTGACGAAATCTCTTGTCATGAATCGCTACTTGAAGCTGGTACCTTCTTGTTTAACATCCCATATCAAGTAAATCAACCGTTTGAAAGCTTTTCGTATTGCTTGTCATTTCCGGTAGACAAGCAAAACTGACGTCCGCTCAGGTTTTCTTTTGTAATCAAAGCAAACTGCTGGCAGACAGCTGAAGGTTACGCCTACAACGTGCTTTATAGTGGAGTCAGACCTTCCAATATGGTGGTTATCAATGTACTTACTAATCGAACCGATGAAACGAAAATATCAGAACTTTTACCAGACACGCCTAAAAGGGTCTGAAACCTTCATTGTCATATATACCGTGAATTTCTAGTAACCTGGGACAGGGAATGGTTAGATATCAGACCATACCCTTGCGTTAGAAAAACGAGCTTCTCGAAATCTCCCCTTAGTGAATAGCTATTTAAAACTGGTACCTCCCCGTTTAGCATTCCATACGATATAAATTATTGAAAACTGTTTCAGAGCTTTTCTTACTGCTTTATTAATCGAACCCATTAAATGAAAAGATTAGAACCTTTATTAGACACAAACGTTCCCTAATTCTAGAGGTTGCAATTTGTAATTTCCTGGTCGGTATTCGGTGTTTGTGCTCTCGTAATCCATATGCATAAGTTATAGAAAAGTCTTTCTTTGATTAGCTCACTGCCGGTTATTGCTCGATCTCCGCTCCTCTCGCCCACAAAGGACTGGCCGCTTACCGGCGACGTAGATACCAGCAAATTCTAAATTAAGGTCAAGGCAAGAAAAGGTCAATCTTTAACTAAGGTAATACTCCATTGCCAGTGAGCCCAAACCTTGAGACTTGTAATTCTAACTTCCTCGTTAGTCGGGCAACCGACTATAGGTTTACACTCCAGTTTCATCGCAAATCGCAGTCACGTGCAATGGGGAATACCGCAGACACGTAATACGGGCGCAACCTTCTTTCTACGATGTCGAAGTCGATGGCGAATATGTCGAAAACAAATGGTGTCATCTTTTCTACGCTCAAACATACAGACCTACACACACTGTTCGCGGTAAACCCAATCTAAAAGATGGCGTGTGTTATGAGCGCATATTTCGAAACGGGTCGTTCCGCGAACTGAAAATAGCAAAGTAATCAAATGATTTAGCGAATGTCTCACTAGAATCAAACCAGAAATCAAATGAGTTACCAGTGAACAGAAAATGTGGACAGAGTGACAGAAGAGCATTTGCTGAGAAAGACAAGGTGCCTCGCGATGAAACTCGAGGAAACGACAACAAAGATGCCTCGTTGCAAACCAGGACCTTGGTACCCTAAGCATTTCTTTTTTGGACCACTCCGCACCATAAGTGGTCAACACTCATAACAGCACCTCCACCTGTTGCCCGACTTACGATCTTAGATTGTCTTGTTTAGTATTCGCTACCAAACATACTTTTCAACCACATACAATACGTTAATCAAAGAAAGGCTTATTGTCAGACATTCGTTGTCGACAAGCTGTCAACTCCACATGTTTGGAATCAAAGAAACCGCGAAATCGTTTTACCGCCTGTTGCACTCCTGAGTTGGCTGGATCTTCAACAGTGGGGTTGGTACCTCTCTGTGTTCTTTAACACAAAAACTGATAAGAATGTTGGGACCGCATCGACAGATGCTTTACACTATAATTTAGTTGAATCTTGCACTTCTCTGCTAGGCATTCGAAACCTAAGCTGTCTTAAGGTATTATTTAAGACTCTTTCAAAGTCTGGCTTAATACAAGTCATTGCTGGAGCTTTTCTTATATTGCTTTACTAATTTAACCTATTTAAATGAAAAGATCAGAACCTTTATAAGACACAAAAAGTTCCCTAATTCTAGAGGTTGCAATTTGTGATTTCCTGGTCGGTATTTGGTGTTTGTGCTCTCGCAATTCATATGCATAAGTTATAGAAAAGTCTTTCGCTGATTGGCTCACTGCCGGTTATTACTCGATCTCCGCCCCTCTCGCCCGCAAAGGACTGGCCACTTATCGGCGACGTAGATACCAATAAATTCTAAATTAAGGTCAAGGCAATAAAAGGTCAATATTTGGCATAGAATTCATGGTAGGCCACCATATAGTCAGTTTACAGGGGTATACAAGGGTTTACAAGGATATACATTTGTAAACCCTTGTATACCCCTGTAAACACTATATTTGGTGACGATATGGTGGCCTACCATGAATTATACGCCCAATCTTTAAATCGTTTTACCGCCTGTTGCACTCCTGAGTTGGTTGGATTTTCAACAGCGGGGTTGTTTACCGCTTTGTATTATTTAACACAACAAATAAGAATGTTGGGACCGCATCGACAGATGCTATACACAGTAATTTAGAATTTAAAATCTTGCACTTCTCTGCTAGGCATTCGAAATCTAATCTGTCTTAGACCTTGTAAGGTATTTATTTAAGACTCTGGCTTATTACAAGTCATTGCTGGAAGGCAAGCGAAGGTGAAGCTACTTTATATTAAAACAACCGTCAAATTACGTCTCCTCTCATCTCACTTTCGAAGTTGCTGTATTCTGACAGTTTTCAACCAAATCAGTGTAATAATCAGGTGCGTAGCCATTATTTTTTAGGTACGCCAAAGTTGGATATTAATTGTCCGAGCAATTCGTCGCGGGATGTATAATTGTCCTTTATGACTATTTCTGATAATTGTAATTTCGTAGTCGTTTTGCACCTGGCAATCAGCTACTGTTTGGAAGAGTTAGTCTCTAACGAAAATGGTGCTGTGTCGGTGGCATGGGAAATGCCATAATCTTGCAACACGCCGAGATTTAAGGGAAGTTGATTTTTCGAGCGTTAGCTAGAGCGAACGGTTAGGAATGTGATACGTCAGTAGTTTATTCTGGAAATGTTAGGTTGTGTAAATGGTGGAGCCATAGCAAAGCGAGGACGGTAAAAAACGTTCGTTGGGGAGCTGTGTTGACGCAGTGTTGGGGAGCAGGGTTGGCACAGTGTTTGGGAGAAGGGTTGGCACAGTGTTGGGGAGCTGCTGTTGGCACAGTGTTGGGGAGCAGGGTTGGCACAGTGTTGGGGAGAAGGGTTGGCACAGTGTTGGGGAGCAGGGTTGGCACAGTGTTGGGGAGCAGGGTTGACGCACTGGTGAGAGCGCTCGCCTTCCACCAATGTCTCTCGGGTTCGATTCCCGGCCTCGGCGTCATATGTGGGCTGATTTTGTTGGTTCTCTACTTTGCTCCGAGAGGTTTTTCCGGCTCCGGGTACCCCGGTTTTGATTTCATTTGTACTTTACAGTTTCCCCAACTAGTACGTCAGTGCTAAAGACAGTTCACACTCAAATAAAATTTTATTGTTATTATTATTATTATTATTATTATTATTATTCGTTAATGCTGTGGGGGCCTAATTTGAAAGTAGGCGTTGGCTTACAAAATTTGCTTCGGCTTTCTGAATACCCTGATGCACGAAAGCCCGGTCTCCATGGTTTGAATGGAATGTCCAGGGAGGTTAGAGTGACAAGCAACCGGCTTAGACGCTTCTTTGTCGTTTTTTTTCGACGACTCTTAGGTGTTCACGGAAGCAGTTGCCTACTCTACACTAGCCAATAAACAGGCAACATGAACAGAATTTTCAATCGCAATTTTATTCAATGTAAACCACAACGAACAAATATTTGCACACTGTTCTTGTTCTCCAAAGATAGGACATGCTGCTGGGTCAATACTCAAGATAAACATACTGAATGGCCTATAATAAGACCCTATGGTTTAATTTGCAGCTCAGCACTATAACTTGAAACCGAACGCCTGCAACTAGCCACTGTTCTTACGATGCGCGTGAGGTCTTTTCCTTATCACTTCCTTCTTAGTAGCGCCTCTTTCACCAACCAGCTTGCCATGTTCATCGTACGATTCAAAGGTTACTGCAATCACCGCGTTTGTCTCTCCTTTTATTGTTCCATACCCATAGAATATCCGTTTTGCAGGCTCAAGAAGCTGCAAGATAACATGACAAGTTCACGAGTTAATTGTCTTTTTCATGGCATACGTACCTTTTTCGATAATTAAAGCAGATAGCTGCACTTGAAGGCGAGACTTTTGAGGATAAACAACTTTGCCTCTACGAGAAAATCGTTGCCAGATGCTTCGTTTGAATCGTTTTTTATGATGAACTAGATGATGTTTATTTAGTGTCAACTGTATCTAGCACTGACGTACTAGTCGGGGACACTCTAAAGCGCAAATGAAATCAAATCAAGTCCTATTAAATTAAATTAAATAAATCAAATCAAATGTTGGTTTTTGTGGAGAGGAAATTTTGATAAAATTAAAATTTCACACCTTGAGAAAGAATCAACGATCAAAAGTGTGAACTAGACTGGCTCTAGTTATTTTCAGAGAAAATAATTAAAAATCGCACAAAGGGCACAGTTTTGAGGTCAAAACTAAATGGTATAATGAGGGAGAAAAGAATGCTAAGTACTTTTTAACTCTGGAGAGAAGACACTCAAACCATAGCGTGATTAGCCAACATAAGATTAGCGACGACGGGCCAGATGCATTAACTGAACGTACTTCTTTTTATAAGAATCTTTCGCAAGCTAAAGGTGCGACAGACACTTCTTTGAATACTCCTATCTTCTTTAATACTGAAAATGATACAGTCCTAGAAGACTATGAACAGAGTACTTGCAAAGGGCTGCTTACACCAAGGAGCACTTAAACCATGGAACCACTAAAAAACGCCCGGCCGGGAACTGACGGATTGCCATTAATCAATTCTTTTTGTATATGTGTACGTGTTCTTAAATATGTCGAGCAACCTTCACTTTTATAAGGCTGAACTGAAGAAAGTGTTCGTGATGTAAAGTTGAGCAAGTATTGTATTAATAAAAAAGAAAAAATCAACAAGGATTTACAAGTAGATGGCGAGGGAATCTGAAAAAAAGACAAGACTTTTATAGAATTGAGTTCTTTGCCCCAAAAAACGTTAACAAGTCTTCAATACCAAAACATTATATATGACAGCTATGTAGAAATTGACTCAAAGTGATAATTGAACCATTCTAAGACTTGATATTTTCACTTGAGGGGGAGGAAATACCAGTTATCTGAGAATAACGAAAAGTGGAGAAATCTGGATCTTAGAGTAAAATGCAAAACACGATATCTGTTTTTTTTTCTATGTCAATAAGCATTCCTGGTTTTAAAGTTATCGTGGATTTGCTTATTCAATTTTGAAAAGAGTGTCGAGTTTTTAAATGATGGAGTGGATATTATGACATTTTAAGAGCTTTTGGTCTTCAAGGTCGAGTCAGTACAGGCATTCCATCAACAAATGAATCTTACAGTGTGGAAACTGTGAGATCGTCGATTAACTTCTTATTACCTCAGATAACGATGGATTGCGGGTTCTTTCGTCTTCCTTGACAACGCTTACACGTCCTTCAGGTTTGATGGTGGATCTCCATTTCAACATGCGGTCCACATACTTCTTGCTAAATTTGGCCACTTTTCTGGTGCCACGTGGTACGTCGGTGGTAATCTCAAAGGTGTCGGTTATTTCATTGGATTTAGTGCTGCTATAACCAGAGTTGAAAAACCTCGACTGTGAATAATCTGCAGAAAGTGTGGCAGAAAATTCGGCACCAAAGGCTGAAAACGAGGCACTGACCTCGGCCCCCACGGTATAACTTGACTCTATGCCTGATTCAGTTGAGCATGTCTCACTAGTCGTCTCAGTCACCTCTCTAATTCTCTTCATATGGGTATCTGAGTTGCCTCTCGTGTTGTCGAACTCCAAGTCGAATCCACTAAGTGGCCGGCTTTTTGTGTCGCTAACTGTCGTGATCTCCTCTTGAACATCTGTAATTTGAAACCTGACAAAGGGTAAATCTGAGCCTGCACCGTCTTTGCTATTCGTGATATCTTCTTCTTGGCATTCTTTAATAAGCCGTGGTGCGCTAGAAATAACCTGAATTGTGCAAACCTTATCACGTCCATTTTCCATTTTGACTTTGTAAGAAACAGCGACATCTTTGACCTTGGAGCCTAAAAGGAAAAACGACAGTTAGAAATAGTTATCATCAAGACAAAATGAGGTAAGAGAACGCATCTTCCATACTGGGTTCTCTTATTATGATAATGAGAGAATCTATTTTTAGATCTGGAAACTATTTTAACTGACCAATGGCTGATGTCCTTCTCATCACGTGGTTGTAATTTCAATGCGCCTTGTGGAAAGCGCGCAGCCATGGAACGAGATATAAATAGATTCCGCGCTAAAAATAGATTCTGTTCCCTTATCATATCTGACAGGGTTATGCTCTCTTTCTTCATTTTCTCTTGTTATCATATACTGAAACTACTGTGTTCAGAGTAAAACTAAAGAAACTTTATTTATCCACGGTGGTGAGGCCATGCATTGTAACTACGAAGATAGACTTTGCTAAGAATCCCAACAGGTGGGACTGTGAGGCGGACGAGTTGGTTAATTATTTACAAGCGTGGTCGAGGATCTGAAACTTGGGATTACAGTATTACATATCTACGTAGTGATATTTAAACAGTAGAGTGTTTCTGTCGAGGAACTATCGGCTGATAGTTGCCCCGCGGAAATTTGATGTTCTTAAAACAAATATTTGCTCGCGAAGCGAAGCTTGGAGGGCAAATATGCTAGTTTTAAGAACATCAAATTTCCAAGGGGCAACTATCGGACCGATAGTTCCGAGACATAAACACTCTATTGTCTTTATTGTTCACCACTAAATTTTCTTCCGCGCAGCAGTTGAAAAACAGTCAAAACCCACTAAATGCAGATCAATCAAATATTTATCCATTCGCACAGCCTGAAATTTCAATAATTCGCAACTTACATTGCCTAAAAAATGCGGTATAACTGTCAGAAATTCACATTTTAACGGACGGGCACTATCCATCCGGCTATTTTCCTCAGAAGGGCACTATGCACTGATAGTGTGTCTCCGCGGACGAACACTATCACGTCACGTGATCAATTTAAACCAATACGTATCGGAGAAAATTTAGTGGTGAACTATGATTGTCGATATTGATGACAGGTGGGGTGTCCACGTCTTGGCCCATGGTCTTTTTCAGGCCAATAGTAAGCTGCAAATCTTTGCAGGCTTGGGAGAACCTGTCCATGAGACACTAGAGTTGTTGTTCAGTGTGTGATGTGACTGCTGCGTCGTCGGCGAAGAGCATGTCTCTGATAAGGGCCTCGCGTACCTTTGTCTTTGCTCTCAAGCGACATTGTTAATAAGGAACTAGACCTGTATTTACGTTGACTCGGTTTTCCTATGTTGTCAAACTTGAGTTTCAGTTATTTGTGAACATCGTCCCTCCACATTTCGTCCTAGTGAGTCTCCAACGATACGCATTAGCATTAAGACAACGGATGCTCAATTGGACTGTGACGGCGATTTCTGACTAAACGTAAAGATCAGAAGGAAGCCTGAATATACAAGTACGTCGTTACAAGTACGTCGATTGAATGGCGGGCGGGAACGATACTCGCTCTCGCATAATCCTTAGTATTCTTCTTTGTATCCTCGATATCGCCGGGAGGCATTGCTTACAGAAGGATTCAAATGTCGTTTACTTTGTTGCAGACAGAGCTGTAAATCAAGGAACACATCAGGTCACTTGCATATCCCGTTTTGCACTCTTGTCCTCGTGGAAATGCAGACGCCATATTGGATTTGTATGTTATCAGGCTAAAGGTCACTTCAACCTCAGAGTGAATCGATATCCTAATTCCGTCTCAACCTTCCAGCTAACTCGCCTGATAACAAGCGGCGACATCAGCTTAAATCCAGGTCCAAGCGCAGTGAAATATACCTGCCCAATATGCTCAAGAACGGTCGCTCGCCACCATCGCGCACTAGACTGCAGTATTTGCGGCCTAAAACATCACATCAAGTGCGGGAAAGTTACGCCCAAGGAATACAAGGCAACTCAAAGAAGAGACCTAATGACCTGGAGCTGTCCTCGGTGTGTAACTCAGCCTGCACTACAAGAGAGTGGCCCGGATATAAACCAGATGTCCGCCCTACCATTTGGGTCGGTGTCAGATGAATCCTTTTTATCGATGGCCGAATCTCTGGAGGTGACGCCAATAAACGCATCGTACGCAGACGAAGAATGTGATAGTCATCTCTCTGATCTCGTTCAAAAACTCGCAAACCGCTCAGCTAAAGACATTAGGGTAGGCCACTTAAATGTGTGCAGCTTGCGAAACAAGATCGAGGAACTAAGATGCTTGCAAATGTTTTGCAGATTTGAAGTGCTCGCTATCACAGAAACCCACCTGGACAAAACTGTTCCAGACACAGCTTTGGATATTGACAGGATGAAGTTTCTACGCCTCGACAGAAAAGGACGCAAAGGTGGCGGCTGTATCCTGTACTATGCGGATCACTTACAAGCAACTCATCGCAAGGACCTATTTATTGATGGCCTTGAAGCGATTTGGGTGCAAGTTAAATTTCCTAGCACTTCGGTACTGTTTTCAGTCATGTACAGACCACCGGACTTCAATCAATTCTTTGATTTAATTAGCTCGCCCCTTGAAAAGGCATGGTTAAAGTCTTCTAATATTTTTCTACTGGGAGACTTCAACTGCAACCTTCTTATCGAAGGTAATCAAGAAAGCGACACAAATATTTCGAACGCAAACATCAAAAAACTACGTTCTATATTCGAGATGTTTAATATGCAAAATGTCATTCAAGAAGCTACAAGATTAACAATAACATCTAGCACCTTAATCGATCTTATTGTAACTACAAGAAAAGACCTTGTCAGTTCTTCAGGCGTATTCCCTCTGGGTATATCAGACCACCACTTAATTTATGCGACCATTAGAATAAAAAACAAAAGACCGCCACCCAAGATTATCAAGACAAGAGACTATAAGAGAATGGATATAAACAGTTTCAGACACGATCTTGAAACAGCGCCGTTCCAGATTGCATCCATTTTTGACGATCCCGACGATCATCTGTGGGCCTGGCAATGTTTATTCAATGACATATGTGATGAATACGCCCCTTGGAAAGAAGTCAAAGTCAGAAGCAGCTCCGATCCTTGGATTACATGCGATATTCGGTACAAGATGAATCGAAGATACAAGTTATTTAAAGCAGCGGCTTCTACTAAATGCCCTCAACAGTGGACGGAATACAAAAGGGTTAGAAATGAGGTCACCTCAGATCTAAGAAAGGCCAAGGCAGCATATTTCTCAAAAATGTTCAGTGAGGTCAAAAGCACGAGAGCATATTGGAACCTAATTATGAAGGCTACCAATCCTAGGATACGTAAGAACATCGGTCCACTGAAAAGGGACGATAATACCCTAGCACTTGATGATTCCGAGAAAGCTTGCCTCATGAACTCATTTTTCGCAACGATTGGACAAAAGCTATCTGATAACTTACCACCGGCTGACAATGTAAAGGGAGCCACTGTTGTAAATGCTGACACGAAGAACGTACCGCTACTCGTAGACTTCAATGTCTCGTGGTCAAAGATACGGTATAAAGTTAATGCACTAAAAACGAACAAATCAACAGGCCCTGACGACATACAGCCAAAACTTTTAAAGCTAGCAAGTGATTCAATTGTTCCTTCCTTACTTAGCCTATACCAACACAGTATCGAGACAAAAACGGTCTTCACCAGCTGGAAAACGGCGAGACTTACCCCTATTTTCAAAAAGGATGATGAAACGGACAGGGGGAATTACAGACCAGTATCACTGCTAAGTGTACCAAGCAAGATATTGGAATCCGAGATAAATGACACGCTCGTACGTCACGTCTTTATAGAGAATCAGCTTGCATCAGACAGACAATGGGCATACCGTGCAAAACACTCGACAGAATTGTTGCTGATTCACCTCACTGAGACGTGGAGAAAAGCCGTTGACTCAGGACTGGTTGTAGCAGTCGCCTTTATAGACTTTAAAAAGGCATTTGACAGCGTATCTCATACGGTCCTAGAAATGAAATTGCAAAAGAACTTTGGTATTCGGGGCCCAATTCTAGATTGGCTTAGGAGCTATCTAAAAGGAAGGCTGATATACACAACTGTCAACGGAACGAAATCAGACTTCCTCCCAGTCACATTCGGCATCCCACAAGGGTCTGTTCTGGGTCCAACACTCTTCACCCTGTTTACAAACGACCTACCATCATCTGTAGAAACCGGAGAAGTCTATATGTACGCTGACGACACAACAATTTACTGCATAAGTGATACGGCAGACGGGGCCATTACAAAACTCAACACTGCATTGAGAGAGTTACACTCGTGGTGTCTTACTAACAGGCTTACACCCCACCCAGGCAAAAGCGAGGCGATGCTCATTTGTAGAGGAAATATTACAAAGTCTCTTGCGCCAATTACCATTGGGGAGTCTGCCATTAAGTGGGTCAACAAGACACGCTTGCTAGGAATGACAGTGGACGAGAATCTCGGTTGGATCCTCCACACACAGGAGCTCAAAAAGAGTTTCGCGAACAAATTAAGCTTGCTTAAGAGATCAAGATTTCTACCAAAAGAAGTCCTTGAAGATTTTTATTTTAAGATCATATTGCCCTCCGTGAACTACGGCTTAGTTCTGTGGGGATCGTGCTGCAATACAGAACTCATTAATTCCATTGAAAGACTGCACTGTAGAGCCGCTAGAATTATCTATAATCTGCCCAAAGATATGGCTTCCACCGAAGTACTAGAACGGTCTGCGTGGACAAATATCAATTTCCATTACAAATTCGCCGTGTTGAAGCTCGTGCAAAACGCATATAACGACACATTACCCACCATCTTAAGTAAATGCATTATTGCGAAGCGAGACCATAAGATCTCAACTAGGGCACGCGAATCTTTGATAGTGCCGCGTTTTAATACGCGTTATATGAAAGACTCCTTAGCCTACAGAGGCTCCGTACTCTGGAATACGCTCGCAACTAAACATAAGGACTTGGCAAATGTGACACGTCGAAAGGACCTCGTCCACATGCTTAAAACTTCGGATGTTTTTATTAATTTCAATTTTAAAGTTTTATCTGTGTCAACCACTAATTTTAAACAGAAAGATTTTATCTACTTTTAGCGCTAGTTTTTAAATTAAATTCAAATGTAAATAGTTTTATAAATCCAAATGTAAATAGCTTAAATGATTGTAAATATTAATTTAATTTTTATTAATACTTTAATTTTACACGACCCCACAAGCTTGTCAGCTTTTATCTACACCGTGTTTAAATAAAGGCAACTTACTTACTTACTTACTTACTTAATATAAACGGACGTTGTCTCTTGGAAAGCCGGAGTAAACAAACGGAATATTGAATACACGACAGACAATATGGCACTTAAAAACTCACCTCCTTTCAATGGTTCGATCAAGTACTTCTGATACACAACTCTGGAAAGGTGTATCAGTAACTTTTTCCAATATTCGATATCTAATAATGTCAGCAACGAACAAACCAGTAAATAATATGCAAAGCAATAATCAAACAAATTATATGGAATGTATCAAAACAATAGCTGATAATGACTAATGAATGAATGAGGCTGAGTAGGATATGAAGAATTAAGCGGATCGAGGAAGGTGTTATCCACCTCGGCCTACGGCCTCGGTGGATAACACCCTTCCGAGATCCGCTTAATTCTTAATATCCTACGAAAGCCGAATTCATTAATTGCTTTATTATTTATCAAAATATTTTCAAACACTTAAAGGAGAAAATGAGCTTCATTTTCACAAATTTCACACCCACCAGCAATATAACAAAATAACACAAGCTCGTTCCCAGGTCTTCTCGGTTAACGGTGCATTAACCTGCGAAAACGCTTCATTTTTGACGTCATTTCCTCGCTTAAGTCAAAATTCTTCCAAATTTGGTCATCAGTAACTGTTTATGGTGAATTAAACGTGTGCTTTTAGCCAATTAGAATCGGGTAAATATTTTGAATGAATAATAACAATGTTTAAACAATATAACCAATTTTCATCTGGTGTTCCCATGTAGTTGCAAACAGAAAATATACACAATTGTCTTATAAACTACATTGTTTTACAGATATTTGTGCCTATCTAAACACAAGCAAAATTATAATAATTTTACTTGTGGAAATACGGTAATTTTAGGCAGTTTCGCAAGCTTCCTGTTTTGACAGTGTCAGAAGACAGTAATACTTCATCAGTAAGCATTTAAGTTGCTTTAAAAAGAAAAAAACATCTTTTTTTTAAAAAAAATCTTTAACTGTGCTCGATTGATCATAACTTTGAAGAGCTCTTTTTTATATTTTATGGTACAATAAAATTATTTCACGTAAATACCTGGCACTTGTTTTTGCAATAAGAACAATATCATACACGAGCACTTTAAAATGTTCAACTTTCTTTTCTTCCTTTCTTTTCTCTTTCTTTCTTCTTTTCCTCTCTTTCTTTCTTTTACTGTGCTAAACTCGCGATTTGAACCGGCACTCGGAGAGAAATTTCATGTCTTCGCGCGCCCTGATGCATTAGTCTCTAAGAGTCTACTTTTTCACTGTTTCGTACTCACTTCCAGTGGAATAAACCGTGAAGGCATTTTCTGGTCCGCCACAGCAACTTTCTTCTTCGCAAATCTCTCCGGCATCTGCCGGACATTTCTGATTACAGCGACTGCTTTCACCCCTTGCTTTATCTCCCTCCGATGCTAACGCCAGCTTCTTTTCAGGAAAGAGATCCAGGCACAAGCAAGTCTTGCCGGAAGTAGCAAATAAGGGATAGTGATATGAGAGACATACATCCATGCAATTGAGATTGTTATTCAAATTATCCAGTGATGTAAAGAACATATTGGGTTTGTCGACTTGAAAACATCCATGAAATAATAAGCTAGAAAAGCAAGTCAAACATAAATGGTTCGTAAGCACTGATCCCAAAAGATTATCATTAGAAGCCTCTGTTTCAAGTGAATCCACTTTCATGATCCAACTTCGTTCCCTGGTCTTTCCTGGTGTTCCGTTATCAAAATGGCGTCATTTGCAAGCTGGCGCTATTTTGGAAAAGCAACAACGAGAAGGCCCTGGGAACAGAGGTTACATTACCATATCATAGGGAGTGAAACTGAGTAGGATTGTGTGACGTCAATGAAGAAATGGTAAACGTGAAGTGTGCAACCATCGAGTTATGGACGCACGCGAGAGGTTTGCTAAGCACGAAAGAAGCGTATGAGATGCTCGGGTTGCAGCCGAGAGCATCTGTAGCTTCTTCAGCATCTGTAGCTTCTAAAACGCAAATACGAAGATGGGAAAGGAAGATATGAATTTAGTCAGGAGCACATCACAAAGAGCGTTCCTCTCCTTTATATTCTTGATCGTGCATTTTCACAGACCTAGTTACTTCACACATTTTTGCAAAAGCAATATATCTGCGAGGTAAGCTGTGCACAAAAACGAACTTTTCTCTATAATTTACGTTTTCTTGTAGTCCCGTAGTGCAGGCCATTTCTCAGTAAAATCAATTTGCAATCCCACAATGCAATCGCACCCTGCAAGGATGTTAGCAGTCTTTGTAGAAGTGGTTTGGTTTTAGAAACACCAGGTTGTTTCAAAGTCAGCCCCAGATGAGCACGCCCTTATAATAATTTGAAGCAGTATTACAAAACTGTTAAAAACGATGTCTGGTTATATCCGCTGACTTATCCAGTGACCACACAATGACATCATTATCTCCCAAAATGGTGGCCCACGGTAAAGTCTTACTGGGTACTCACGAAATCAGAAAGTCACTTTAAATCAAACTATAAATGAGGAAAAACGTCAAAAAGCATACTTGTTCTACAAACCTGGAGGAGGCATGACGCAACATGAAAAGGCAGGCAATGAAATAGAAAAGCATCTCTGAAAAACCAGTGACGCACTGCTAGTTCAGATTCCTGTAAGAAACTGTCTTAAGACCAAGTAACAACGATCATTTGTCAAAGTGTAAACCAGTGTATCCTTAATAGACTAGCTTGTTGCTTGTTAAGCTTGTTTTTTCCCTCCGTTTCTTCCTGAACAAAGCTGGATACATAAGATAATTATGTTGTATTATGTTTCCTTTTTCATTCCTTTAACTTTGCTTTCTTAATTTCTCATTTGAATTTTGTTCGTTTGCTCTGATTCTCAGTTTCTAAGGACACTTCTTTCCATTTTTCGTAGTTTTACCCTTGTGATTGAGTTAGTTGGATATTCAACAATAAATTCAATTACGATGATCGTTCAAACTTGATATATCGTATTTATAAATTCGCTTCTCAAAATAAACGAGAAGAATGTCTTAGAAAGCCATAGGGGGCATTGTTGAGAGGAAAAAAATAGAAAGTGCTATCAGAAAGCAAAAAAGTTTTAAAGTAAATTTAAATGTCCAAAAAAAAAAACCGGTATCTCTGAAGAAAAAATAATCTTATTTTCTCTTTAGCATCAAGCCATTGAAACCTAAAAATCGGTTAATGAATTCTAATTCCTCACATAAAGAAAGATTAAGGATATTTTCGCAGTTGAATCAGAAAACAAATATTTAAAAAAACAATTCCAATTTTGCATCAAAGAAATAACATAGATTCATGCATATCCTGTAGCAAATGCCAAAACGGTAGGAAAATGGGTATTGCAATTGAGACGATAGGACGCCCCACCCAACTGTTATTAGACTTGCTAATACTTTCTTTACATGTAACCTCACAGTCTTCTTCTTGGTATGGTTAACTGCAAACCGCGTTTCAGACGGAATAAAGGGTTTCCTCAAGTTATAAACAATAAAACCCCCAAAACAGTATTCTATCGGTTAGTTGATAGAAGCGACCCTTACCTCTATGTTAAGATGGGCTTCCAAGAGGTTCCAACTCTAAAATGGTCAATTCCTTTCCTAGCATTGGATACTTAAGCATTAGTAAGTTTATATATTAATAATTTACTGAAAGTCACTTGCTTGGCTTTTGTCTGATGTCAGTTTCGCACAAGGAAAGAACGCGTCCTTCCTGGTTGGCCAATTGGAATCAAAGAGATTGTAACATTCTTACTCCGCCCAGTTCACGCCCATAAGGGTTTGAATCCCTCGTTGCCAAGTGTACCGTGAATTTCAAGTAATCTGGGACAAGGAATGGTCAGATATCAGACCCTACCCTTGCGTTAGAAAAACGATGTTGACGAAATCTCTTGTCATGAATCGCTACTTGAAGCTGGTACCTTCTTCTTTAACATCCCATATCAAGTAAATTAACCGTTTGAAAGCTTTTCGTATTGCTTGTCATTTCCGGTAGACAAGCAAAACTGATGTCCGCTCAGGTTTTCTTTTGTAATCAAAGCAAACTGCTGGCAGACAGCTGAAGGTTACGCCTACAACGGGCTTTATAGTGGAGTCAGACCTTCCAATATGGTGGTTATCAATGTACTTACTAATCGAACCGATGAAACGAAAATATTAGAACTTTCACTTGACACGGCTAAAAGGGTCTGAAACCTTCATTGTCATATATACCGTGAATTTCTAGTAACCTGGGGCAGGGAATGGTTAGATATCAGACCATACCCTTGCGTTAGAAAAACGAGGTTCTCGAGATCTCCCCTCAGTGAATAGCTATTTAAAACTGGTACCTCCCTGTTTAGCATTCCATACGATATAAATTATTGAAAACTGTTTGAGAGCTTTCCTTACTGCTTTATTAATCTAACCCATTAAATGAAAAAGTTAGAACCTTTATTAGACACAAACGTTCCCTAATTCTAGAGTTTGCAATTTCTAATTTCCTGGTCGGTATTCGGTGTTTGTGCTCTCGTAATCCATATGCATAAGCTATAGAAAAATCTTTCGTTGATTGGCTCACTGCCGGTTATTGCTCGATCTCCGCCCCTCTCGCCCACAAAGGACTGGCCGCTTACCGGCGACGTAGATACCAGTAATTTCTAAATTAAGGTCAAGGCAAGAAAAGGTCAATATTTAACTGAGGTAATACTCCATTGCCAGTGAGCCCAAACCTTGAGATTTGTAATTCTAACTTCCTCGTTAGTCGGGCAACCGACTATAGGTTTACACTCGAGTTTCATTGCAAATCGCAGTCACGTGCAATGGAGAATACCGCAGACACGTAATACGGGCGCAACCTTCTTTCTACGATGTCGAAGTCGATGGCGAATATGTCGAAAACAAATGGGGTCATGTTTTCTACGCTCAAACATACAGACCCACACACCGTTCGCGGTAGACCCAATCTAAAAGATGGCGTGTGTAATGAGCGCATATGTGAAGAGAGGATTTATTGTTATTCAGTAATTTTGCTTTTGCTGATAAAAAATATGAAAAGCCAATGTAGAAATCAATTATTCTTTAGTCTTAACTTCTTTTAGCCGTAAACAACCTGTTGATTTGTTGAGCGTAAACTTATTTGTCGAGTCATTATTATATTTAGTCTTCAAACTGTAATCAACCTGTAAGAAGCCGTTATCCACCTGTGTAGCTTTTGAAAGTAATTAATGTTTTAAAACAAGCTTAAGTTTCCACCAATAGTCTTGTAGAAATGATTGTTGTGCTCTGTACTTTGACTCGTTGAGTTGTGATGTAATCTGTATCGCTTCGCTAGCGTAGGCTTAATTACGAGTGCTTTGTAGGAGCTTCTTTGGTTACGTTCTGGTTACGTCCGACTTACGTCTTGGTTAAGTTTTGGTTACGTCCGGGTTACGTTCTGGTTACCTCCGGGTTCAGTTCTAGTTACGTCTTGGTTAAGTTTTGACTGTAACCGCAGTATGTCCGTGGATTAAACTTCTACGTTGGACCCAAGTTCTGTTGTGATCATTGTCTCAAGGGTATTCAGCAGGCGTAAGAGATTCCGTGCCTTCCCGCAGCCAGCGAGTGTCCCCAGGAAAAGGCCTTTCCCAGAGAGTTTTAGAGTTTTTTCCCCGTCCGTCCGTTCACCCTTTTGTGAAGGCAAAGCCTGTTTTCACACATATTTCGAAACGGGTCGTTTCGCGAACTGAAAATAGCAAAAGAATCAAATGATTCAGCGAATGTCTCACTAGAATCAAACCAAAAATCAAATGAGTTTCCAGTGAACAGAAAATGTGGACAGAGTGACAGAAGAGCATTTGCTGAGAAAGACAAGGTGCCTCGCGATGAAACTCGAGGAAACGACAACAAAGATGCCACGTTGGAAACCAGGACCTTGGTACCCTTAGCATTTCTTTTTTGGACCACTCCGCACCATAAGTGGTCAACACTCATAACAGCACCTCCACCTGTTGCCCGACTTACGATCTTAGATTGTCTTGTTTAGTATTCGCTACCAAACATACTTTTCAACCACATACAATACGTTAATCAAAGAAAGGCTTATTGTCAGACATTCGTTGTCGACAAGCTGTCAACTCCACATGTTTGGAATCAAAGAAACCGCGAAATCGTTTTACCGCCTGTTGCACTCCTGAGTTGGCTGGATCTTCAACAGTGGGGTTGGTACCTCTCTGTGTTCTTTAACACAAAAACTGATAAGAATGTTGGGACCGCATCGACAGATGCTTTACACAATAATTTAGTTGAATCTTGCACTTCTCTGCTAGGCATTCGAAACCTAAGCTGTCTTAAGGTATTATTTAAGACTCTTTCAAAGTCTGGCTTATTACAAGTCATTGCTGGAAGGCAAGCGAAAGTGAAGCTACTTTATATTAAAACAACCGTCAAATTACGTCTCCTCTCATCTCACTTTCGAAGTTGCTGTATTCTGACAGTTTTCAACCAAATCAGTGTAATAATCAGGTGCGTAGCCATTATTTTTTAGGTACGCCAAAGTTGGATATTAATTGTCCGAGCAATTCGTCGGGTGATGCATAATTGTCCGAGCAATATATCCCTACAAAATTTCAAGTACGCCATGGCGTATTGGCGTACAGGTAGCTACGCGCCTGGTAATTAAAAGCTGCCTCGACGTTAGTTATTGACACCTCCGGATCCTTGTTTTAATTTGCTTTATACAAAAACATATCAAGAAGTGACTAGCAACTTGTACCTTTAAAACTCTCCTTGTTTTTGCTTTGTCAAAGTAAGGCAAATAACCATCTAAGTGGTCTTAAGAAATAATCATTTTTATTATATAGACGTGAGTGTTTTACTGGGAATTTACACCAATTGTAAAATTTATACAAAACTACATCCGGGATCATAGCGGTGTATTTTCCATATCCTCACTGGTGAGGATATCAATGACATCATTTCCCGCCTTGCACGATTCAGTTTGTGTACAAAGCTGCCAAACGAACGTCTTAATGTGTTTTTGTCTATACAATAATAAGAAAATTACACGTTAGCTCAAAGGTATATGAATTTTATTTTCTCGTGGCAAGAAATATATTGTTCTTGCCACTCGAACATAAAATTCATTTATTATGTCTCTCAGTTAGTACGCGCGCTGTGGTTGGTCAATTTAACGGGCCGTACTCCACTTTATGGCCCGCTAAATTCAAAAGCTTGTTTTTGTCGCCAAAATGTCTCCAGAGGTTTAACGATATCTTAAAAACCTCGTTTTCTCAGTCCGTACTGTAAGTTACGGATCCTCCTTTTCCGCTCGGATTTACGAGCGGAAAAAACTAGGTCCGTAACTCACAGAACGGACCTCAAACTCGGTTAGTAAGAGGTATATCTTTTCCTCCGTGTAAAAGTCTTATTCCGTATAATATCTTCTATTTACCTTACCTTGTGAACAAATATGTTACGATACAATTTCCTCCTCCTCAATAAATAAAAGCGTTTAGGGTGAAAAATTTAAGTATGTACAATATAAATTGTATATTGGCACTGCGGTTTGAACTGACATGGCCGAAGATTTTATCCTCACAGTGTTAAGACAATTTTTTGCAACTCTGAGTCCCACCCATAAGAAAAATAAAAAAACAACTTGTACAAATTCTAATAGAAGAGTACAATTATGTTAGTATATACCTACCCTTGGCTTCAGATTTCAAAACGAACGTTCAAAATAGCAAAATTTTAATCAGTCTTCTTAGAAAAGTAACAAAACTTTAACCGTATTTTTTGGAACATTCATTCCAGATCCAGACAAAATTGATAAGTTGGTTAACACCTCAACCCTAGTTAAGGCCTACTCTAGGACTTTAAGTCGCCGTAACTTTGGGCGACTTTAGGCGACTTAAGACGACTTAAACAAAAGGGAGAGAATAAACATGGCGACTTAAGGCGATTCAAGGCGAATTAAGACGACTAAAGGCAACTTTAGGCTATCCAAGGCGAATTAAGAC
>OX453283.1:21989703-22137203 GCA_949710005.1 Ricordea florida | reverse complement strand
GGATTTGCTTATTCAATTTTGAAAAGAGTGTCGAGTTTTTAAATGATGGAGTGGATATTATGACATTTTAAGAGCTTTTGGTCTTCAAGGTCGAGTCAGTACAGGCATTCCATCAACAAATGAATCTTACAGTGTGGAAACTGTGAGATCGTCGATTAACTTCTTATTACCTCAGATAACGATGGATTGCGGGTTCTTTCGTCTTCCTTGACAACGCTTACACGTCCTTCAGGTTTGATGGTGGATCTCCATTTCAACATGCGGTCCACATACTTCTTGCTAAATTTGGCCACTTTTCTGGTGCCACGTGGTACGTCGGTGGTAATCTCAAAGGTGTCGGTTATTTCATTGGATTTAGTGCTGCTATAACCAGAGTTGAAAAACCTCGACTGTGAATAATCTGCAGAAAGTGTGGCAGAAAATTCGGCACCAAAGGCTGAAAACGAAGCACTGACTTCGGCCCCCACGGTATAACTTGACTCTATGCCTGATTCAGTTGAGCATGTCTCACTAGTCGTCTCAGTCACCTCTCTAATTCTCTTCATATGGGTATCTGAGTTGCCTCTCGTGTTGTCGAACTCCAAGTCGAATCCACTAAGTGGCCGGCTTTTTGTGTCGCTAACTGTCGTGATCTCCTCTTGAACATCTGTAATTTGAAACTTGACAAAGGGTAAATCTGAGCCTGCACCGTCTTTGCTATTTATGATATCTTCTTCTTGGCATTCTTCAATAAGCCGTGGTGCGCTAGAAATAACCTGAATTGTGCAAACCTTATCACGTCCATTTTCCATTTTGACTTTGTAAGAAACAGCGACATCTTTGACCTTGGAGCCTAAAAGGAAAAACGACAGTTAGAAATAGTTATCATCAAGACAAAATGAGGTAAGAGAACGCATCTTCCATACTGGGTTCTCTTATTATGATAATGAGAGAATCTATTTTTAGATCTGGAAACTATTTTAACTGACCAATGGCTGATGTCCTTCTCATCACGTGGTTGTAATTTCAATGCGCCTTGTGGAAAGCGCGCAGCCATGGAACGAGATATAAATAGATTCCGCGCTAAAAGTAGATTCTGTTCCCTTATCATATCTTACAGGGTTATGTTCTCTTTCTTCATTTTCTCTTGTTATCATATACTGAAACTACTGTGTTTAGAGTAAAACTAAAGAAAATTTATTTATTCACGGTGGTGAGGCCATGCATTGTAACTACGAAGATAGACTTTGCTAAGAATCCCAACAGGTGGGACTGTGAGGCGGACCAGTTGGTTAATTATTTACAAGCGTGGTCGAGGATCTGAAACTTGGGATTACCGTATTACATATCTACGTAGTGATAGTTAAACAATAGAGTGTTTCTGTCGAGGAGCTATCGGCTGATAGTTGCCCCGCGGAAATTTGATGTTCTTAAAACAAATATTTGCCCGCGAAGCGAAGCTTAGAGGGCAAATATGCTAGTTTTAAGAACATTAAATTTCCAAGGGGCAACTATCGGACCGATAGTTCCGAGACATAAGCACTCTATTGTCTTTATTGTTCACCACTAAATTTTCTTCCGCGCAGCAGTTGAAAAACAGTCAAAACCCACTAAATGCAGATCAATCAAATATTTATCCATACGCACAGCCTGAAATTTCAATAATTCGCAACGTACATTGCCTAAAAGATGCGGTATAACTGTCAGAAAATTCACATTTTCACCGACGGACACTATCCATCCGGGTATTTTCCTCAGAAGGACACTATGCGCTGATAGTGTGTCTCCGCGGACGAACACTATCACGTCACGTGATCAATTTAAACCAATACGCATCGGAGAAAATTTAGTGGTGAACTATGATTCTCGATATTGATGACAGGTGGGGTGTCCACGTCTTGGCCCATGGTCTTTTTTAGGCCAATAGTAGGCTGCAAATCTTTGCAGGCTTGGGAGAACCTGTCCATGAGACACTAGAGTTGTTGTTCAGTGTGTGATGTGACTGCTGCGTCGTCGGCGAAGAGCATGTCTCTGATAAGGGCCTCGTGTACCTTTGTCTTTGCTCTCAAACTACATTGTTAATAAGGAACTAGACCTGTATTTACGTTGACTCGGTTTTCCTATGTTGTCAAACTTGAGTTTTATTTGTGAACATCGTCCCTCCACATTTCGTCCTAGTGAGTCTCCAACGATTCGCATTAGCATTAAGACAACGGATGCTCAATTGGACTGTGACGGCGATTTCTGACTAAACGTAAAGATCAGAAGGAAGCCTGAATATAAACGGGGACGTTGCCTCTTGGAAAGCCGGAGTAAACAAACGGAATATTGAATACACGACAGACAATATGGCACTTAAAAACTCACCTCCTTTCAATGGTTCGATCAAGTACTTCTGATACACAACTCTGGAAAGGTGTATCAGTAACTTTTTCCAATATGCGATATCTAATAATGTCAGCAACGAACAAACCAGTAAATAATATGCAAAGCAATAATCAAACAAATTATATGGAATGTATCAAAACAATAGCTGATAATGAGCAATTAATGAATGAGGCTGAGTGGGATATGAAGAATTAAGCTTCCGAGATCCGCTTAATTGTTAATATCCTACGAAAGCCGAATTCATTAATTGCTTTATTATTTATCAAAATATTTTCAAACACTTAACGGAGAAAATGAGCTTCATTTTCACAAATTTCACACCCACCATCCATATAACAAAATAACACAAACTCGTCCCCAGGTCTTCTCGGTTAACGGTGCATTAACCTGCGAAAACGCTTCATTTTTGACGTCATTTCCTCGCCTAAGTCAAAATTCTTCCAAATTTGGTCATCAGTAACTGTTTATGGTGAATTAAACGTGTGCTTTTAGCCAATTAGAATCGGGGAAATATTTTGAATGAATAATAACAATGTTTAAACAATATAACCAATTCCCATCTGGTGTTCCCATGTAGTTGCAAACAGAAAATATACACAATTGTCTTATAAACTACATTGTTTTACAGATATTTGTGCCTCTGAGAAATATCGTATCTAAACACAAGCAAAATTATAACAATTTTACTTGTGGAAATACGGTAATTTTAGGCAGTTTCGCAAGCTTCCTGTTTTGACAGTGTCAGAAGACAGTAATACTTCATCAGTAAGCATTTAAGTTGCATGTTAACGTTTCAAAATGTTTATTAGTTTTATTTGCTTTAAAAAGAAAAAAACATTTTTTTTTAAAAAAAAAATCTTTAACTGTGCTCGATTGATCATAACTTTGAAGAGCTCTTTTTTTATATTTTATGGTACAATAAAATTATTTCACGTAAATACCTGGCACTTGTTTATGCAATAAAAACAATATCATACACGAGCACTTTAAAATGTTCAACTTTCTTTTCTTCCTTTCTTTTCTCTTTCTTTCTTCTTTTCCTCTCTTTCTTTCTTTTACTGTGCTAAAATCGCGATTTGAACCGGCAATCGGAGAGAAAATTCATGTCTTCGCGCGTCCTGATGCATTAGTCTCTAAGAGTCTACTTTTTCACAGCATTTGTACTCACTTCCAGTGGAATAAACCGTGAAGGCATTTTCTGGTCCGCCACAGCAACTTTCTTCTTCGCAAATCTCTCCGGCATCTGCCGGACATTTCTGATTACAGCGACTGCTTTCACCCCTCGCTTTATCTCCCTCCGATGCTAACGCCAGCTGCTTTTTAGGAAAGAGATCCAGGCACAAGCAAGTCTTGCCGGAAGTAGCAAATAAGGGATAGTGATACGAGAGACATACATCCAAGCAATTGAGATTGTTATTCAAATCATTCAGTGATGTAAAGAACATATTGGGTTTGTCGACTTGAAAACATCCATGAAATAATAAGCTAGGAAAGCAAGTCAAACATAAGTGGTTCGTAAGCACTGATCCCAAAAGAATATCATTAGAAGCCTCTGTTTCAAATGAATCCACTTTCATGATCCAACTTTGTTCCTTGGTCTTTCCTGGTGTGGCGTTATCAAAATGGCGTCATTTCCAAGCTGGCGCCATTTTGGAAAAGCAACAACGAGAAGGCCCTGGGAACAGAGGTTACATAACCATATCATAGGGAGTGAAACTGAGTAGGATTGTGTGACGTCAATGAAGAAATGGTAAACGTGACGTGTGCAAACATCGAGTTATGGACGCACGCGAGAGGTTTGCTAAGCACGAAAGAAGCGTATGAGATGCTCGAGTTGCAGCCGAGAGCATCTGTAGCTTCTTCAGCATCTGTAGCTTCTTAAACGCAAATACGAAGATGGGAAAGGAAGATATGAATTTAGTCAGGAGCACATCACAAAGAGCGTTCCTCTCCTTTATATTCTTGATCGTGCATTTTCACAGACCTAGTTACTTCACACATTTTTGCAAAAGCAATATATCTTCGAGGTAAGCTGTGCACAAGAACGAACTTTTCTTTATAATTTACGTTTTCTTGTAGTCCCGTAGTGCAGGCCATTTCTCAGTAAAATCAATTTGCAATCCCACAATGCAATCGCATCCTGCAAGGATGTTAGCAGTCTTTGTAGAAGTGGTTTGGTTTTAGAAACACCAGGTTGTTTCAAAGTCAGCCCCATACGAGCACGCCCTTATAATAATTTGAAGCAGTATTACAAAGCTGTTAAAAACGATGTCTGGTTATATCCGCTGACTTATCCAGTGACCACACAATGACATCATTATCTCCCAAAATGGTGGCCCACGGTAAAGTCTTACTGGGTACTCACGAAATCAGAAAGTCACTTTAAATCAAACTATAAATGAGGAAAAACGTCAAAAAGCATACTTGTTCTACAAACCTGGAGGAGGCATGAACCAACATGAAAAGGCAGGCAATGAAATAGAAAAGCATCTCTAAAAAACGAGTGACGCACAGCAAGTTCAGATTCCTGTAAGAAACTGTCTTAAGAGTAAGTAACAACGATCATTTGTCAAAGTGTAAACCAGTGTATCCTTAATAGACTAGCTTGTTGCTTGTTAAGCTTGTTTTTTTCCTTCCGTTTCCTCCTGAACAAAGCTGGATACATAAGATAATTATGTTGTATTAAGTTTCCTTTTTCATTCCTTTAACTTTGCTTTCTTAATTTCTCATTTGAATTTTGTTCGTTTGCTCTGATTCTCAGTTTCTAAGGACACTTCTTTCCATTTTTCGTAGTTTTACCCTTATGAGTGAGTTAGTTGGATATTGAACAATAAATTCAATTGCGATGATCGTTCAAACTTGATATAACGTATTTGTAAATTCACTTCTCAAAATAAACGAGAAGAATGTCTTAGAAAGGCAAAGGGGGCATTGTTGAGAGGAAAAAAAAATAGAAAGTGCTATCAGAAAGCAAAAAAGTTTTAAAGTACATTTAAATGTTCAAAAAACAAGCGGTATCTCTGAAGAGAAAATAATCTTATTTTCTCTTTAGCATCAAGCCATTGAAACCTAAAAATCGGTTAATGAATTCTAATTCCTCACATAAAGAGAGATTAAGGATATTTTCGCAGTTGAATCAGAAAACAAATAATTAGGAAAACAATTCCAATTTTGGGTTAAAGAAATAACATAGATTCATGCATATCCTGTAGCAAATGCCAAAACGGTAGGAAAATGGGTATTGCAATTGAGACGATAGGACACCCCACCCAACTGTTATTAGACTTGCTAATACTTTCCTTACATGTAACCTCACAGTCTTCTTCTTGGTATGGTTAACTGCAAACCGCGTTTCAGACGGAATAAAGGGTTTCCTCAAGTTATCAACAATGAAACCCCCAAAACAGTATTCTATCGGTTAGTTGATAGAAGCGAACCTTACCTGTATGTTGAGATGGGCTTCCAAAAGGTTCCAACTCTAAAATGGTCAATTCCTTTCCTAGCATTGGATACTTAAGCATTAGTAAGTTTATGTATTAATAATTTAATGAAAGTCACTTGCTTGGCTTTTGTCTGATGTCAGTTTCGCACAAGGAAAGAACGCGTCCTTCCTGGTTGGCCAATTGGAATCAAAGAGATTGTAACATTCTTACTCCGCCCAGTTCACGCCCAAAAGGGTGTGAATCCCTCGTTGCCAAGTGTACCGTGAATTTCAAGTAATCTGGGACAAGGAATGGTCAGATATCAGACCTTACCCTTGCGTTAGAAAAACGATGTTGACGAAATCTCTTGTCATGAATCGCTACTTGAAGCTGGTACCTTCTTGTTTAACATCCCATATCAAGTAAATTAACCGTTTGAAAGCTTTTCGTATTGCTTGTCATTTCCGGTAGACAAGCAAAACTGACGTCCGCTCAGGTTTTCTTTTGTAATCAAAGCAAACTGCTGGCAGACAGCTGAAGGTTACGCCTACAACGTGCTTTATAGTGGAGTCAGACCTTCCAATATGGTGGTTATCAATGTACTTACTAATCGAACCGATGAAACGAAAATATCAGAACTTTCACTTGACACGCCTAAAAGGGTCTGAGACCTTCATTGTCATATATACCGTGAATTTCTAGTAACCTGGGACAGGGCATGGTTAGATATCAGACCATACCCTTGCGTTAGAAAAACGAGGTTCTCGAGATCTTCCCCCTCAGTGAATAGCTATTTAAAACTGGTACCTCCCTGTTTAGCATTCCATACGATATAAATTATTGAAAACTGTTTCAGAGCTTTTCTTACTGCTTTATTAATCTAACCCATCAAATGAAAAAGTTAGAAACTTTATTAGACACAAACGTTCCCTAATTCTAGAGGTTGCAATTTGTAATTTCCTGGTCGGTATTCGGTGTTTGTGCTCTCGTAATCCATATGCATAAGTTATAGAAAAATCTTTCGTTGATTGGCTCACTGCCGGTTATTGCTCGATCTCCGCCCCTCTCGCCCACAAAGGACTGGCCGCTTACCGGCGACGTAGATACCAGTAAACTCTAAATTAAGGTCAAGGCAAGAAAAGGTCAATATTTAACTGAGGTAACACTCCATTGCCAGTGAGCCCAAACCTTGAGATTTGTAATTCTAACTTCCTCGTTAGTCGGGCAACCGACTATAGGTTTACACTCGAGTTTCATTGCAAATCGCAGTCACGTGCAATGGGGAATACCGCAGACACGTAATACGGGCGCAACCTTCTTTCTACGATGTCGAAGTCGATGGCGAATATGTCGAAAACAAATGGGGTCATCTTTTCTACGCTCAAACATACAGACCCACACACCGTTCGCGGTAGACCCAATCTAAAAGATGGCGTGTGTAATGAGCGCATATGTGAAGAGAGGATTTATTGTTATTCAGTAATTTTGCTTTTGCTGATAAAAAATATGAAAAGCCAATGTAGAAATCAATTATTCTTTAGTCTTAACTTCTTTTAGCCGTAAACAACCTGTTGATTTGTTGAGCGTAAACTTATTTGTCGAGTCATTATTATATTTAGTCTTCAAACTGTAATCAACCTGTAAGAAGCCGTTATCCACCTGTGTAGCTTTTGAAAGTAATTAATGTTTTAAAACAAGCTTAAGTTTCCACCAATAGTCTTGTAGAAATGATTGTTGTGCTCTGTACTTTGACTCGTTGAGTTGTGATGTAATCTGTATCGCTTCGCTAGCGTAGGCTTAATTACGAGTGCTTTGTAGGAGCTTCTTTGGTTACGTTCTGGTTACGTCCGAGTTACGTCTTGGTTAAGTTTTGGTTACGTCCGGGTTACGTTCTGGTTACCTCCGGGTTCAGTTCTAGTTACGTCTTGGTTAAGTTTTGACTGTAACCGCAGTATATCCGTGGATTAAACTTCTACGTTGGACCCAAGTTCTGTTGTGATCATTGTCTCAAGGGTATTCAGCAGGCGTAAGAGATTCCGTGCCTTCCCGCAGCCAGCGAGTGTCCCCAGGAAAAGGCCTTTCCCAGAGAGTTTTTAGAGTTTTTCCCCGTCCGTCCGTTCACCCTTTTGTGAAGGCAAAGCCTGTTTTCACACATATTTCGAAATGGGTCGTTCCGCGAACTGAAAATAGCAAAAGAATCAAATGATTCAGCGAATGTCTCACTAGAGTCAAACCAGAAATCAAATGAGTTGAACAGAAAATGTGGACAGAGTGACAGAAGAGCATTTGCTGAGAAAGACAAGGTGCCTCGCGATGAAACTCGAGGAAACGACAACAAAGATGCCTCGTTGGAAACCAGGACCTTGGTACCCTTAGCATTTCTTTTTTGGACCACTCCGCACCATAAGTGGTCAAACCTCATAACAGCACCTCCACCTGTTGCCCGACTTACGATCTTAGATCGTCTTGTTTAGTATTCGCTACCAAACATACTTTTCAACCATATACAATACGTTAATCAAAGAAAGGCTTATTGTCAGACATTCGTTGTCGACAAGCTGTCAACTCCACATGTTTGGAATCAAAGAAACCGCGAAATCGTTTTACCGCCTGTTGCACTCCTGAGTTGGCTGGATCTTCAACAGTGGGGTTGGTACCTCTCTGTGTTCTTTAACACAAAAACTGATAAGAATGTTGGGACCGCATCGACAGATGCTTTACACAATAATTTAGTTGAATCTTGCACTTCTCTGCTAGGCATTCGAAACCTAAGCTGTCTTAAGGTATTATTTAAGACTCTTTCAAAGTCTGGCTTAATACAAGTCATTGCTGGAAGGCAAGCGAAGGTGAAGCTACTTTATATTAAAACAACCGTCAAATTACGTCTTCTGTCATCTCACTTTTGAAGTTGCTGTATTCTGACAGTTTTCAACCAAATCAGTGTAATAATCAGGTGCGTAGCGAGAATTTTTTAGGTTCGCCAAAGTTGGATATTAATTGTCCGAGCAATTCGTCGGGTGATGTATAATTGTCCGAGCAATATATCCCTACAAAATTTCAAGTACGCCATGGCGTATTGGCGTACAGGTAGCTACGCGCCTGATAATTAAAAGCTGCCTCGACGTTAGTTATTGATGCCTCCGGATCCTTGTTTTAATTTGCTTTATACAAAAACATATCAAGAAGTGACTAGGAACTTGTACCTTTTAAACTCTCCTCGTTTTTGCTTTGTCAAAGTAAGGCAAATAACCATCTAAGTGGCCTTACGAAATAATCATTTTTATTATATAGACGTGAGTGTTTTACTGGGAATTTACACCACTTGTAAAATTTATACGAAACTATATCCGAGATCGTAGCGGCGTATTTTCCATATCCTCACTGGTGAGGATATCAATGACATCATTTCCCGCCTTGCACGATGCAGTTTGTGTACAAAGCTGCCAAAAAAACGTCTTAATGTGTTTTTGTCTATACTGAAGAACACAGAAAATTACACGTTAGCTCAAAGATATATGAATTTTATTTTCTCGTGGCAAGAGCAATATTGTTCTTGCCACTCGAACATAAGGGACGGACCATTAGAAAAGTGATGCGGGAAGGGGGGGTGGAAAAAAAACAAAAACAATTCATGCAAGGGAAAATGCTAAGAAAAAAATTCATGCAAAGAAGAAGGTAAAAAGAAAATTCATGCAGAAGGAAGGTCCAATTGTGACTTTTTCACACGTAGTAAAAAAAATTCGTGCAGAGGGGTCAACCTAAAAAAAAAAATTCCTGCACAAGCAGTGAGCGAAAAAAAAATTCGTGCAAGCTGAAAATTCCCCACTCTCCCCCCCCCCCCCTCCATCACTTTTCTAATGGTCCGTCCCTAAAATTCATTTATTATATCTCTCAGTTAGTACGCGCGCTGTGATTGGTCAATTTAGCGGGCCGTACTCCACTTTAGGGCCCGCTAAATTCAAAAGTTTGTTTTTGTCGCCAAAATGTCTCCAGAGGTATAACGATATCTTAAAAACCTCGTTTTCTCGGTCCGTACTGTAAGTTACGGATCCTCCTTTTTCCGCTCGGATTTACGAGCGGAAAAAACTCGGTCCGTAACTTACAGAACGGACCTCAAACTCCGTTAGTAAGAGGTATATCTTTTCCTCCTTGTAACAGTCTTATTCCGTGTAATATCTTCTATTTACCTTACCTTGTGAACAATTATGTTACGATGCAATTTCCTCCTCCCTAATAAATAAAAGCGTTTAGGGTTAAAAATTTAAGTATGTACAATATAAATTGTATATTTGCACTGCGATTTGAACTGACATAGCCGAAGATTTTATCCTCACAGTGTTCAGACAATTTTTTGCAACTCTGAGTCACACCCATAAGAAAAATAAACGAAAACAACTTGTACAAATTCTAATAGAAGAGGACAATTATGTTAGTATATACCTACCCTAGGCTTCAGATTTCAAAATGAACGTTCAAAATAGCAAAATTTTAATCAGTCTTCTTAGAAAAGTAACAAAACTTTAACCGTATTTCTTTGAACATTCATTCCAGATCCAGACAAAATTGATAAGTTGGTTAACACCTCAACCCTAGTTAAGGCCTGCTCTAGGACTTTAAGTCGTCGTACCTTTGGGCGACTTAAGGCGATTTAAGACGACTTAAACAAAAGGGACAGAATAAACATGGCGACTTAAGGCGATTCAAGGCGAATTAAGACAGCTTAAGGCTACTTTAGGCGATTCAAGGCGAATTAAGACGACTTAAACAAAATGGACAGAATAAACATGGCGACTTAAGGCGATTGAAGGCGAATTAAGACGACTCAAAGCGACTTTAGGCGATTTCAGGCGACTTACGCAAAATTCAGATTAAAACATGGCGACTTAAGGCGATTTAGCGTCCCAGAGTAGTCCTTAGTTAATTCATAGAAATGTTTCTGGGCAACGGAAGCTGCAAAATTTCATTCAATGGAAAAACTGCTTTTTCCATTTCTTATAACCTTTCAAACTTTTATACAATGGATTCCACTGAACCGGGTTAATCTCTTTCGAGCAAAAATCATTCTTCCATAAGTTCAGAACAAAATTCAAATTTGTTGTTCCCAATACCCTGGATCGGAAAATTATTAGAAAATGCTAATGAGACAAAATTTGTAAACAACGATCCAAATTATAGAAAAGCTTCCATGTGCCACCGGATTCAATCGATTCAAATCAGTTTATTTTTTTTTCCGGTTTGAATAGGATGAAGAGAACGTCCCCGTATAAGATCGCTGTGTAATCTCGTTGCTTACCATGCCGCCCTCTACATAATTTCTAAAGCAATACTTACACATCCATAAATTTCTAGCCGGTTGTGAAAACAGAAATGGTAATCATACGGTTTCGAGTTCAATTTGGACGAGGGAGTTTTTCAAAAAGCTGAAATTACATGAGCCGCTTCGGCGAGAACAATTTTAGCTTTTTGAAAAACTCACAAGTGGAAATTAATTCCAAATCTAAAGAGGAAAACCGCATGATAACTTATTAATAACATAAAAATGAAAAAAAAGTATTGGCCAGAGTAAACCTTTCTAAATTTAATGTAGCCATTTTTTTCGCACTCGTTTCTCAGACGTTTTTCAAAGTTTCCGTCATCATGTTTCGTGATATCATTGGCTTAGAAAATTTCCTATTATCTTCCAGCCAATCATAATCCAGAATTTCGATAAGTAATTTGCACTGGTGTTACACTTTTGGCACTGCTCTCAGCCAATCAGAATCAAGTAATTTTTTCATTTGTATTATTACGACCTAAATAAAGCAGGTTCAAAGTTCTGACAGCTTGAATTGTTAAAATTGACCATGCGCTAGAAACAGATGGTATCGCAAATAAATGCAATGTTTTTTTCCTTGTTGACCACCGAAGTCAACAAGGTTGATATAATTTCCAAATTTCTATCAGTACAAGAGGAATTATTACAAAATGATATAATTACTCAGTTCGAACAATTTATGTTCTCTCATTAGGACTCACGACATTGAAAACAAGGAAAAAGACATGTAATAATGTATTTTTACATAATGCAAAAATCAGAAAAACTGCAGCGGAAAAGACTTGCTAAAATGTAGCGGATATGAGATGAGGCGAAATACATCACAAATTGTCAACTCTTCAAAAACTTGACATCAGAGCAAAACAAACTGGTCGCATTTGCATTTTGAAACATAATCGGGAAAAATGCTTAGCAATAATGGCAGAATTTTCATCGGCATTTGCAAAAGGCTATGAAGTGCGAAGGATCCTCTACTGCAACAACTTCGCCAACACAAAGAAGCATTGCCACTAGGAAAGCGTTTTGCTAATAACGTCCACTTTTTCAATTTCTTGTGATATGAGAAAATTTCCAATCTGATGGCGTGTTGCCTTAGAACTGTAACTTCATTACTGAGTATGCAATTATGAAAGATCTATTTTAGTTTCGTACCACTGAGTGAGACCCTGATCTTATATAATCACTTTTGTTTTCTATTGAGGTATTTTTCTTATGTAGTCTGACAGTTCTATGTAATTGATCTTAAGTCATTCTCGTGGCGGTTTTTATTATCCGTCGATCAATTCCTTGATAATTCCGTACATTCACTGGAAACGGTTGGGGAGACGCTGATGTATGTTTTAAGAAATTGGTCTCAGCTTACCACAAAACTCTTTTACGTTAATTGGCCTGAATAAAATGCAGTGTGAGACCTTTATACTCTACGTCATTAAAGCTATCTTGAGAAGATACCGCGTTTAGTTGCTAACACGGAACGACGACGTTGATAGATTTCTTTAGTGTAAATCATAAAAATTCTTGAATTCAATTATTATACTAGTGAGAACTCGAAGCATGTTTTTTAAAAAAAAAATTGCTGGAAATTAAAATACACTTAACAAGCTCGGTCATTAGCCCTCCTCCAATGAATTTATATATTCTTCATCTTGGAGGTTGTTTCTATTTTTGCGCTGCAGATAGTTTAAATTTGCATTGCAGTAAGTAATGTGATGATTTCATTAGCCGACCAAGATTGAAAAAAAAAAAAGAAAGGACACATTTTCGCGGGCAACCACTTAAGAGCCTACAAGATGGCTTTGTATGGTCCGTGGCTTTTCCTAGCAGGACTGGTAGCTCAGTTAAGGCCCATTACTTGCGGCGAAAACTTAACAGTAAACATTGCGGTATTTTTCAACACCTCTGACCGATACTTAACAAGCGTATTCAACACGGCAGAGGAGAGTTTCTTCTTAATGAGGCAAACACGCCACGAGCTTATAACCCTCTTTCCTCAAAGAATGGATATCGTCAAAATAGCAAATACTTATGTTGGAATCAACGAATCTCTCTGCACTGTGCGCAATTTTGCACAGCAATTCCAGGGAGCCATATTTATGGAGGTAAACGAGGATAGTCTCTTTCTATCTTCTGTTTTAGAGAGGTCAGATATTGCTACAGTGGGAATTGTTCAAGCTAACGGAGCTTCTAGAACTAAGGCAAGTATATCAAATCTAAAATGTAAAAAAAATGATATCATGATAGAAGATAATGCTGGCAATTTTCTGCCCCAGACTTGTGCTGTGTATTCTATGTTTTCATCATTCATTTAACTATAATCAAGGTGGCCTCACTACAACACGTACATGCCATGGTAATTAGTGAGATAGCTCGACGGAACAGCACGAAGGGTTCGAACCGAACTGGGCCGGAAAGACTTCATTGTAAAACATTTTAATACACAAAATATAATGTAATGTATTTTATGTATGCTGCAAACTAACCATATAGAATGAATGGATTTCCGGGCAATTTTCATTAAAGATTTAAGACGAAAATTTTATTCAGCAATTAGTATATTTGCTTGAAAAAGAACAGAAAGACGAAACTATTTTCATTTTCATCTGTATAAAACCGATACCGTGTGCCCTTTTTTATTTCTTAAAGCAATCTTCAATTTCTTGGACTGAATATTTTTGGTTGGAATAGAACGCTACCTGCTGATTTTTTTACGAGTGTAAACATCGTCTTATCATTTCCATATTTTCATGTCTCGCGAATCGTAAGTTTGAGTTTGCAAGAGCAAAGGTTACCTACATAAGACAAGTATGGACTGTTTCAACCTTTATTGAAAAATTCACGTTCTTTATGAGACTTCAATATCTGTCGGGCAGCTTTATCTCAGCTTACGCAGGAATTTTTTCAAACTAAAAACCTAGGAGAATCTGATCTTGTGTTGTCAATTCCAAACACAGCTGTTCAAGTGAAGATTGTAAACTACAATATCAAAAAAATAAAAAAAAACGTTATTATAATTAAAAAGCGAAAAGGGGTTTTGGCTCGCCCACAGTAACTAAGCGTAAACAGTGAAACATTTTATGCCAAATCTAAAATCTTCGCTATATGTCGTAGGATCTGTACATGTCAGTACCCATTTGCTAAATGGCAACCGGGACATGTAAATTCTTAAATTATCTGAGCCTCTACGTATACAGACGAGTAGTTCTGAAAATTTCTGCCGATCTTGTTCCTTAGCTTTAAATCATGGTAATTTGTGGCTTGCAAATTGCCCATCACAATTTGCTTTTCTTTGTCGAGCCTAACAAGGAAACGTTTTTTGCGCTGTGATCCTATTGAAATGGTCTTTTTAAAATATTGTTTACATAAATCAAACAACTGAGAATCAGTGGATCGAAAAAGACAGACCATTATTTTATTTGCTTCGACTGTCATAGCGGTATTATAAATGTGAATTTAGCCTGATCATCCATATTGCCTTTACTGCTTCTCACGCAATCATAACAGTCCACCTTTGCTTTAGATTTATATGCAAGATAAGAAAGCAGAAGGAACAATATACCCCTTATGATTTGAAGAATAACTCGCATTTATGCCAGGTTAAAATATTTGACTAGGTAGGCGAAGTGATTATCGGTGAATATTCACCGAGACGAATTCGAGGCGAATATTCACTGATAATCACTTCGCCTTCGGCGAATAATTGTTTTAGTATAAATATACAGGTGATTATTTAAAAAAAAAAACGAAAAAAAAAAAAAGAATTGTACACAACGAAAAAAATTTATTTCATCAAAAGCGCGCGAACGGCTGGCAGCCATTTTGTTCGTCGAGGTGATTATCGGCTGATAATCCGAGATAGGGAACCAATCAGAGCGCGCGATTTTGTATAATCACCTGAGTATTGATACTAATATTTGTTTATTTGAATGTTTGCCACATAGAACAAAAACACAAAAAGACACACATGAAGAACCACGATAATAGATGATTAATAATAGTGCGTAAATTTTAATATTAATTTGTGATACAGACAATGTGACAAGGAAGCCCAACAGAAGCTATATAGCTCGAAAGAATTGGGCTCCTCATATTTAATTATTAGGGACCTTAAGCAAAGCACGTCAACTAAAACGGTACCAAACAATAGCGTTGATGAACGAAACAATGAAACTACAAGTGCAAAATACAGTCTGGTAGGTTTCTTTGCCGTCCTCTGCAAAACAACGACGCGAAATGACCATTCTTCAGGTTTTCTGGAAGACGCGAGTGTACAACGACAAAATTGCCCAGAAAATTTGTAATGAATTGTGAACATGTTAAGTTTGAAAAATCGGCAGTTTAAAAAGTTATGGAAGGAAAATAAAACAAGCCTGCCGCCATTGGTACAGGAGAAAAACAAATCCATTTTCTCGAACGTGCTGTCCTCGGCGTCGTTGTCGTTCTTGCTCAAGCTCCCTGCTATATGATGTTAGCAGCCATGTATTGGTCATGCAAGAGAGCTTTGCCTTTCCTTTGTTAGATTCCAAGGATGACGATAGCTCGGCTAGCACCTTAGTTTTAAAGTCTTCCAAATGCATTCTCTTGAAACGAAAATAATACACATATTTGGCCGAGGTAGAAGTGTACCTAAAAGAGGGGTATGTAGATGTCACTGCCAGATATCAAGCAGCACATTCGAAAGGTGGTTCAGTGTTCTCTTAACTCGTTTCCGACGAACGCACGATCATGGGGTCTTGTACGACCCATGATTTAGAACACTTACCCAAATATTACGTTACTTCCTTTTGCTTCCAAATTTGGCACACAGGAAGTAAATGAACGCACCCAATCACCTGGTGAATTTTAGCTCGTATACTTTAGTGACAGATGCGTGACGAATTTTTAAATTCTTATTTGAGAGCGTGAGGAGAGGTTAAGGAGGAGGGTTTTTCCTATCATTTGACATCATACTCTGACGGACATTCCCATATGGATATAGGTCCCCGAAAATTTTGAAAAACAAACTTTTATCGATTTTGTGTTTGTAAAAACGGCTCATAGAAATTAAATTGTATTAAATTCCGTATTTGCTATTTTTCAAGCAGATTTGAAAGAAATAATACCAGATAAAAGAAGACAACTTTTTTCTTTTAACTTTTTTCAGCAATTGGCTGGCATCCTGGTCTATGGGGATTTATATGCAAATTGTATGCATAGGTTATGTAAATTAGGCAAAATGCTAAATTTTTTTGGAAAATATTATTGCCTACTACAATGTGAAATATACATGTTTGGAAAGCCTATTTTGTACCCTTCAAAATGAGGTATATATTTGATCACAGCTGTAAATATCTGCGGAGATATTAAATAAAAATGAAATTTCCGTCAAATTGCTTGATTTTTGGGCCGTCGGAAATGAGGTAATCATTTTCTGCTGATAACTAAAATGAGCTTCCTTTTTTCATCTTTTATTTTTGGTAGCAACATGTGGTTTTATCCCTTCTAAGACTGTCGCCTCAGTGTGCATATGTGTGGCTTTAACTTACTCTTACTACATTTTGACGTTATCATTTCAAGCCACATCGCACAACCCTACCATTTTTCATCATCTTGACATTCATAATGTGGGAACCCAGAGCTCATCTGCAAGCTGTGCCATGCTGATGAGGCCTAACAAGGCCGAAACAGCTGTCCATGGCTTCTGGCTTTTGAGCTCAATTTCTTCATCTTTTTTTTTGGTAGCAACAGGGTTTAATCCCTTCTGCCACTGTCGCCTCAGTGGGCATATGTGTGGCTTTAACATACCCTTACTCCAATTTGACGTTATTCAATATATAGACATGAGTAAAAAGTGCATCACTTGTACTATTGATAAGAAACTACATCCGGGGAATGAGTGACGTATTTCCCATATCCTTATACCTGAAGATATCGATGACGTTATGGCCTCGGCTTTCTCACTCAATTTTGCAAGGCGTGCAAAAGGTTTGAGAAAGTCGACGATGACGTATTCGCCTTTTGGTCTATTTAATAAAAAGAAATTTCCAAGTCGGCTGGAACATAGGGATCTTACTTTCTCGTGTTGAGGATGAGGTTTTGGTGACTCGCTGCGCTCGTTTGTAAAATATCGTTACGTGGAATATCTTCTATATATTTTTCTTCAATTGATAGAAAACCAATTTTAGTCGACGAAGAGATGTGTAAAGTAACTGGTGTTATGTCTTCACTTGGCAAACGCACCAAATGAGCGTTTTTCGTTGTATAAACAAGGCAGTATTCATGAAAGAGGCCGGGAATACCACAGAGTTTCCAAAGTAGTGAAATTTATGACCTTGGAAAATCAGGAAAACGAAATAAAAGGGCTAATTCGGCCCTAACATCTTGAAACTTCCGAAGATCTCCCGTAGTTGCCTTTCGTTTCTCTCGATGTCATCTTCTTCAATCATTATCCTCTTTGCCAAATTTTCATCTTCTTTTGCTTCTTCTCGTGATTTCTGTTTCCTTCTCACTTTTGACTCGTCACATTTCTTCTCAGAGACGTTAATCGACTTCTCCTTGATTTTATCAGATATAGCCGGCGCCTTCAGCAACACTTCTGGTTTTCCGGTCCAGTTTGTGAGCCCTTAGATAATGCGTACTTAAATATTAAATAGCGTCTGCTTTTAGTTCTCTCGTTAGTAAAAAAACGTACATCGTTGAAAAAACTCACATCGTCAGTTGAAAAACGTCTTACATAGTTCGCATCAGAAAATAAAACTTGCACATTGAGCAAAATGTCTCGTGAGTACTTCCCTCGAAAAGAGAATTGAACGTTTTCGATTTCAGAAACGAATCAATTTAAAGGCGTGTATTAATAAACGCGGTCTTAAATATGTTAAGCTACACCGTTTTTCATTTACCAATTAATCAAAAAGAATCTTAAAAACTGTTTTACTCACTACTTCTATTCGTTAGGGATTTTTCTTCTTAAGTTTCTCATTCCTGAAAAATGGACGGTGTAAAAGAGAATAAAAAAAAAACATTCCGCTCCCCAAAACAGCAAATAAAAAACCTGGAACCAAAGTTTAACCACGTTAATTTTTGAGCTTAGTATTTAACTACAAAACTACAGTCATACGTCAATCTCCGCTGCACATAAAGATTTATTTAGGGTTGTTATAGTGCACAAACTATAGAATAAAGCAAAGCTAAAGAAAATTGCACTTTTTTTCATTGTTCTTGCGAGTTGCCATACATGCATGTTTTGAGCAAAACAAATTGGTTTTCTATTGAGCAAATGTAAACTACTTAATAAAGGGGCCTTCTCGGAATGATCTTCTGCAGAAATATGGAATATGGCCACGCGACAACAAAACTGTGTTTTTTTTGTTGCTCGAGGGTTTTCATTCCAAGATTTGCTTTAATTATTGTAATACACATTGAGATGAATAATTTGTATCCACAGACTTCAATTTGCGAGTCGCAAAAGTCATCCTTCTAAGCGCGTCCTTTTTGTATTCAAACCTACTTGCCAAAATTAGCAGCACCCTGTTGATAACAGTACTTTTGTTCTGAAGGGTTATCCTGGGTAACCATTCGATAATAATAATAATAATAATAATAATAATAAATATAAACACTCAGGTGATTATACAAAATCACGCACTGTGATTAGTTCGCTATCTCGGATTATCAGCCGACAATCACCTCGAGAAACAAAATGGCTGCCAGTCGTACAATGTGTGTGTGTTTTGGTGTTGTACAATGCTTTTTCTTTTCTTTTATTGAAATAACTAGAAATACGACTCCCGCAAAAACCTCGTGAAGCTAGTTTTTGAAGAAGTCACAATGCTTTCATATTTTATTCTTTATTTTTTTTATATTTTATATTTTATGACATATAGTAAAGAGAAGAACTATCATTATATTATTATCATTATTATTATCATTACTATTATTATTACTGGTATTGATATTATTATTATTGTTATATTTTTTATGTTAAACATAATATATTTTTATGGGGTGGGATGCATGTCCTAATCTTGGTAAAGGTATTGTTACTCTACTACTAAAAGCAATACAAAAATCTTCTTAATAGGCTTTCCATCAGAGGTGGTAGTAATCAAAACAGCTCCAAACAATACCATTTCTTCTTAAAGGCTTAGAATCTAGTGCAGTCATTTGTCTATAAAGTTTGTGTGGAAAATCATTATTGAAAGCATAGAACCTTTAGGAAACTTGAAACACTTGTTACTACATACAGGACACTTGCAATGAATATATGAGAAAGATCATAAACATTTTGGCATTACAAAATTTATTTTCTTCTTTATAAAGTTTTTCCAATGTAAAGGTTAATTGCATGTTGTGGTTGTTATGAAATATTGATATTTGACATCATAAAAATAAAGTAAACAGCAGAAAGTAACAAAGTTAATATGTTATGTCTAACTTTGCAAATTAAGGCTTGAATTAACATTTCATTTGTGAAAAAAGGGCAGGGGTTCTAGATAGCAATATTTTCAGGGGAGGGGGGGTCATTGCACTCTAAGGTAAAACTGACCCATTGTGAAAAGGCTATGAAACTTGTTGTCTCTACGCAATATTATTGAAATCTTTCAATCAGAGAATACATACATATATATATAAACACGTTCTAAAAACAAACGGGATATTCTAAAACGTGATTTCTGGAACAAATAAAGGAAAACAGCTTAATTTTTTCCAGATGAAATTAACAAATTTGGCAAGAAATATCCTTTTTGGCTATTATTTTGCCAGAGTGGTCAACGTTTTGACACAATTTCCCATTAGCTGCTTAAATTTTGCCACGAGCAACAAAAACTTCAGCTGGTAAGAAATGGGTCAATAAGTGAACTTTTTACCAGGACCGTACCTTTGAAGACTGCTAAGGTAAAAATGTCACGAAAAGTTAAGATTTTTGCCAGGATCTATTTGCAAGAATCAGCTTAAAAAAAGAGTTTTCTGCAGCGAAGGTACCAAACACGGTAAAAAATAGGAGTAAATGTTCATTTTGGTCAAAAGCATTTAAAAGCCAGCATTCTCCTGGCATGAAACAAGTAGAATTCTGTTAATTTTGCCAATTTTCAAGACGATTGGCAAATTTATTGGTAATTGGGGTAATGTCATTCAATTTTGGAACATCACGGAGGTATAGGTACTTGCAATAAGACATAAGACAAGGTACATGGAAATTTCCAAGTACCTTGCAGCCAAATATAAGGCAGGGTACATGGAAATTTCCATGTACCTCGCAATGAAACATATGGCAAGGTACATGGAAATTTCCATGTACTTTGAAGTGACACATATGGTAAGGTACATGGAAATTTCCATGTACCTTGCAATGAGACATATGGCAAGGTACATGGAAATTTCCATGTACCTTGGAGTCACATACGGTAAGGTACATGGAAATTTCCATGTACCTTGCCATATGTCTCATTGCAAGGTACATGGAATTGTCCATGTACATTGCTAGGATACACAAATAACACAGAGTGCAACCTCGTCTTACGCGTGTTTGAAACTTATCGCTTTAATCTTTGTCAAGACAAATTTCAATTGCAAATTTACTGAAGAGGTGATGGTTCTGAATTTTGGTATGTTTAAAATGTAACGACTTTGCAGGATAAAAGTTAACATCAATGTAATTAATTTAACTTGCCGTTCCCTCACTGTCCTTCAGGGTTGATCGAGATTTATCGTCACTCAGGTTTAGTTTAATTTTTTATTTAGTTTACCACATATGTCCTTGAGATACTTATGTGTCTCATGTGCAAGCTTTCTGTTCTCATTTAACTCTGGAAATTAATCAACACTCCGTTGGCAGTGTGTCTGTCCATACCTGCCACTTTCCAAGGTCTCTATTCCGTCTTCCGAGAACCTTCCCAGTACTCTATTTCAAACGAAGACTCGTCCACCGCGATTACTTTCTTCAAAACAGGAACTTCCATGTAGCCATGAATATTAACAGCTGATATTAACTGCCACAAAAAATGCTTCTAAAGGATTGGAAACTGTAAACTATAGAACACTGAGCCACATTTTCAGAATTTCTAATTCAATTGGCTCGGCGGCTCGCAAGTGAAACCACGAGAAGTGTTATTTTTGAAACGGCTCGGGGGCTTGCCAGTCACACAATTGTCGTGACTAACAGGCCGCGGAGCCACTGACATATATACCTTACTCGTTCTGTAAACACTTGAGGTGATTGACGATCCGCCGAACCGCCGGGCCATTGAGAGTGTATCTAATTGTCGAGAGTCGAGATTAAAATGTCGAGAGTCGAGGGTAACATGACGAGGGTCGAGGGTAACTTAAAAAATATATTACAGTAATGTGAAAAATAAAAACATTATTATAAACCAGGAACTAACTTTGTTTTCATTATTTTCATGCCATACTCGCCGAGTAAAAAAATTAACGTAAACACAGTGGATTGAAATAGGGTTATGTGAAGTACTAAAGAATAGGGGATGGCATGTCTGTTATCTTATATTAGCCTTCAATGCCTGCCTGTTTGTTCATTGACTGCCCGATATATAAACATTGGATACTTTCAAATAGTTCTCTCTAGTTTATTTGGTATTTATTGGAAACTGTGCAATACTAAACCACCAGTTCTAAAGCAGGATGTAGCCGTGGTCTATTGAGCGTTCGAGTGTAGTATATGCAGTTACTACAATCAAGACTATAAGGAGCGAAAAGTCATTTGGCCGTGTCACGCAACGCTTTACTCAAAAAAAAAGAAAGAAAAGCTGACAAAGGAAAATTCTGTTTTGATTTTTATCTTATATTTTAAACTTTATTTTAATATATTTCTTAAAGTTATCTTCGACTCTCCACATTTTACTATTGACTTTCGACAATTAGATACACTCAGCCACAGAAATGTATACCTTACTCGATCTTTCATGATATCTTCAGTTAACCTGACTGGCGAGCCTCCGAGCCACTTGCTTAATAACCACTCCGAAAGTGGCCCTGCATTCTATAGTTGCTACCTCTATCGACGCGAGTAGCCAACGTTCGTGGATAACAAATCAACTCTTTCGTCGACTGCGTAGGAACAATAACTTGATCCTTAATCCTTAATTAATGGAGCTTCATGCTTCGTTCACGTGGTTTTACCTCGATCGACATACTTTTAACTGAGATTAAAGTGTACCAAGCGTATAATCTTATCAGCTTTTCAAACAGTACTCACTGACTCGACAAGTTGAAGGAACCTGGATTTGCTTTTCATTACATTTCTGTTGGGGCTGTGCCGCTTCGGCCTACGATTTCCATGTTTCTGGTTCTCTTCGATGCCTTTGAGTTTATACAGAACTTCGCAGAGGACTTTGTCACGTTCGTCGCCTCTCACTTTCAGTTCGTCTCGCAGCTTCTGATTGTCTTCTACCACTTATTGTTTTTTTGCGTAAAGTCTCCTCCAGAAGAAGGACGCGATTTTGTCAGATATTTCTGCACTGTACTATATAATCACAGAGCCTTTGAGCAAAGACCGTTGAAATGAAGAGTCTGACCTTTGAATGAATCCGCGCGCGCCAGAAGTAATGTATTTAATTTTCGTTGGCGCTAAAAGATAATGTATTACTTCGCAGGGGGAGGGTGAGGGTTGAACAGTTCCAAGATTCGATCTTTTATATTATATATATATTTACTTGTTTTTATTATTTTTCTTATAATATTGACTTACTTCTATATTTAAATATATCCAGGAACAGTAAGCTGATTTTCTATAAGGGCTCAGCCCGAGACAGAAGATCTATTGCCGCCCGAGGGAGGGCTGGTGATATTGTAGTGGTCAACACAAATAGGACATTTGCCAAGGAAACATACATGAAACGATGGAGTGCAGTGAAGGGAAAGATTATATTTACCGTCCTCATTGTAATGAAAACGTCTCCAGATATACTGACCGAAGGCACCAATTAATGTCCGTTAAACGAAAACGAGAAGCAAAAAGTAGCTCATCGGACTCTGACTCCACAGAAACGTCAGAGCTTGATCTACAGAACACTTCCCTGGAATCTTTCGATATCCAGAAGCGGTAAATGGACATTATATTATTTGTATTTTAATTCATTGCCTTTTCACGGGGTCGATAATTTCGAACAAAATATAGGCCACACTATTACTCAGTTTGTTGTTTCAAGTGATAACTTCCAGCCTTGATTGAAGAAACGACCTCTGAGATGCCAGTCTCCGGTTCACTATGTACGTGACATTGGTGCTTTCCTCGTATACCGGTACACGAGGGAACAAACCATTGTACTTTCTTTGTTTAGGAGTCACTGACTAGCTGTAATGTATTGATTGGTCTTATACAATTTTTTATAGTTTTTTAATTTTTTATAATTTCCTCTTTGGTATTGAAATAATAAGTCTGCCTATACTGACTTGAACGTCCCCTAGGTAGTGCGGTATATATGAGGGTAATGGCTTGACCTAAAATCATTTCAATGTCCCCTTGGGTAGTGTATACCTGAAAACTAGAGTTTATTTTTTCTCCTCTGCTAAGACTGTCAACTTGAGTGTCTCTGTGATTCTTGACATATTGCAGATTTATTATGCTGAAAACGTATTAGGCTGAAAGACAAGAGTCCAGATTTAGAACAGTCTCAACGAACGTGCTTTGAAACTTTTTTTATAATAGTGAACTAGTGAGCAGCACTCTGCGAACAGGGTTTGTAAAACTGATGTATTCTCCTACGCGTTTCGTCCGACTGTCGCGGACTTCTTCAGGGAGGTTTACAAATGAGAATGACAGGCTTGTATTTATACATAGTGTGAGCCGCGTAAATTACTTTTACAGATTTGTAGCGGATTCACGTAAGGGAAACAAGCTAGATTTTTACACAGGGCGTGACTAAGGTGTAGCATACGTGTGACAAATTTCTGTCATGACGTATGCGTGACTTATTTATTTTTGGGGACCACAGATTTAGTACTTAATCTGTAGTCCCCAAAAACTTACTTACAGAGGTTAGCTAATGTTACGGTTGTCTTGTAACAAACAGTACAATTGAGATCTGGCATTATCCGACTGATAACATTCTTGATACGAGCATGACTACAATTAAAGGTAGTCTTAAATATGATAGTCCTATCTAACAAAGACTTTTTCATAAGATTTCCATGTACCTTGCCACATGTTTCATAGCAAGGTACATGGAAATTTCCACGTACCCTGCCATATGTCTCATTGCAAGGTACCTGGAAATTTCCATGTACCTTGCCATATGTTTCATTGCATGGTACATGGAAATTTCCATGTACCTTAACCTGTGAAGTGCAAGAAGGTAAATGGAAATTTCCATGTACTTTTACATGTTTAGTGCAGGTTTTGCTTTTCACCTGCGTTACGTTTGGTAGATATCATGGCCTTTGAGATAAATTTTACCACATGAAGTGATTTCTTGGGAAAATTTAACTTCTTCTTTAGAAATCTTACCAGCCTAAATTCGCGTTTGACCTCCTTTGGTACAAATGTCATTCAACTGGCTGATTATTGCCAAAAAATCAGCATTTTAGAATATCCCATTTGCTTTTAGAACGTGTTTATAGCAAAGAGAAATACTACTCAGAATACAGTAATCACATTTGCTTTATTTTGAAATGATCGCATTGATCACTGATAATATTGCAGACCCAGTACTTTATAGTGACACAGGGTATATATTCTGTTGAAAATGTTTAACATAACTGCTAGATCAAGAAAATTTACAATATTTTCACTGTTGCAATGATATCAGATCACATCGTTATAAATGATTGCATAACAACTGCAACTCTCTGTGTTGGGAATTTCTTCAAACTGGAAACGCTTTCGTTTTATTATGAAAAATACCTATTTACATTCTCTTGTAATCTGTTGGTCGTCTTCCGATTCCGTTTTTAGACTAATAATTATTTTCCAGAGACATCTCCAATCGTTGAAGGCGTTCTTACTCGTTGTCCCTTCTAAGTCGTTTTGCTTAATGTAGTACGCCAATATATTTCGTTATGTAATCGTTCACTCATGTCCTGTATTTCTATCAATAACACATTCAAATTCAAGACTAACTTGATTGAATTCCTGGTCCTTTTCCCTGCTGTTTCGTTTGCCTTTTTCTGGAGCGAGCAGTTGTTGTCTTGGCTGCGATGTCTGTTGTTATTCTCCCTGCTGTCGTTTCTCTATCCCTGCTTTGAGTCGTGCTTTCCTCGTGTTGATTTTCACGGTATTCGAACTTACTCGGCGACGATCTCGTGCTAATATTTCTTGAATATCTCGGAGATCACCTTGCTGAGATGTACTACTCCCGGTAAACCAATTAGAGGATATTTATTTCAAAATGATTCTGCCAAATGTAACGTACTGCATATCAGTTTGGGGTGGTTGTTTACATGCCGCCTTTTTGATGAAATTGAAAACCTGCATATAAAAGCTGCTCGGCAGATACATGATGTTCCCACCACCTATGATGATCACCAAGTTCTAAAACGTGTTAAATGGCATAACCTGGCCTATATGTATAAGAAGAAGGTGGCACTAGAAATGTTTAAAGTGGTAACTATGGAACACAGACTATCTCCTTATTTTGAGGTTACCAAATCAAGCAGGAGGGGAAATTCGCGTAGAATGAGACAAATGAACACTGAATTTGGCAAACAATCTTTACTTTTTAGAGGGCCAGTAGTCTGGAACAGTCTAAATGAAAATATCAGAAAACCTGTAAATATAAATCAATTTAAGGCTGCCATAAAGAAATGTAAAGCGATGGACGATGTAAGTTTTATTAAAGGAACATGTACTAATAAAAATAAAAACTTGGAAGATTTTGTGTATTTTTAAACTCTATATTATATTTTTAATTTTATTATGCATGTGTATTTGTATTCTAGGTAATTTTTAAATAATCATGTTATGTATATTTCAGAAATGTTATGAAATTTTAAAGAATATAAAGAACTGTATAAGTTATTTTCTATTTTTTATTTGTAATTAAGTTTTAAAGGTCCACATCAGCCTTAGGCTGCCATCTTTATAGACCTTTGTTAAAAAAAAAAAAAAAAGTTTGTTTTGGTCGCCAAAATGACTCCAGAGATATAATAAATATCTTATTAACCTCGTATTTTCTGTCCGTACTGTAAAATACGGATCCTCGTTTTTTTCCCGTCGACTTATGGCCCGCGCGCTTCGCGCTTGGGCCATAAATCGACGGGAAAAAACTCGGTCCTTATTTTACAGTACGGACCTCGAACTCGATTAATAAGAGTTATATATATACATATATAAAAACTCTCGGCTCGATTTACTCGGGCTTGCGAGCCATGTGGTCTGACCGGAACCGACACGATTAGTAACCTCGCTTCGCGAGGAATCACCTGTGTATTTATACTAAAACAATTATTCGCCTCAGGCTCAGTTATTATCGGTGAATATTCACCTCGACTTCGTCTCGGCGAATATTCACCTATAATCACTTTGCCTTTATTATCACCGTTATTCACCTCGGTAAATAATTGTTAAATATTGTTATTATTATTATTATCATTATTACTATTATTCTTATCTCATAAGTTAGGTTAATCAATTCCACGCGCAAAAATGTAAAGTTTACCGTTTTGACAAAGTTGTGTCTTCTCACAGGACATAAACAAAATGGTCTGCGGAGTAATGAGTTATTTATTACCTCATTCTGTATTACATGATGTGTTATGGGTATACATTCAAGCATTCGCGAAATCGGAAATGGAGAATGAGACGCATATTCATTAGTTTTGCGATGGAAATTTGGACCACTGTTAACAACAGCTTTACCGTTCCATGAGGATGGCTTTCTGTAGCATCTTTGCTGTTATGGTTCTTCTTATAACAGGGTTAGAATCAGCTGCACTCAGGGGACAAATAACTTTAAACATAGCTGTCGTTTTCAATGGTTCTAACGCACATTTTAAAAGCATTGTAAGGGAAGCGGAAACACTATTCTTGTCTTACTGGCAAAATATTTCTACAAAGGACGCAAATGTTATCGTTCAACCATCGCGAATAGGTAAACTCAACGACACAAACTGCCGGCTTGGAGCCGGCTCTCTGTGTAAAATGAAAAATGTTTTAACGAACGGGCATGGCGCCATATTTGTTGGATTAGATAAAGACAGTATTTTTCTGTCTTCGGTTGCGGAAAGTTTGGGAATTCAAACAATTGGAATATTTCACGCTAAAGGGCCACCCAGAACGCAGGTTAGTATATGAACTTTATCGTACCAATTTTTTATTCGACCGCAAGGGGTGTCTTTGCTATTCAGCTCAGTTCACGGCCTTGAAATAATCAATCTGTCAAAAGAGATCCGTTCACTCTTTCCATTTGCCTACTCACATATAAGAATGGTAAGCAATCCATTCTTAACGGTAATTAATGTACTGGGTTTTGATTCCTTAGAATAGACCGAAAAGAATTCATGGACAAATAGAATATTAAAATCCTCTCTGAACGTATTCAACCCCGCTGTTTGCACAGAACTACACAAACATTAGCTAATGGCGCGCGACCGCTGCGGTTCATTTTCAGGAGAAAACAACATCAAAGTGTAAAAGATGCTTTGACAAAGCATCTTAACATTTTTATTAACTCTTAAGATTGTAAAACATAACATTAAAGTTTTGATGCAATTCACTATAAAAGTCCGGCAGAGATTCAGAGATATTATATTGGAAACGTTTCGCATGTTCGAACGCTGGAAGTGAACAGTTGGCATCAATCAACAAAAGACTTTTTTGCATCAACTAGCGCCGGAGTATTTATTGTGCTAAAGTGTGAACCGCTCTTATAAAGTCTGAGAAAACAAATAAAGACTCCTTTCAGCACTAAATACACGATCACAGCGACGCAAAAATAAGCTTAAACACCGACACCATAATAAACACATGAGTGCGGGTGGTGAATGGCAAATGCGAGACTTTTGCGAGACAGCGAGACAAGCTTCTTTTCTTTCCGAGCCCGAGACATTTTGAGTTTTTAGATTAATTGCGAGACCGAGACTTCAAAGTGTTTTGAGTGCGAGATTCTTTCGTATAAAAATCGAGACTGCGAAACGCACATAACCGCTAAAAAACGAGACTGCGAGCCCCGTGAAATTCGACTAAAATTTTGCGAGAGCCAGAGTTTTTGAAGGACCATTCGCCACCCTATAAGTGTTATACATAATACTACAAACCACTAGCGCGAGAATCCCCACAAACGCAAAAGCTTCGTATCGTGACTTTATCCTTGTGATTCTCACTTCAATTAGTATCATCTCCAGTGGGTCGATGTTTGTAAATGATCCTTAATGAGAGCGCACAGCGATAGGGACTAAAATTGTACTTATAGTTAAAAACAGAGTCCTTGCAGTTGACTTATAAGAGTGAGTAACTGTTCTTTTATTCTGTTGACAAATAATGGAGCCAAAGCCTTTTTATTTGCCCCAAGAGCTACATAGACTCATCGAGGGAGCTTACTTCGAGTATACATGCATTTAGTTTTTATCAGTCGCGAGTAAGACAATATATATTATAAAGTAGACGCTTAATTAAACAAGATGCTGATTGGTAGCACAGATGCCTTTGCATCTTTTGACCCTTTTTTCCCAAAGTTGTCGTTAAACGAACGTTGCACATAATGATCTGTTATTATATCCTAGTTTCTCGTTAATTTTTCTATGGCTCTTTAATCCTTATCCATAGCCTTTTATTGATTATATTTTGATAAGAACAACCAGGCCCACAGTTCGATTTCTCTTTTTAGTGTAGAGCAAAGTACGATAGAAAGCATTTTTGTACAGAACCATTTGGTTGAGGATAACCGTCTGCCTTTTCATATCAGTCGAAACCCTGGTCACTTGACAATATTCCACCATTTCCTATGAGAGGGAACATCTTAAATTTCGGTTAGATAACTTATCTATTCTAATTTGTTCTCTGCCCAACAACAGCGAAAATTCCCGAACGGGTTAAAGAATTTTGTTCAATATTATTCCTCGAAATTCTAAACTTGCTTTCTAATCTTAAAAGATTGAGCTTTAATAGGCAGTTTGCGAACGTCATTGTCTTTCACCGTACAGTGCTCGAAATCTGAAAGGGTCTTAATTAACATTGGCGTTCCTCGGTCACCTGTTATGTAATCGCACTTGATAATTACAACTGCTTATCGTGTTTGTCGCTGGGTCTGTCGCTTTACATATTTAACCCGACTAAACCTGCACCTGCCCGTTTAAGTTAAACTTGAAAATTCTCAGAGTACGTCCTTTAATCCCGCCACAGTTCTTTGTTGCTGCTGCTAACGTCGTTAGTCAATACACGTATATTTTGCTTAATTTACGAGGGCTTTTATGCAAACTTTGCAACGACACATTTATTATGTTAGTCGAAATTTGAAGGACATATTTGGTCGTTCATTAAGTTGAGAAGATTTTGGGTTTAAATTTACATAAAATGAAACTAATTTCCGTTTCAAATACGCTAATCTAATAGATACGTAATGAGCAAACTTCAAAGGGAATATGGAGAATAATTAAAAGAGTTAATTGTAAAGGAAAAACTACACAATTTACATTACATGTTTTTCTTTTCATTTCAGGAAAGTTCTGCTGATTTTACGAGAGTAGCTCTTCCATCCATTATCTACTATGCCCACGCTATTCGTGAAATTATGTCCAAAATGGACTGGCGCAGTTTGCACTTGGTAGTGTCCGCTGAATTTGAAGGCAAAGTGTTTGCTGACGCATTGTCGCAAATTGCTAAAGATGAGAAGTGGAAAATTGAGATCGTATACTGGTTTGGTACCCATGATGCAACGGTAGAGAATGAGATCAAGGACATCGTAGGAATTCCAAGCGATGTTTTCATTGTTCATAGCAGAGACGTCAATAACGAGCTTCTTTTTTGGACGATACGGCAATTGAACTCAGTGGCGGAAACAGTTTGGATCTTAACAGACATCACGGAATACGGAATTTCTGACTTACATATCTTGCCCATTGGAACAATCAAAATAAGTATTAGAACCCCACATCCGGGACACGACTCCAATCTATTTAAAAACACCATCTATGACGCTCTTGTTCTGTTTCAAACAGCATTCGAAACAGCACATGCGCGGGAACAAGGCAACGTGATTGGTCAAGACTGTTTAGGAGGATATAGGCACAGCAATGATTCACAAAAGTTGGCTAAGATGTAAGTAAAAACATTACTGTAAGATATGTCCATGGTTGTCTGTAATTTGATACATCCATCATCAGGGGAGCCTAAACATTCTGAAAATCAATCACGAACACGCAGAATTCTGACTTTGACACGAAGACATATAGTAAACATCGGCGTTACATGCGAACCTCGCTGTCTAGCATAAAGCGCATTGTATTTACTTACTAAACAATACCTATGTTCAATCCTGGGCATAAATGCGCGTCTTTCGAAACAGTCACCGGTCGTGGAAATATAATCACTACCTAAAAGCCCCCGAAACTGGAAGCAAAAAAATAGGAAAACTTTACTTTTGTTTAATCTTGTCAGACGCTAAGAATAAACTCGAAAAACCTGAATTCCCTGATGAACAAGGTTATGTGTAGTTTAATAAACGAGCATGAGTGCTTTATCACGTGTAAAACACACGGCTACGCTGGGTGTTTTACACGTGATAAAGCGCGAAGTGCAAGTTTATTGAATTGCACGGCTTCAAAAACTCTTTATTTAGACCTATATTCATTACTATACTAAACTTCAGATTTTGTTGAATTTTGACCAAGAAAATTGAACGCAAATGTTAGGTGTGTCCATATCAGATAGAATGACACTCATTCAACATTAATTTCCTTTGTATTTTCCTTATGAATTATTCAGGTTTTTTGACTGATAAGTCAAAGATACTAAAGAATCAAGCTAAACGCGATTTTCCTATGTTACGGATCTCATTCAATCTTGTTTTAATGTCGGTCAGAATATAACATTTCGTATTGTTACCAAAAGACCATCAAGCTAAACTATATTAAGACAAATTCAAAACCTAAATAAAAAAATTGACAAAATACAGCGCGACTGTTTCTTAACTATTTAAAGCGTTGCTCTATTTCATAGTTAGCACAGAGATGAAGCGTTATAATCGTAAAATGTGATTTAAAGCAATCCGTTTCGGTTTTCGTAAGCTGAGGAAAGTTTTCATCTTTGTCGATTAGATAATAGATTTATGTGGGTTGGATCTTGAAGCCGAAAATGAAAAAGAACGTAAGAAAAAAAATTACATTTTCACTTGGTGCGGTCAATTTACCGTTGGTTTTATTTTCCCCTGTGTGAAATCTCTTTCTCTTTCCTGTTACTTACAGCGCTCTTCAAAAGATTAACCTTGAAGGGAAGAGCTCCTTATTTCTGGATCCCTCAATAAAAAATAAACCTCAAGCAACGTTTGATATATGGAACCTGAGAGAAGAACTCGGAGGATCAAGGCACTGGATTCCTATGGGACTTAGAACACCAACAGGTCTCGCGTTAGACACTTTTGAGATACCCAACCGGACGTTTGTCACCCCACCCATGTTACCTTCGAAATACACTGTTCGTGTGGCCGTGAATGAATACTATCCATGGGTACAGAAGGAAAAATCTAAACTAGACAAAGATGGGAAGGAATACTGTGTTGGAAGAGAACATCTGTGTTATGAATACATAAATGTCACTGAAAACGATAAAACGACACTGTGCTGCTTTGGTGCGTCTATCGATTTTCTACTCATGATGATTGAAGAGCTCAACTGTGAAGCGGAGGTGTATTTCACTCCTGATAGGAGATATGGCGACTTTGATGAAAAGACAAAGACGTGGAACGGTATAGTACAGGAGGTGATATCAGGACGAGCTGATCTGGCTATTGACCTCTCAATGAATGCTCGTCGCGAAGAGTACCTTGATTTTGTTAATCCGTTCGTTCACTTAGCTTTGAACATAATTGTAAAGAAGGATCTAGATAATGAAGAAGGTAAGCATGAACCCTGCAAGATCAAATAGAGCAATGAGAATTTAGATTTCGCGCTAAATAATAATAATAATGCTAATAATAATAATAATGATAATGATGATGATGATGATAATGATAATAATAATAATGATGATAATGATGATGATGATGATGATGATGATGATAATAATAATAATAATGAGCTTTATTTGAGTGTCAACTGTATCTAGCGCAGACGTGGTAATTGGGGTCACTGTAAAGCACAAACGAAGTCAAATCAAATCATATAAAATCAAATCAAATCAAATGGTTTTTTTGTAGATAGGGGAAATTAAAACCGGAGTACCCGGAGAAAAAACCTCACCAATAGTTCGACTTTAAGCTTCTGATATTGACTTTCGTTTTTTTTCACGGATAAAATCATGTACGAATTTCACCCTTTCTTGGTCTGTTCTTGGTTTCGTTCATGGTTGTTGGTGCATGTTGTTCAAAACAGCGAGAACTTTGCAGAAATAGATACACCTTTTTCATTATTTCGCACTTCTAACATGTTGTAGCTTCAGTATATCGCGAAATATTATATATCTCAATAACACTATGGAATAACACTATGTAATATAGCACATACGAGAAACAGTGATTCATCACATATCAAACATCGAGAGGAGAGCTGAAAATACGACACGCTGCAGAATATTTTTCCATGAAAATCGAGGTGTTCTATATGTAAAGAAAGACATGAATCGAGTGTCTGCTTCTCAAACGAAATTACTTCGAAGGAGAAATAAACGATGCAAAACGGAGCCATGGTGCGTGATTTCCTTTGTGTTTCTCTTAAGCATCATTAATCAGTTTGAGAAGCTTATATCCTTGTCTTTTGTTAGGTATTCGTTGGAACTCGTGGCTTGATCCGTTTGACGTCAAGCTCTGGGTTTCCATCGTAGGACTCGTTAATATCATTCTTCTCGTGATATGGTGGATTGATAGAAAGAGTCCCACAGGCCATTACTGGCAGCTTGACAGCGGAGAAGATGGGTTCACTTTGTTAGGTGGGTTGCTTGTTTGAACTGTGAACACGTTTTTTGTAACTGTCAAGACGGCTTACAGAGCAACTAGTCGAATCAAGGCCAAACAAAATTTCACACAAATTATCCAATCACGATCGAGTACCTAAACAAAGGAAACAACAACAACAAAAACAAACAAACAAACAGATAAAACAAAAGAATCTCTAAAAATGTTTTATACTTCGTTCAAAAAGCATATAATCTACCTATAACTGTACGAAACATATCAAGATTGAAAAAGAGTCATCTTAGTCAGTAGAACCTCGCCACAAATCTGTTGTTCAGTATCAAAAACAGACATTCGAAATTTGTATGAAAACTTATTTCGGCGCCCTTGGTTCGAGTATTCGCACAGTTATATGTCTTAGTAAACAAATGTTTTAAACGTTCTCATCCTAGATTCCATGAGTTACGTTTGGGGTGTGGCTTTTGGCAAGGACATTGGAGCAGAGAAAACGCCTCACAGCACCAGTGCAAGATGTGTATCTACATCGTATGCTTTCTTTGCACTTATCGTTGTGAACACATACTGTGCGAATCTGATGGCATTCTTAGTGCAAGAGAGCTACGACTTACCCATCACAGGCATACGCGATGCCAAGGTACCGATTTCTCATGTTTCTTGCAAGCCTTCTCGACACAGCATTGTTAGATTAGCATCAGAACAGTATTTCATGTCTTTCATCAAGAGAAAATGAGGAAAGAGAACATAACCCCGTCTGATATGAGAAGGGGACAGAATCTATTTTTAGCGCGGAATCTATTTTTGTCTCGTTCCATGGCTGCGCGGTTTCCACATGGCGCATGGCCACGTGATGAGATGGACATCAGCCATTGGTCAGCTGAAATAGTTTCCGGATCTAAAAATAGATTCTGTCCCCTTATCATAGTAAAAGAACCCAGTATGGAAGATACGTTCTCTTACCTCATTTTCTCTTGATTCTGTCCCCTTATCATAGTAAGAGAACCCAGTATGGAAGATACGTTCTCTTACCTCATTTTCTCTTGATTCTGTCCCCTTATCATAGTAAGAGAACCAAGTATGGAAGATACGTTCTCTTACCTCATTTCCTCTTGATTCTGTCCCCTTATCATAGTAAGAGAACCAAGTATGGAAGATACGTTCTCTTACCTCATTTCCTCTTGATTCTTTCCCCTTATCATAGTAATAGAACTCAGTATGGAAGATACGTTCTCTTACCTCATTTTCTCTTCCTTTAATATAATCCTTTCACCCCTTAAATCAACTGGATCAGTGTAAGTACCTGGGCAACTGTGCACCTACCCGTCCCCTAACCCAACTAGTTATAATAAGTTAGTGTTAATGTCGGGTTAAGAGAGGGGTAGGTGCGCAGTTACCCAGACACTTACACTGATTCGATCAAATTATAAATGTCATAAAGTAATTCATATTTAATATTTAAATAGCGTAAGGTCCTTACTGCGAAGCTATAATTCAAGGCCTTTCTTTCAGAGGTCTATAGACTGAAAGGCCAGTTTACTCAATTCTGACGGCCAATGTTTTTTCTGGTTATCCCCTAACATGCAGCATACTAGCTTCGGAGGTAAGGTTCGAAAAGATATCGAGGACGAAGACTTCCTTTCCGCGCTATTTTCATGGCTTTGATGACGCCAATCAGCTAATTTTATCCTTTGGTTTGTTCTTTTTTCCTCGTAAAGCTTCGACACCCATCGTTAACGCCTCCAAATGGATTCAAACTTGGCGTACAGAGTAATTCACAGGAGGAAAGTTACTTCAAATTTCACAGTCAGAAAATATTTCGTGACATATACAATGTCAACATTAAAGTCAACTTGGTGGACGGCTTTGAAGATGGCCTCAAGAAACTTCAAAACGGGTCAGGATAAATATCTGATATAAATATTGCAAAATAATTAACAATTATTGGATGAGGCTGAGTATGATATGAAGAACTATGCAGATCGAAGAGGGTGTTCGGTTTCGGCGGATAACATTCTACGATATCTCCATAATTCTTCATATTATACAGAAGCCGTGTCCAATAATTGTTTTATTATATAATCAAAATATTGCCGGCGCTTTAGTCAATTTTTGTGTGTTAAAAACTGTCCTTTTCTCTTTGCAAATTACTGATATCTTCCTCATTCAAAGTTGAAAATCTTTCACCGGCCATTTTCCAGCTCTCTCAGCAACCTCGTTCCCAGGGTCTCCTCCGAAGAGGAGGAGACCCTGGGAACGAGGTTGCTCTCTCAGACGTGCACGTTCCGTGACGCCAAGTATCCAAGACTCCATGCTATTATGCCACGATTAGCGTTAATTGATGTCAATTGAAGAAATGGTAAACGAGCAGCGTGCCACCATCTAGAGCAGCTCTAGCTTTTTGAGTGCTTAGCATACCTCCCAAGTGCGTCCATAACTCGATGGTTGCACAGTTGATGCGTTTACCGTTTTTCTTATAACATAACACTTCACAATGTGACGTCAACATGCAACCCATGGGCAAATGGATCGCGCGTATTAGCCAATCATGGCGCGCGCTTTCTTAAAGCTATGTTATAATGTAGGATAATAGCATGGGTTTTTGGACACTTGACGTCATCTCAGTGCTGGATATAACGAAATAGCCAGGCTATTTTGGCCAATCAGAAACGGAGAAATAATATTATTTTAAAAAATAATTATTTTATTTAATTTAATCTTGGGAGGGGCTATTCGTGAACCGTCAAATGATTCACTTAAGAGGTTTGAAGTCACCTCCGGTTAGGCAAGGAAAAATTAATGATTTTTCCCTGATCACCAGGAAACCATTACCCGGAGAAGACAATTCCCAAACTTCTCCTTTGAGTGAACATTCTCAAAGCCCTAGATATATTCAGAATGATGTCTGCGTGATCTTGCTTAAAGCTAGCCCACAGTTTGCAACGTCTCTTATCGCTATAAATATATACCTCTTATTAATCGAGTTCGAGGTCCGTACTGTAAAATACGGACCGAGTTTTTTCCCGTCGATTTATGGCCCAAGCGCGAAGCGCTTGGGCCATAAATCGACGGGAAAAAACGAGGATCCGTATTTTACAGTACGGACCGAGAAAACGAGGTTAATAAGATATTTATTATATCTCCGGAGTCATTTTGGCGACCAAAATAAACTTTAGCGGGCCGTACAGTGAAGTACGGCCCGCTAAATTGACCAATCACAGCGCGCGTACTAACTGAGAGATATAATAAAAGAACGTAACAAGTCATTCAAGGTCTTTTAACAGTGAGTGACTTTAAGTTGAAAAACGCAAGAGGGAACCTTGAATCTTAATAGCTTAACTTACGAGTGTAAAACTGCCCACATATATATATGCACGTAGTATAGTTAGTTTGTCGAGCCCATCGCCTGAAGAAGACTAGCAGTAAGCAGTGGAAACGGCGTGATCAACATCCAGTGACCGCATCGTGCACGTGTGACAAATGAACAATTTCTATCATCACATTTTCCACGGTGAACAACAACCCGTTCCTTAACAGTTTGTTTTTTTCGTTCCGAATAAAGAGCCCTTAGGGACGGACCATTAGAAAAGTGATGGGGGTGGGGGGGGGGGGGTGGGGAATTTTTAGCTTGCACGAATTTTTTTTCGCTCACTGCTTGTGCAGGAATTTTTTTTTCAGGTGAACCCCTCTGCACGAATTTTTTTTACTACGTGTCAAAAAGTCACAATTGGACCTTCCTTCTGCATGAATTTTTTTTTCTTCTTCTTTGCATGAATTTTTTTCTTGGCATTTACCCTTGCATGAATTTTTTTTTTTCCCACCTCCCCCCCCCCCTCAACACTTTTCTAATGGTCCGTCCATGACAAAACTATCTTTTATTTTATTTTAGGGAGATCCAAGGTCTCGTTGGAGACTACCTCTCACTCATCCAAGTTGTCAATAATGACCCTAACTGTTCGTACACACTTCCTGGGCCAAACTTCTTTAACTTTGGACTTGGGCTGGCTCTCGCTAAAGGATCCCCTTGGTATGATGAAGTAAACGGATTAGTGTTGAAACACCAGGAGAACGGCACAATTCATCTCATTGAACAGCGGTGGTTCAACCAGAAAACGTGCGCTGCCCAACCTTTCAATCCACTCAATCTGGTGCACTTCAGTGGTTTGTTTATGGCAGTTGTAATCGTCATTTCCTTCTGTCTAGCTGCTGTAGCTATGGAATTTGTCATCCTGGTTGTTTTAATACGCTACGGTGATCGTCTAAGAGGACTAGAGAAATTTGTCAAACGGTTTGTTTTTAACGTTCGAAAAGGCGAAGAAAATCAACTAAGTATACAGTATTCGTATCTTTTAAGACGTCAACACAAACAGAGCTGGGACGTAAGTGCCACCGCAACGACAAGGCCGCGTGAGCTTGGTTTCGATAATAACGCGTGCCATTGCATTTCTGACCAGTCAAATGCCATGGACCAAACCGGCACAATTCGGACTGACAGGAATACGGGAGACCACAACAGCGAGGGGACCAATAGGATGCTTGATATCACGAACGGTCATGCAAATGGTGGAATAAGATATCACGCAAGGTCTTCAAGTATCACACCAAACATAGTAACCAGGCTCTAAATCCACATAATTTTTGAAGAGTACAGATATTCGTTTTGTAATAATTTTATAAATCATTTATAAAGCCTTAACGTTCTACTTAAAACAGCTCGATTCTTTGAACGCTTCCAATAATGCGTAAAAAATGGAGAGTTCGTGTCAAACATTTATGGAAATCCATGTTACTCCATTAAAGAAAAAAAATCCTGAAAAATGGTCCACCATCAGAGGAGATCGATCCTTCATGGTCGGTGCTGGCCGAAAGAAATTTGTTTCAATTTTTAGATTGTCACCAGTTGCTGCTGAAAAATCGTTTGACAATCGATCAAAACATACGTGGAACACGTCGTTTGCTTTCGTTTTTGAAAGTCTAGCGCATGCATAAGAAATACAAGGCACGCTACCTGAATGCAGTTTCACGATCTTCAAATTCTAATTCTTAATCGAGAAGCCATTCAAGCTAGACACTTATTTTGTCCAGCATACTTTGCCGGGTAATCTTGAACCTGAAATCGCAACTGAGATATACAGTTTTATTACCGGGGCCCAGCCCAAGACTGGCACCGGTCATAAAATGCAGACGGTTTTCTGTCGTTTTTTCATTGTTACATTGTTAGGGATATATCGCTGACTGAGATATATCGCTGGCTCGTTACTTTTGCTCGCTGGCTCATTGAAATATTATCCGCCATTTTGAAAAGCACGAGGCATGGAGGACAGTTAAGAGAAAGATTATAGCTTTTTGTTCTCCAACCTTTACGATGCACTAGTTTATGAGCGAAAATTTAAGAGTGAATATTTGGAGAGACAAATTTACGAGCGATCACTTAAGAGTGAACCTTCCATCGTGAAACTTATCGAGAATAAGAGCCACTTATCAAAGCTATCTACATTGAGTGAACCTTCCATCGTGAGAGGTGCGAGAGGTTAACTATATCTATGCAATCCCGTGTCCCACTGGGCCCCGGTAAGTTCCACGTAGTGGTTCTCGTTACAGTTAAATCACTGTTAATAACTAGTCATGATACAACACTCATAACTGCATCAATTTAAGTTATAAAGCGCTCGATCCCGCTACTGTTTTAAAAAATCCTGCTTGGGAAAATATACACACTGTTTAGGGGCGTAGAATTTTTCCAGTGGTACGCACAATTTTCCAAATCTCTCCTCACCCCCTACCCTTTCGTCGTAAGCCCAGCATTAATTTTTTGTGTGGCTTGCATGAAGTGTGTAGCCACATTATAGCACGATCAGATTTATTTATTCATTTATTTGTCCACGATAGCCAAGGCCTGTCACGTGGGCTTGTAAGCCACACATGTACGCATTGCGGACCTATTTTGTACTTCATATGAAATGACAACTATGTCGTAACAGTTCTTGTCCTAAAAAAATTTTGCCTGCAGAAGAGTTAACCAGGTCCTTTTCTAGTTAAAAAGTAAAATGATCTTTCCTTAAGCGTCACGTGATATGTAGCAGCTCTCGTAGGAAAGAACAAGAGAGAAAAGGAAACAAACAACGCAGTCTTGGTTTTCTCTTCTCAAAAATATCTCGTGTTGACTAACGAACAGCGTCTATGTTCACAAACTAAGAACTTAGACAATAACTATATAAACGTTTGTAAGCAACAACAAAAGCTGTTCGGGATCACTTTTACCTGAACGAACAACTTGACAACTTCCTCAGATACTGCGAAGTTCAAACCATGGGATATATCGGTCAAACATGTTATGTACGGTGAGATTTTTGGTACAGTACTTTATCTGGAATTATGGAAGCCATACCTAGCTTTTTCAGAAGTCAAAAACAAAGCATTCTACGGAAGAAAAGAAGCATTTAAGGTGAGTAAACGCCTAAAACATGCAAAAAATATAAAGTAAGTCGGTGAAGTATTCCTTCAATCATTACTTGAACGAGGGCGAGTTCACAAATTCTACCTCTAGAGTTCGGGTAATTTCAAAACACAACTTTTCATAAAATCTTACAGAACAAAATATGACAGCGATTTCTAGACGACAATGAGTACAGAACCAAAATTCTGTTAGTGATATTCAACTTGGCTACTAATCGGATAGTTCCTCTTGCCAATTTTATGTGCTCTCTTGACCCACCCTTTTTCACATGTGGAAGCAGCAGGAGCAACAGGAACAACAACACGATGGCACCATTCAGGACCGAGAGCACGAATACACATAGATTAGCATTACCACTGCATCGTCTGACACTGTTAAAATATTCTCTTTCAGAGGACTTCAAAGACTATGGAACAGAAACAGACTTTCTCCGCATTTAAAACTCAGAACATTTCCTGTTCCAACGGCTTACTAACCCACGGGCCATATTTAGCAGATCTAAAATAGTTGTAGAGTTTATCCTTGGCTTCTTGGAACTCAGTAGCTAGGCTTTTTGCCTCGCGATATGTTTCAGCGATTAAGAGATCTTCTCTGCCAGCCTTAGAACAAGTCTCCTTGAACGCGGCAAACAGGGCAGCTTTACAGATTCGCGATGGTGTTGGACTGTTGTGAGTTCGAGTCATGCAGGCACCGGTTCGGCCATCAGTTACTTCTGGGAAGCCATCGCCGATGGACCAATTGGCACTCAAGTTGTTTGTCTTTTCTGTTTCACGAGGGGGGTCATATGCTGTTACTCGACCGATTAACGGATGATTCACGTGATATGGCGATGGCAGCTCTGCGTTTAGATCACACTTGTGCTGTAGACGACAACAGACGGCACGTGATAGGTGACCATGATCATACAAATAGCCTAACGTTAAGGACGCTAGGTAGACGGGTTCAATAAAGTGGCTCAAAAGAGCACCCTGTAATCCTACAACGTTCCAGCGACAAATCTTATCACTGCAAGACATTGTTCGCAATCTGTTACCTCTAAGGAGTCCATCCCATGTTTGGATCCCTTCAGATGGATCAATGGGAATAGTGCCTTCCCCGTCTTCAATCTTTGTTCGTAAAATGCCTTGCTGTTTTGAGCTGAACGTAGGTTTGTGCTCGGCGGAGTGCTCTGACATGTCCGCGCTTGGACCTTCGCGAGGAGTGAACAAAGCACCATCGCCACAAGGCGCCGTACTTATATACAAATGGAATGATACACCTTCTCGAAGAATGAGCTTTGGCGACCCACCTCTTTGCTGAAAAATGGATTCGTCTCCATCGTAGAAATGGCAAATCTGCCTATAAAAGAACCGCAGTAATGATCTGCGAGCAACAATCTCAGCGTGCGAGTCATTTACTGTCTTTCCTTCCATGCTTAACCGCTGTCCAGTGACACAACGATTTCCCGTTCCCAACGCGACCACACGACCGGAATCCTCCACACCTTGTTTCATGACCATACACGCGACAACTTTTCTACCAGCAAACTTTTCGGCGATAGAGGATGCAATCTGGAGAAACGTATGATGAGAAAGAGCCCCAATTAGATCAAAATGAGTGCGCACTTTATTTAAAACAGTAGGCGAAGGTTCGGTAATGCACAAAGGTGATCCACTTTCAGAAGATGGTTTGTCACCCTGACCAAGCAGCGTTCTCAGCGCAATATCAGCTGCCTCGCGCCTAGCATCTTTCATGTTTCCAGCGTTAACAGATGGGTACATCTGCTGTCCAATCTTCGCGGCTACGGTGAAGCCATGACGTTGGCTTAAAGTTTCAAAGGTAAGTTCCATTCGGTTTTTCTGGACGTATTCATTAAGGGCACTAACAGGGTTTTTGTTGATGGCGGCATACGTAATACTCGAAAGAACCTCTGGGGGACGTTCATTGCCGGATGAAGGCGCCTTTTTGTTCAGTCCCACCCAGCTAGGCATGTAACTCAGAGCATTGCCGGTATCCTTGCTAAGGTAGACCGATCCACTGGTTAGAGGAGGCGAAGACGCTCTCTGTCTAACTCTTTCATTTACTGCCTGAGGCCAATTGCTTTCTTCGCCATCCTCTGAGTGCTTCCGTTTCAGTGGGGGTGCAACATGTGCCAAATCAGGACCTTTTGAGCCCTGGTAGGTTAGAGAACTCACTTCAGCACGCAGCTTCCACGTGGGAGGATGATCATGCATCTTAAAGATTAAGCCAAGCGTTTGCAGCTTATACAGTGCTGGATTGATTTCTTTTTTAGAGTGTAAGCCAACAGATCTTGCCAGATACAGCGTCTGGCAGGGTTTTCTCTCAGTCCTCATAAACTCAATTATTTCCGTCTCCAGCTCAGTTAGCTTGGAAGGCTGTTTAGGCGATGGCGATGAGAGCTGTCTCCCAGCAGGAACTTTCTGAGGACCGCGTTTTGCCAAATTGAGAAACATATCTGCAGATGGAGGTGGTGGAACATTTGGCTTTGGCGTAACGCCACGAAGGTTCTGATTTGGTGTTTCAGGTTCTAGGTTAAGTTCCATTTCTTCAGCGTGAATCAAAGCCCTGGTTCCTTCATAAGGATTGCGCTTTGCCCCTAACAAGGCCTGTTGAGCATCACTAGGGCACTCTTGACTTTGTTTTTCTGAAAGGGGGCCTTGAACATTACTTTGCCAATGTACTGTTGTCTTTATAGAATAACCTTTCCTCACATCAATAGCTTGACTTCTTTCTACTGTTTCTGCACTATTGGTTACAAGATTGGACGCTCCAGGATTAACGAGACTAGGTGCAGCGGATCGTTGGGAGGCCAGGGTCAGTACTGGTCGCGGCGATGGCGCTGCGGGTGACTGCTGACTCCGGCTGAACGAGGACGCCAAAACACGACTGTTTGCTTGGACCACTGGTGCTGGTTGCCTAGAACAGCGAGACATGAGCTGGCTGTAAAGATCTGCCGACGGAGGTGGAGGGGGACCGCCTGGCGATGGCGCGCACTTCACAGAGCTTAGGGGCAACGGGGCTGAACTATTTGTGATAGGTCCAGACGAAGGGGAAGCCCGTTTAACTATGGGAGAAGCACGAGTGCTGCAAGTAGCTGGCTTGACAGGTTCAGAAGACAGTGCTAAAAGGGGATTTCCAAACGTTGGCACCGCCAATGACTTGGATGCAGGAGAGGTATGCAAGCATGTTTCAATTACCCCTGGCTTACTCAAATTAAACGGTTCCTCATGGAATACATTTGATGCACTAATTTCATATTGCTGTTCTGGACCACGTGGGAACAATCGACTACTAGCATGGGCTGGCAATGAATCAGAAAAGCTACGGCTCTCTATGGTTTTGCTCACAAAGGGGTGCTGTTGTCGCTCACACTGAAAACTAGGCTCTCCGTTACTCTCAGCTTTGTTTCGTTCTTCATTTGTCATCTGCGCCATCTGATCATCAGTAGGACTTGAACCATAACTTGGGTATGTCTGCAGCCTCTCCCTTTGGTGCCATTCCAAGGGATTTTCAGGGGTAGTTGGACTTGGCTCGTCACTCTCAAATCCATACTCCAGTGTCAGATACGCTTCTTGGTACAACCTCTTCTTGGCATCTAACTGCGGGTCTAACATTAGCCGCTCTTGTGATGGAACAACCGTCTCATCTACACTATCATCAGTTGTGTCATCAACATTACTTGACATAGTTCCTTTGTTGTTCCCTAACATCTTTTCCAGATAGTCATTTCCTTCCTGATGTGATACACGTACAGGTTGATGTGGTACCGGCTTCGAAGGCATTAGAGACGTTTCTTGAAGATCTTTAAAGAATGATGCACTAGGAGGAGGGGGAAGACGGCCAACTTTTGGGGGAATGTTCTCCTGTATAACACCTACTGATTCCCCTTCATTTCCCAACTCCGCTCCGTCACAATAGTCCTTTGCGACATCTTCATCTGTTACTCTACATACTTCCTTATCACTGTGTCCTTCCTCTTCTAGTTCCTTTACTGGAACAGGAGCTTCCACTGATTGAGTGCCTATTCCTAGATCACCAGATTGTCCTTGTCTTGAGCCAGATTCAGCTAGGTGGCAGGAAACATCTGCAAGTTTCCACATGGGTGGCATCTGGAGAATTCTGACGATCTTCTTACCTTGTTCTAATTTGTTGAGGCAAGTTATGACATTTCCTTCACTGATGCCAACATTAACACTGTGCAGAACATCACTGAGCGTGCAAGGATACGGCGTAGTCTTGAGAACCTCAATGATCTCAATTTCTAGCTTTTCAGCCGGCAAGGCCATATTCAATTGATGCTTTGCACGTAGCTGTGGTTTACTTGGAACGTGCAAGGGTTCTTCATCTCCCTGCACTTCACCAGCGGCTGTTTCAACTTGAGTTTCAAGCAAATTCCTCTGGCTGTCAGGTGCTACATTTTCACTTCGATCCAATGAGACACCTAGTAATAATAAACAGAAAACCAGCAATCTGGAATTGCTCTTGTTGTGATTCTTTGCATCCATATATACAACTGTTCCCCAGCACAGCCCAATAACCCCACATTTATTACCTCCTTAAACAAGACCTTATGATGCTGGAATCACTCTTGTTTGGAACAAATGTTTCTTTACATTCATGTGTGTACACTACCACAAATATCCAAAACGGAACAAAATTAATAAAATAATTGACTGTATCCTTTTTACTGAAAAACTGGCCTCATTCAATCAATCAATCAATACTTTATAATCAGTGTTGCATCCAGAGCGCGTCATTGCGTCCTGGGACGCAATATTTTGCATTTGGACCCCCTAAAATACTATGAAGGGGTCCATGTGGACGCACAAATATCATGCTTAAAATATATGCACATTTCTAAATTGAAAGCATATAAACCATACGCTTATTATATTTATCTTAACAATGCCACTATTTTTTTACATACTCGACGTTGATTGATCCAACAAGAAAATGCATAACAAGAATTCTGGTTGGCGTATTTTTATTTCTTGCATCAGCATAACTTGAAAGAAAAAACGTTTTCGCGTAATTTTCAAATCCTGATGTTGACGGAGTCAACGTTGTTCTGTAAACAAACTAGCGTAAAGCGAAAACTGCCAGTGAAGTAAGTTCTGAATTGATCCCTTTACATGCTGATGTCCGATCTCATCCAATAGAAGTGTAAAGCGCCTTTGAACATATTCATATGAAAAAGTGCGCTATATAAATTCATTATCATTATTATTATCATTGAAATCAAAGTCTGCAAGTCATTTTGACGCGAATGGCTCAGCGATTTCAAATAGCTCAAATAAATAAATTATTTATACATGTAATGCCTAAGAGCTGTACAGGCTTGTTCAGAATACGAATGTGTGTGAAATTACATTCACAAAGCCAGACCGCAACACTGGCATCTGCGTTTCCTACTCTTTGCAAATAGTGTGGTCACTCATTTTAGTTCAATATGCACCAGGCTCGTGAAGAAAAGGACACTTAAGCAATACTGATTATACAATGTATAACAATACGTTAGCACTGGAAGAGAGAGAAAATCAGTTACATGTTGTGTACTGAATAATTTAACATTCAAGTAATTTCAATTTACCTTCTTCTTGGTTTCATCCAATCAGTTTTTAGTCAATGAATTTGGCTCCTACTCCGTGTACCGGAACAGGTGACATATGCATTGTTTCACCATTGTGTGCAAATTATTCATTAACAACTCTTTTATTGTCTGTCTTTGTTTTACGTCATCTGTGTTGGTACACGGAGTAGGAGCCATGAATTTGGATCAATATCAGTTTCTGGGCAACCATGCTTCTACCCCTCCCCTAAACCAACAATAACGCTAACTTTTTAACTCATTAAAACTTGTTGGCTCAGGGGAGGGGTAGGTGCACAGTTGCCCAGAAACTGATATTGATCCATGAATTTTTGGTGGCGACTGATAGGGATCCAAAAAAATGTATGCTTTATCTATTCAGTATCCTAGAAATATACTCTTTACCTTTCACTGTTACAATAGAGAACAGAATAATTCGAGAATTCCAGTATAAAATTCTGAATATAGTGTTTACAAATAAGAAGCTGTATAGATCAAAAATGATTAATTTGTCTTTATGTTCTTTTTGTGAAACAGAAATCGAATCCATTGAACATTTATTTTTTAATTGCAACGTTACGAAAATATTTCGGGTAGCATTTTTGTTCTTGGCTTAGAAACTGGAAAATGAAATGGCAACCCTTTTTGTTAATGGATATTTTGTTTGGAATTTTCAATAAAGGAGATGATTTTAATATTGTAAATCATCTTATACTTGAAGGCAAATTTCATATCTATAAATGTAAGTTAAATAGACTCCATCCATCTTTGCATGTTTATAAGGTCAAGAGCAAGGCTGTTTACCAAGCTGAACAAAATATAGCAAGAAGGCGGAACAAATTAACGAAACATTTTGGTAAGTGGGAAAGGCTTTTGGTGTGCATGAGCTCTTAGGGTGGGCATCCTTCACATTTTTCTCCTTGTTTTCTTTTTCCTTTTCCTTTTTTTTTGTATTGTGAATTGTATATCATGCAATGTAAAGTTAAGGTTATTTGCTATTCTGTGTAATTATTCTTAAAAGTAAAAAAAAAATAACAAAAAAAGCCTAAAGACATCATAGTTTTGCCAATTGTTCGGGTTAGATTCTGCTTAGACTATTGAGAAACTCGTAAAGAGCGAGAACAGATAACAAACTTAGTTTTAATCATGGCTTTCCTGGTTGTAACTAGAGCTGGTTGCTTACGAGAGTGGTCGCAAGGAGAGCTTCGACTGTAAATCAAAATGTGACATGGCTTGTTGGTAAATGGCTGCAGAGTATGTAACATTTGTAGAAAGTTCTCAGAATGTAGCAAATGTCTGGTGTCAATAACATCAGCTGCAATGAAATTTTTCTTTCTACTGCAGAATTTTTTGATAAACTGAATGTGTGCATAAGTTATCATGATTAAGTCTGTATGTGCATAACAGTCACAGCACAGTGGAACCTCAATTTAGCGAACTTCTATTTAACAAAGCCCTCGATATAATGAGTGATGTTCATCAGCCCAGCCAAAATTACAGTAGAATGTATGGAGCAGAACTTTGATATAACAAAATCCTTGATACTGAACATATATAATCTGGAAGCTGAAACGTTAAATCAACCTCAATAATATTATTATGAATTAATGTCAACATGTGACAAAAGATGAACGCTGAACAGACCAGTAGCGATAAAAATTCCTTAATCACTACAGGACTCCCGGAGGACTACAGTATTTAAGTGCCATTTGTCAGTACGAAATGTAATTCTGTACATGTACACCTAAATAGGAGCTATGCGTCTGTGCGGAAGTAAAGTTGCTACGTGGTTAAGTCACAGTGCTTCATGAATTGAGTCTCAAAACGTGGCAATAAACTGCACTAAAATCTAGATAAAATCTTACCTTTGTGCAATGAAAATCACATTAAATTGAGTGACAAAAGTTGCTTGTGTAAACAGGCCTTTACAAATCAATCATTATACATAAGAAACATTTTGCTCATTAATTCCCTTCAAACTCATCATATAGACGTTTTCAGAATAACGAACCGATGATTTAAAGAACAAATTCCCCCAGTACCCAGCGATTTCATGAAATTGAGTTTCCACTGTTAAAAACATCCTCTAATGCAGCCACTATGCAAACAAATGAAAGAAAATATCTTTATCATATTTTTTTTTTCTCAAGCACCTGATTGGGCCAGAATCCTAAATCCTTGAATTTGATTGGCTAATCAAGTGCACTTGACTGGTCCAGCTTTTTACAATATGGCCCACTAGCCGGATTTTTTTCCTGCTGTAGCACTTTCCTATCTCTTGTCTTACTTTAACCCTTTAAGCCCTGATAGTGTCTTTACAGATTTTATTCTGGCTAACGCCAGACGATTTTACTCGTCACAGGGAGACCCTTTGGGGCTTAAAGGGTTAAAGAGACGACATCAAAAAAAAAAAAAATAAATAAATAACTTGTTTACCAGGCTAGGTCGGTCTGTGTGGGAAAAAACTGTGCCCTTGGTCTTCCTCTGGCACAGTTTTTTCCCATAGGACCTCCCACCCGGTATATAACATATATACTGTATATTGCAAGGACAATCAGAAGATTGAGTTGAAAAATTGTAAGAGTTGTTAAGTTAGCGTTTAGAAAAGCAATCAAATGACAGAAGTGTACAATGCAGTAGAGCATGGCGCAAGTTTGCAATTTATACTTGACAATAGTCTTAACTTTAGCAGCAAACATACATATACAGTTGATCAATTTTTCTAGGTGCATTTTGAGCACCCCCAACCATCCCCCATCCCTTTCAAACACAGAAACTGTGCCCATTATAACATTACCAAAAACAGTTGCTGGTAGCTTCCCTTATACTTGTAGTTAAAAGTAATTTTGAGCTGGCGAGAGTGATCATAGGAACACAGACTAAAGGACTACGGCAAAGACTAAGTTTACATATACATTATACAGTTACATAGTTTTCTTCTACACTATACACGTATGTGCTAAGATTAAAGCAGGGTTGAATAACATTCCAGTGTGGATTGTACTCATCCTAAAATCAAGACTTAATGCGCTAAATCTCGTGTACATTCCTATTTACAGAACAAAGTAATGCACAAATTTACAATACATGTAGCGGAATGATTTCCACTCAGGTCCCTGCATCATTATGCATGCTGTAGTTGAATTGTCTTGGGAAGTGCGCGTACAAACATTTCTGAGAACGAACCCGTACGGCTACAGCATGCATAATGAAGTAGGGACCTGTGCGGAAATCTTACCCATGTAGCAGCATTATAATTCAAACAACGTTCCCCAAATACATGAAAGCTAAGCGCACAATAGTTTGTTAAAGAGCTAGCTACACGAGGTTAGGTTTACGTATAATGTTTGGTGGCCTCTTGTATGTACAATGATTTTAATGTACAAACGTCTATCAAGAACGCTTTTAAACATCTTTATACGGACTGATCGTGCTACTTACTGTTCATACGTCTTACAATGCGACCGATCGTTACATCAGCCGACGTTCGGCAGACACGAGGCGCTGATTCGGAGCTCTGGGCAGCCATATTTGCTATGGTTCTCCTATTTGCGGTTTCGCTTATATCTGCACCAGTGTCTCGCATTTCGAAAGCGAAAGTGAAAGTAACAGTACACGTGGATTTAACGATTACCTCATTGTAAATAATTACCCATTTTCAGTTTCAGCAAGACAGAAAGAATTTTTCTTACTTATTGATGGTATTCAAAAATGTTAAAAAAAAAGAAAAGACATAAAGCTTACCTTTAGCTGTGTGTATTGTCGATTGTAAACTCGAATCACCAGTCGCGTCTAAACTCGAAGACGTTTCACTCGTCTGCATTAAAATTCTTGGCAAGGCAGCTAGAAAATCGACCATTGGAATGCTTTTCCCTTGAAATATTATTGATCGTTGAGAAGTCTACAAAGTCCATTATAACGTTTCTGGTGCAAACTTTTATGTCCACAATTTTAATTTCATATCCACCGCCATCTTGGAACGGGGATTACCCAGCATTCTATATTTATTTACATTTCACGACCGCTGCTTAAATTAACCTGCGGCCACGAAAACAAACATGGCGGTCAATGTCAGTTAATTGTGTTTTTGTCCGCCAAACTTCGGGGACAGATTCTCCGAGAATATGGACAGTTGTCTGATGAGAATTTTGTTAATTGGAGTGCTTTCGAAACTCTAGAAGTGGATCGGCGCTGAAAATGGGGGAAGTCCCCGTGAAAGTTGCTGTTCGGGTAAGTTCTGTTATAATTGTCCTTTTCGTCGAAACTGAAAATAATTTCAAGAACCTTCCTTTATGCAGTTGTTTTAGGGATCTTAGCGTCATTTATATAAATAGCTCCTGCTTGAGTGCAAAACAGTCTTCTGCTTACCAGCATCTCACTGAATATCACTTTGTGAAGCGGAGTATTATAATTTTAAAACAAATATATTTTGAAACAAGTACAACAGTGATTCCTAATCCTAGGCTGTAAACTCAAGTATACCGTTAAGTTTGAACTTTAGGGTATTCTTTGCCAACCGTATTTTTCATCCTCGTGCAGTGATGATTTTCATTACATCAGTATTAACTAATACCGGCTTCAACTGTGCAGTATACTATTCCTCCAACCCGCTAATAATTGATCGTTTTAGAAAAAAAAGATTTACAACCGTAGGATGGAAGAGAAACTGACTATTTGAGCTTTAGCCCCTCATCAGAACGAATCACATAGGACTAATGCTCTAAACATCAGCTGCTTTTCCTATCTTATGGTGGTACAACCTCCACCACTTGGTGCTATGTTATTGGTGGAGCCATAGCAACGTGTAAATGCAAGTGAATTAGATGGGAATGAAAAGCATCTATCAATGCAGTTCATCCATCTCATTCACTTCCATTGGCATTTTGCTACATATGGCTCCAGAGCGCCAAAGATATCCAATAATTATGAACTACAGGCATACCGCAGTCCATCCATTAAAATGTTTGCTCTGTTGAATGGCTGTTGCTCAAAGCTTATGCTGGCCTTTTTATTGTTACGGTGGTAGAACTTACAAGTCATCAACTCATTTTATAAACCCATTTTTATGTTTTAATTTTCCACTGAAACAACACCCTTAAACTGATTGTTAACTAATAGATTCCCAATAATAATAATTTAACATTTATATTGTGCAAAATACATGTGAATATGATCAAATGCGCATTACAAGTAAATTATCGTCATTACTAAGTTATCCAAAATAACAAAATATTATATCAATAAAAATATACCGGTAATATGTATAAAATCCTAATAAAAAGCTAAAAGCCAGTGTAATCTAATAAAAAGCTAATCTAATAAAAATCTAATAAAAAAGCTAATCTAAATAATCTAACAAAAAGCTAATCTTAAAAAATGGGTCTTAAGTAAACCTTTAAACCTATGAAAATTGGGCTCATTTCATATTTGTGATGGTAGCCCATTCCAGTTACAATACATCTGTAGGTGCGGCCACTTGTTGGACAAGAGAAAGTACACAACTTGCCTCAGTGTGTGAGATTTATCCCAGACAAACCTCAGCTTATTCTTGGCAAAGACAGGGGTTTTACATTTGACTATGTGTTCCCACCCAAAACAAGTCAGGTGAGATTCACACACTTGTCCAATACTCTGACAAATTTATGCACAGCATTATATTAAAATGTATTGTGTTATATTGTGTCATTCTGGAATACATTGTTGAACTATTGTTATGGCCATATAATACAATACATTTCAATGCATAAATTTGTTGGAGTATTGGACAACCCTTGAGATTTGCATCTTTGTGTCCTAATAGTGACCAGGATTAAATTTCTCCTTGTGTTAGCTTTGCATAGTTTTATGTATGGGTAATGAGAATATTGAGGAATGATCACCAGTTATGGACTGTAATGTTATTCTAACATATTCTCATCACTGGTCCTGTATCATGTGGAAAGTTACTAAAGTTCATTACATGTAGCTTAATTACACCCCCTCTAAAGGTACACTGGAGTCTATAAATATGAGTTAGAGCATTGTTTTACATGCATGTCTCATGAACTAGTAATGGTAATCGTATAGTTTTGAGTTCACTTTAATTTATTTGCACAAGTGAGTTTTTCAAAGGCTCAAATTACCTGAGGTGCATTGGAAACTGCAATTATGATTGTGATAATACACATACAAAAATTGCTCTCTTGTGATTGGCTGAGAGCAGTGTAGTTCAAGTGTAACACCAGTGCAAAAAGTGTAACCCCAGAGCAAAAAGAACACACAGGTTTGTACAGTATAAGTTAGTAATGGTAATCTTATGGTTTCAAGTTCAAATTGTAATTTATTTGCACAAGTGAGTTTTTCAAAAAGCTCAAATTGCATGAGCCAATTGGTGATCAGTGCAATTTGAGCTTGTTGAGTTTAAACTCAGAGTGCAAGTAAGTCACAAATTGAACAAGAAAACTGTATGATTACTTGTTAATAATTATACATGAAAAAAAATCTATTTCTAATTTGCAGTGTTGTTACTCTTTTTGTACTGACCAGTGTTCCGCTTGAACCGCACTGCTCTCAGCCAATCACAATCAAGAGATTTTTTCATGTATATTGTTAGGGTGTTGATTCTGCTGGTGATGCTTTTTGAAACTTCATGATACAAGTTTGACAAGTTGTTGTTACCAAGTCACATTTTTTTTGCATCAACAGGCTGAGGTGTATGAGAAGTGTGTTGAGCCTCTTGTCAATGGCTGTATTGAAGGTTACAATGCCACTGTGTTTGCTTATGGACAAACGGTCAGTTACCAACAGTTTCTCAGTTTCATACTTGTTACTGTTGTACTATGCAAAATACTTGCACTAGTAAGAAACAATAAATGAATTGCAAACATGATATTAAAGGATGCAGTATGAACATCCACACAAAAGGAGTAAAATGGTTATACAATAAATCCTTTATTGACCAAGCTTGTTCGGTCAAGATTGCTGGATGTTGGCCTCATTCTCTTAACATCTCAGCCGATAAGTTTACATACCAAAAAGAGCTGGGCTAATATGCAGCCATCGTGATCTCACGCTTGGTCAATAACACATATTTATTGACTCTGTCTTGGTCAATAAAAACACAAAAAAGAACTTGGCTAATATGCAGCCCCATCGTGATTTCACGCTTGGTCAATAACACATATTTATTGACTCTGTCTTGGTCAATAAGAACACAAAAAAGAACTTGGCTATTATGCAGCCATCGTGATCTCGCGCTTGGTCAATAACACATATTTATTGACTCTGTCTTGGTCAATAAAAAACACAAAAAAGAACTTGGCTAATATGCAGCCATCGTGACCTCACGCTTGGTCAATAACACATATTTATTGACTCTGTCTCGGTCAGTAAAAAACACAAAAAAGAACTTGGCTAATATGCAGCCATTGTGATCTCACGCTTGGTCAATAACACATATGTATTGACTCTGTCTCGGTCAATAAAAACAAAAAAGAACTTGGCTAATATGCAGCGATCGTGATCTCACGCTTGGTCAATAACACATATTTATTGACTCTGTCTCGGTCAATAAAAAGCACAAAAAAGAACTTGGCTAATATGCAGCCATCGTGACCTCACGCTTGGGCAATAACACATATTTATTGACTCTGTCTTGGTCAATAAAAAACACAAAAAAGAACTTGGCTAATATGCAGCCATCGTGACCTCACGCTTGGTCAATAACACATATTTATTGACTCTGTTTCGGTCAATAAAAAACACAAAAAAGAACTTGGCTAATATGCAGCCGTCGTGACCTCACGCTTGGGCAATAACACATATTTATTGACTCTGTCTCGGTCAATAAAAACACAAAAAAGAACTTGGCTAATATGCAGCCATCGTGATCTCACGCTTGGTCAATAACACATATTTATTGACTCCGTCTTGGTCAATAAAAACACAAAAAAGAACTTGGCTAATATGCAGCCATCGTGATCTCATGCTTGGTCAATAACGCATATTTACTGACTCTGTCTCGGTCAATAAGAACACAAAAAAGAACTTGGCCAATAGGCAGCCATTGTGATTTCACGCTTGGTCAATAACACATATTTATTGACTCTGTCTTGGTCAATAAGAACACAAAAAAGAACTTGGCTAATATGCAGCCATCGTGATCTCACGCTTGGTCAATAACACATATTTATTGACTCAGCCTTGGTCACTAAAATCATAAAAAAGAACTTGGCTAATATGCAGCCATCGTGATCTCACGCTTGGTCAATAACGCATCTTTACTGACTCTGTCTCGATCAATAAAAACACAAAAAAGAACTTGGCCAATAGGCAGCCATCATGATCTCACGCTTGGTCAATAACACACATTTATTGACTCTGTCTCGGTCAATAAGAACAGAAAAAAGAACTTGGCTAATATGCAGCCATCTTGACCTCACGCTTGGTCAATAACACATACATATGTGCATGTTATCACATGCAATCACAGCGAATGCAAGACATGGTTTTATACAGGAGTAGTCTGACACCTCTAATTGGTTGAGAAAGAGGTGAAGGTTTATTTACAGTATTGTGCAAAAGTACAAACAAACTCAGCAAATTTTTGGTGAAAATTAGCAAAATTTTGCTGGCAACAAAATTTTGTCGGTATTTCGTTGGGTCTATTGTTTATGAAGCAGTGAAATTTCGCTGCCAAATTTTGCAACTACTTGGTGATATTTTGAATGAAATTTATATTTGGAGCTAGCAAATAATTATTTGCTCCCTAAGCGATATTTTATTTTATCATATGGATAATAGTGTTTCACTGGAAACTAAAACACTCGTATTTTCCATATTTTCACTCAGTGAAGATATGGAAATGTTATGTACCAAATGTCCCGGATGTACACGCACATCTTAAAAAAATTTTCCAGCTAGTTTCTTGTCCCCATAATAAAAAGAACATTTTTATGATAAAAACAACATTTTAGTCTTGCTGCGCTTGCTCGTAAAATATTGTTTTCACCACTCAAAAATAAAATTCATATCTTCGTGCCACCATGTGATATCCTCTATGTATTTGCTTCTACCAGTAAGCTGAGAGTGAAGTAAAGTAACATACATAATTATTATCACCTGGTAATAGTTGTAGTGCTCAAAGCAAACTCAAAGTAATTACAAAATTACTTTTGACAATGAGCTAAACAATGCTCTTTTACAATGATCTAAACAATTCTCTTTTACAATCATCTAAACAATTTTCTTTTACAATCATCTAAGCAATTTTCTTTTACTATCATCTTAACAATTTTCTCACTGTTACAATCATCTAAACAATGCTCTTTAACTATTATCCAAACAATGCTTTTTGTGAGGTCAGATGTGAAAGTCATTGTTTGTTTTCATTGTGTGTAAAAAAAAAATTGTAAAATTCTACTCCTGTGACAGACTTCAGGTAAGACATTCACCATTGGTGGAACAGACAGTGCTGGACTGCTAGATGAGGAGTATGGAATCATTCCACGTGCTGTGAAACAGCTTTTTCAAATAATGGAGGTATGCTTTGTTAGGTGTATACGAAGAGTGACCCTGTCGATATGCCAATGCAAAAACTTAACATTTCATTCATTTGTTCATTTAATACTACACCAAGGCTGCTTTTAAATAATTGTTTTTTAAGGTGCTCATAGTAGAGTTTTTTTTGTTTCATACATGCACTTTTTGTAGAGAAAAATCAAACTAGTAAAGTAATCAGCATCATCAACTGAACAACAAATGTTTTCAGAACTTCTTACACCTGGGAAATCAAACTCAATAAACAGCTACTGAGCTCGAGATTCCTTGGTTCAAACCATTTACACTTAGTCTAGTGGAATAATCTTAATAGTATGGTACATGTATAAGACATATATAAGACAGTTTTCTATATTCTTTCAAGGCCCTAAATTTTTCAATGCACTTGGCTCCGAAATTAAAAATACCCCAACTCTAATGTCCTTTAAAAACAAGTTGAAAGATATCTTAATTGATAACTATTAAATTCTTCCTTTGTTTGTTATTTCCACTTCGTTTCACACCTAAACATCTCGCTAGATACATGTATTTGCCCGGTGATATTGTATTCTTTCTGATTTGGGAGGAAACCTAACCTGGTATAAGCTTCCTGCTTTCTTTCAGGTTTCCTCGCCATAAATATTACTTGAACTCGTTTACTGTAAATTAATTGTGATATGAGAAAATGTAATAAAACAAAATCAATGAATAAAGAAGTATATTTTTATCTATGCGTTCAGGAACACAAACACAAACGAGACTTCGTAGTTAGTGTATCATATGTGGAGATTTACATGGAGGAAGTGAGAGACCTGTTGGATTTGGGGACATCCAGTAAAGATATTCACGTACGAGAAGGTGATAAGGGGAATACAGGTACAGTATACACGTTTGCTTACATTAAATTAGCAGGAAAGGTGTTTTCCCTTCTCTAAACCTGAATACCCCTCGTACAGAGAATTCAACGCTTTCTGTTTCTTGTTGCAGAGTAGGATGCACAGGCGCCTCTGGCTGCCGCTATCAGTTCTTATATGATCTCACCCACCCACCCACCCACCCACCCAACCCATGCATGAAATAACAGGTGAAGCCAGAGATAGAGACAAACCACCACATTGGGAACTACGTCCCCTACTCTTTACAAACAGTATGTGGGTTTCTTAACGTCCCACAAATTATTAGGAACAAGTATTGTAAGACGGGACTTATGGTTTGTCGTCCTTATCGGAAAAGACTAGAAAGTCTAACCGTTTGCAGATGTTATTACAAAGGCAGCACTTTCTCCTCAATTATTTAAAGACCCTGAGTGTTGGTCCGGCCGGGGTTTGAACCCGCAACCTCCCTCACGGTAATCCGGTGTTCTACCAACGGAGCAACCGACGTCCGATGAACATATTCATGTGTAAATCATTATCATTATCATTGGAGGGTGGGGGAGGTTTGTGTGTGGGGAGGGGGGGGGGAGGGAAGGGCGGAGGGGCGAGGGGGCGAGGGGGTGGGAAAGCTAAGGAGCGGAGGACGTGTGCAAGCTTTGGGAAAGAACAAGAAAATTACTGGCAGACACCAGCGTCCATTATTGATGAAAGCAACACAATTGCTTTGAACATCGAAGAATCTGAAGATTTTAAAATTCCCTTTAAATTAAAACTGGACTTTAACCGTATATTTTTTTACTGTTACAACATGGCAACGCTTGTTAATGTTCAGGTTCTCTTTAATTATCACTATTGTCGCCGCTATCATCAAAGACGTTGCTTGGAAGATTGGCTTATCCATAGCGCGCACGCTCATTGAACTGCGACGTTGGCGGGTTATTACTCTACGCTAGACAGGAGTCTATGAATTGTAATTTTTTAAGTTAGGCTCATTATTTCAAATCAGCGTAGCATGAAACTTTGTCTGATAAAGAAAATGATTTCAGTAGCACATAAAAACAAACGAAAAAAAATGGAACAAAAATGAAGTGTGAGGTCTGTCTGAAATGAAGGACAAAAAAAATAATGGCAAGATTTCCGCACAGGTCCCTACTTCATTACGCATGCAGCAGATGAATTGTTTAGGGTAATGCACATGTAAACATTTCTTGTGATTGCAGAATGAAACAGTATTGCTACAGCATGCATAATGAAGTAGGGACCTGTGCGGAAATCATTCCAAAATAATTAAAAAAATTAAAATTAAAAAAAAAAATTAAATTAATTCCTTACCTTCCATAAGGTACAATGCACCAAAGGCAAATAAGCGCCCCAGGAGTTGAATTTCATTATAGCGTTCTTCTATGTTGTACTAGTAATTGTAGGTGCTACTGAGCAGCCAGTGGAGTCATCGGATGAAGTCATGAGTTGTCTGGACTCGGGATCCGCGGGGCGACACGTCGGTGCCACTAACATGAATGAACACTCCAGCAGATCTCACACGATATTTACCATCTATATTGGTAAGAAGTGATTTTATCAGGCATTTAAGAATGCAGCTGTTTGAAACTGTTTAAAAAGGAGGTATATAAACAAGATTGTTACCTATCTTCTAAGTGCCCTCTGGCCTATAAGGTCTCCACAGAGCTTTTCCACCTTTTCTTGTCCTCTGCGACAGCTCTTCCCTCTCCCCACGTCTTCCATCCTGCTTCCAGTCTCTCCTTTCCTTTTCTACCGTACGTCTCCACGTGGTCTTCGGTCTTCCCCTTTTCCTTTTCCCGTCTAGTGCCCATGTCAGTGCCACGTTGCTATCGTTGTTCTGGTCTTGTCTTAATATATGGCCAATCATCTTCCACCTTCTCCTTCTCACTTCCTCACTCACTGACCTCATCTCTGCTTTATCCAGCAACTCTCCTGTACTAATATGGTCTTGCCATTTAATTCGCAAAATCTTCCGGAGACACTCAGTATTAAACGCATCTACCATCCAATCATCACATAAACAAGAATGGCTTCCCTTTTTTAGTAAAGGATCTCCATATCGTTTAAGTAAGTTTGACATCATGGCACATCTAGTGCACAAATCACAGAACAACATATTTCAATCCTGTGGTTCCGTTTGGTACTATGACTATGTTGTTCAATTGTAATTTTTTTATGACCTAGCTTTATTGAAAATTCAAATTTAACAACAACAACAACAACAACAACAAAAAACAACAAAAAACCATAGAGAGGTAGTTATACACCGCAAACAGCACAGCTAATCTAGGCGGTGTAGAGTTAAGATATATGCAAAATAAAATAATTTATTTTTTTGTCAAGCATCTGAGCGGGCCGGTCCAGCTTTTTACGATACGGCCCACGGGCCGGATATTTTTCTACTCTGTAGCAGTTTCCTCTCTCTTTTCTTACTTTAAAAAAAAGAAGACATCCAAAAAAATAAATAAGTTATTTTCCTGGCAAAGTCGGTCCGTATAGGAAAAAAAACTGTGCCCTTGGTCTTGAGTCTACTCAAGACCTCGGGCACAGTTTTTTCCCATACGGACTTTCCACCCGATAAATAACATATATTAAATAGATTTAGGCAAGCCTAAAAGCGGAGCTCCTCACACAGACCCTCACACATTGAAAATGCTGTCACTAAAGTTATTAAATACGCCTGGTGTACGCAACTACTTAAAGAAGATTCCATAGCTGAAAAAGTGTTGACAAAACAAACCACGCTATCCACTGGATAGTGATTTATCCGTTGTGTCTCTACTTCACGCTCTTCTTCCGTTCTTTTCCTTCTCATTTCTCGTAGCCTTTCTCTTTCTGCTTCACGCTGCTCTTCGGTTGAGTTTCTTCTCCTTTCCCTTTGTCGTTCTCTTTCTCTTTCTCTCTTCTTTCGTTTCTGTTCTTCGGTAATAGTCCTCCCAGCCATCATACAACTTAGTTATTCAAAATTATAATAGTTTTAAAGCAACACCAAAAACAGCTAGGCAGCTCTTTAACAAAGGAAAAATAGACACTCAGCTTTATGCTTATGTCCCTCCAAAAATGCTTGAAAACTTGTAGGAAGAACTCAGCTTTATGCTTATGTCCCTCTAAAAACGCTTGAAAACTTGTAGGAAGAAAATTTTTCCTCCAAAACCGCTATGAATAATCCGTTTCTTCAGCAAAACATTGTAGACTTCTGTAGACTGCTGGCTGTAGGTTGTGTAGCCGCGGCAAGCCGCGAAAAGCGCGCGAAAAACAAAGCCTCGTTTCGGTTTAAGACCTTCTAAATATCCCCGATGACTATGGCAGCCAAGACAAAAGCATTACTTGCAAAAGAAGGAAATTAAGTAAGATCACTACATACCAAAGAAGACGAATAGATATAAGTTATAATAAAAAAATATAAACTTCTAATCGGGAATAATTTATCTGTAAGATTATAGACATAGAGGATATTACACGGTAGCGAGAAGAGATGAATTTTGTGTTCGAGTGGCAAGAACAATATCTCACGGGCGAGCGCAGCAATCGAGTGAGATATTTTTCTTGCCACGAGAACATTAAATTCATGCCTTCGAGCTAACGTGTAATTTTCTTTTTATTACATAGGCAAAAACACATTAAGACGTTCGGTTGGCAGCTTTGTACACAAAATGAATCGTGCAAAGCGGGAAATGACGTCACTAGTGAGGATGTGCAAAATACGCCACTACGGTCCCGGATGTAGTTTCGAATAAATTTTATGAGTGGTTTGATTCCCAGTAAAACACTCACTTCCATAAAATAAATGAACACAAACCCTCGCGTGGATTGGAAACTGCAACAATTCAGTCTGAAGGTGTTTCTGGGATGATTGCTTTGGTTTTGATTTTAAAGACTTAATTACCTACATTGTAGCCCGTCGTTAGTTTTACTTTAAAAGCGCATCCATTTAGTACGAAGTGGAAAAACCTTTACATTTGTGGAACAAAATTGGTGCAGTGGGGAGAGCACTTGCTTCGCATTTCCTGGGTCGCTTCTCGCCGTCGCATATCGGTTGAGTTTGTAACTGTCTCTGTTTGCTCCAAGGGTTTTACTCAGCGTTTTTCTGATTCCCTCCCTCCATAAAAGCCAACACTGTTAAAGTAAAATTTCAATTCGATCAAGAGGACGAAAGGCCACTAAGTGAATTGCCACTCCTAAAAGCTATTTATTTATTTAATTATGTGATTTCATTTCCGTTTTTGACTTGCTTAGAGCAAAAACCGTTGAATGAGGAGGACAACGTTGACGGCGATAAACAGGCCAGCGTCACTTCAGCAATGGGTAAGTTCTTGTCTTATGCGTCTGTTTCTGTCACTGAAAAGGAAGTACGTTGTAATTATATTTAATTTATTTTGCCGTTGATTTCGCAGATTATGCAGACTATCGATACGCCAAATTTCACCTCGTTGACTTAGCTGGCTCAGAAAAAGCCAACAGAACGGGTAATGTTGGAGAGAGATTCAAAGAGTCTGTGTACATTAACAGTGGTCTGTTAGCCCTGGGCAATGTTATCAGCGCACTGGCAGACACGAAAAAGAAGGTGAGAAATTTGACCTCCACAAAACTTTTCTTTGTAGCTGAGAAGTAAACAAAAAAAAAAATGAAAAAAAAAAAGGAAATAAAAATAACACGTGACGTCAGACGGAGTTGAGGCGATATGAAAGGCATCACTGATCCAGACCGGTTCAACCCTGTCACATGATAAGCGGTGTGTAGCTCAATCGATAGTTCCGGGTTTGAATCGTGGAAGCTGTTCTTTTTTTAATCCTTTTTTCTCATGCCGCAGCTCATTATAAAAGCACTTACAGAGTTTCAAAACAGTTCTGTTCATATATCACAATACGCATGCTGTTGTCGTGTGTAACATTTACCATATGATTTGAAAGTTAGCAGGCCACTTAAGCGTGCTAACCTAATCGTCCTTCATAAACACATGGCACTTTGAAACTTACCCGACGCAGGATGGTAACTCAGTCATTGCACCTACCGCTTGTAATCGTCCCCGTCGGGCCGGTTACACCTCACTTACCGTCTCAGGGGGTTTTGGCTGATGGCCTTACGGCCTGGCCTTTTTCCTCCTGAGGTGTGTACTGGGTAGGGTCCATTGCACTCCGGGCTCAACTAAGTATCACATGTCGCTGTGCCGTTGCACTGGTGATTGCACTATAAGACCCGGGCAGAGGGCGCCTCAAACACACAAGAAAGAAAAAAAACACATGGTACTTTGAAACTTACCTGACGCAGGATGGTGACGCAGTCATTGCACGTACCGCCTGAAACTGTCCCTTTTGGGCCAGTTGCACCATTTCCATTTAAGGGGGTTTTGGCAAACGGTCTTGTGGCTTGGTGTTTTTTTCTTCCTGAGGGTTGTACTGGGTAGGGTTCGTTGCGCTTCGGCCCTATTTAGTATCACCATGTCGCTCCGCCATTGCACACACCGGTCATTCCACTATTCAACCCGGGCAGAGGACGCCTAAAAAACGAGAAAAGAAAACATTACACTTTGAGGATTCGGATGAAAATAATAGCCAATCCTCAACAGTACCTCTAAATATTTAAACGTGAAACTAATGAATAGATACAGTAAAGTTGAACCTCAATATCTCGTACTCCCCGTTATCTGGAACTCAAACTTATTTCCATCGAATTGTTTTTTCAGTCATTTGTTATCGGTTATCTCGAAGCCCCGCTATCTCGAACTGTTGCTCGTTTCCCTTGAGGATTCGCGATCGCGGGGTTCAACTTTATAAATGTACTTTCCTTGGCCCAAAAGTCAGTTTCATCTTTACTCAAGTTTCCTCCAGCAATACTTGAGTCGTCTCGTATTGGGATAACCACTTTTAAGCTTGACTTAATCTTGATATTACTCTTCCAGAGTGTTCATCATGTATCGCAGATCGGAGAATTCTCCGGCCACTACGAAAAATTCTCCGGCTACTACGAAGAATTCTCCGGTCAAATTAAGATGGCCTGACATAGTTTTAAATTCAGACATGGAGCGCTTTCAGAATATTCTCCTGTTACTTTACACAAGTCTCCTGCTGCTACAATTCTTATTGAAAACCCTGCTCTTCAATCCAGGTTATCCATGTCCCATACAGAGACAGTAAAGTTACACGACTACTGAAGGACTCGTTAGGAGGGAATGCCAGAACCGTGATGATAACGTGTTTGAGCCCTTGTGCAAAAGATTTTGCCGAGAATTTAAACTCACTCAAGTATGCAACTAGGGTAAGGTGCCACATATGCATTTACGAATTTCCACGTTTTGTAGCGGACCTCAGTGCGCACGGGGAATAATATTTTACCTTTGTTCAATAATATCATATATTATATTGTTTTAGTATAAATACTCAGGTGATTATACAAAATCGCGCGCTCTGATTGGTTCGCTATCTCGGATTATCAGCCGATAATGACCTCGACGAACAAAATGGCTGCCAGTCGTTCGCGCGCTTTTGATGAAATAACATTTTTTCGTTTTGTACAATTCTTTTTCTTTTCTTTTTTGAAATAATCACCCGTGTATTTATACTAAAACAATTATTCGCCTAAGAATTACGCTCAACAAAACGAGCCCTGTGATTGGTTGATTCTTGGTCAAGTGCCCCTGATCGAGTTCAATTGTTATATACCTAGACTTGCACTCAACAAAACGAGCACTGTGATTGGTTGTTTCTTGGTCACGTGCAAAGCACTTAATGTATAGACCCTCGGGAAACTAGTTAGTTTTGTTTTCCCTCGAGTCCTGAGTCCAGGACTCTCGGGAAAACAATTGTTAGAACTCGTTGCAAAAATCACCTAAAAGCAAAAAGGAGACAATATATCACCAAAAAGCCTTTATTGATGACTGCCTTAAAAATGTATTAAACGTTTTCGCAAAAACCGTGTTGTGGGAAGGCCATAGTAGGCGGTCCCGTTGTAGAGAGTAGCCGTCGGAATTCGCTGGTTGCCGGCTTCTAATGAAATCCCTGGATCTCTGACTTTGACTTCCCAACTTTACATTTTGTGACTCATTTCTTTAGGCCAGAAACATCCGCAACAAGCCAGTGGTAAATAGGGATCCGCAAAACACCAAACTGGCAGAAATGCAGAGTGAGATCCAGGTAAATTATATTTGTTATGTTACCAGTGACGACAGCAACATTTAAACAGTTAAACGTTACAACAACAGGGGAGCAGGGTTGGCGCAGTGGTGACAGCGCTCGCCTTCCACCAATGTGGCCCGGGTTCGATTTCCGGCCCCGGCGTCATATGTGGGCTGAGTTTGTTGGTTCTCTACTTTGCTCCGAGAGGTTTTTCTCCGGGTACTCCGGTTTTCCCCTCTCCACAAAAAAGCAACATTTCATTTGATTTTATTTAATATGATTTGATTTGATTTCATTTGTGCTTTACAGTGTTCCCAATTAGTACGCTAGAGCTTAATACAGTTGACACTCAAATAAAGTTCATTATTATTATTATTATAGTTATTATTGTTATTATTATTATTATTATTATTATTATTATTATTATTATTATTATTATTATTATCAGTTGTCTTGTATTCGCGTGGTGATTACTGTAGTGATTGTGCAGTTTGCTGGTATTCAGATCAGAAGATGGAGACACGTTAGTGTACTGAGTGGTTTAGTGTGCTAGACTTGCAATTAGAATGTCCGGCGCTCGAGCCCTGGTGATGGCAATGTGTTGTTTCCTCAGACAAGAAACGTAAATGCACACTGTCTCTCTCCACCCAGGTGAATAAATGGGTAACGGCGATGTAATGCTAGGGGTAGCCCTACATTGGACCAACATCCCATCCAGGAAAGGGGTGGGATGTAACAATACTCCCAGGTGCTGCATGCTACAGACAAAACTGTTTTTTCACAACTGTTTTTTATTATTATTTCTAACAAATATATGAAGGTAATTTACACAACCCGCGTCTAGCAACAGCTAATCTTGGTGGGTATTAGAAATGACAAAAATTGAAATTAGTTAAAAATTTACATTGTTACTACAACATCGGCACTACAATGTGAGACTGTGACGTGCAGTTGGAAACGAAACACATAGCTATAAAGTACAATAATTAGCAGTAAACAAAAATTAAGTATTAGAGCTAAAAGACTACAATATTGCTACAATTACACTACAATATAATATGAAGTCATGCAATATGAAACGAAACACGTAGCGAAACATAAAGCTATAGGGTTCAATAATTATTGGCATTAATTTTCAATATTAAAGAATGGGCGTCAACATAATAGTCCTCAATCCTAAGTACGGTTAAAAAGTTTTCTTTTAGAAGCTCTTTTCGTTAGCTTACGCCAGTCGGGGTGTAGACAGTTCCACAATCTCGCACCATGCTACAGAAACTGGGATACGCTCAGGCCGTTGTGGGCTTTAAGGCTCGTTTGCGCCTATAGCTATGCCGTGACTCCGATGCCGACTCCGCCTGTACTGAAACTGATCTTCGATTCCTTCACTCAGGGCTGCAAATAACTAACAGGCAGGCGCCAGTCATGTTGTCCGGTCAAACATGTTTTTGCTCGGACACTACTCGTTTTTGGCCGGTCAAATTTTAACAGTCATAACTCTTGCGATAGTGAACCCAGATTGCACTGTAATCCTTTTATAACTGAAAAATAACCGAATCCAAGTCGTTTTGGCAGTAAAAATTGCAAGTTAGTAGTTTTACTACACTATATTGCAGAAGCCGCAGCATCGCATTTAGTACATGGAACGGTTGCGCAAGATACAACCACAATTGTCCGTTCTGTTTTACATCTTGCAAAATCACTTATAATTAAATATTACACTTTTGCAATCGCCACATCATTTCTACAACTGAACTTTAAAGTAAAATGTGCAGAATATATGAAAGCCGAAGGATTCAATCGATCTCTTAATTAATTTTTTTTAAAAAAGAAGCTAACTAAAATGTAAACGCAAACAAGAAACACTTAAGTTTAATTCACATTGTCTTAGGGTTTCGAAATTCGTCAGCACTGTATGTAGTTGTATTAAATGCATGGCGGCGTATTCCAAGTTCAATTGTTACGCTCGCCGTCTTTCGTCCTTATAGAATCCCTTAAAGGCAACCTTATTATTGTCAATTAGTTAAAAATTAAAGTTTCTCTGAATGAGACGGTAAACGACCTGACAAGATGTCCGGCAATCCAAGGATTTGCCCGTGAATACGCAACTTTCATCGGACATTGTCCGTTGACTGGCCGTTATTTGCATAGTCTCCTCCGCAGCCGTTATTAGGATCGTCACGCAACGCTTCTCCCCCACTAACGGCCGGGGAGAAGCGTTGTGTGACGATACTATTATTTGCGGAGGAGACTATTATTTGCAGCCCTGCAGTTAATTGTCTTTTTATCGTGAGATTTAATAGTCAGTTATGGCTTGTATACCAGGCTCTTCGTGAAGAACTTCATAGGCGGCGAGGCTCGTCAGTTGGATCGGGAAGTAACGTGGAGGACGGTGAACGAATCAAAGCTTTGGAAGATGACCTAGAAAGGTAACTATCGTGAAATAAAAAATATCATTCTCTTAACTTCTAAAAATCATTCTCTACATCCTTATTTTTTTAAAAAAAAAAACTTTTACGTTACTTTCATGGCGTAGCCTGTAAGATCGCCTAGCACTGTGGGGAATACATATTCTGTATTCTACATGTTTAGAAATAAGGAAGGAAAAGAAACCCAGGTTAAAATTTAACCCTAGCTTAGCGCTAATCGGCCTTCGAACAACCGGCTCCTTGTCTTTTTTTTTGTCGCCGCGCTCGCTTCACACCGCCACAACCTCGGACAATGTCCCCTAATAGGGTCTTCACGCATGGTTAGTAAGTGATTAATCTGGTCTAATGACTGAATACTTCAGATCTCGTGGCGTGTGCGACACATACAAACAGCACCTAACCGATGCAATAAGCCAGCTGAAAGCCTTGCATCGAGCTGGCGTGATGTCAAATAACCAGATCAACCAGTTTGACCGGTTGTTAAAAGCTGCTGAACAACTAAAATCTCGACCAATATGGACTCCAAACACTGCCAGACAACAACAGGGAGAGATTATTGAGCAACTGAGGAAAGAACTAAATAAGGTACAGTATTAGTTACGAGATGTCAGGCTACTGTCGTATTGTGCATTAACCACTCAAATAAAGCGACGAAACATGGCGGTCCAGGGCCTCGTGTGTTTCAACCAGTAATTATTCCTAGCCATTTACTATGAGCCAATAGTCAGTTTTGAGATTAGCTGCATTATCAATACTGAAAAAATTTTTTCTTGCATTTTCAAAGAAATAAAAAAACATGCTAAGTGTATTATTGAGTTTTATTATATGGATAATAGTGTTTTACCGGAAATTAAAACTCTCGTATTTTCCATATTTTCACTCAGTGAAGATATGAAAAAGATATGAAAAAAGAAAAAGTTATATACCAAATGTCCCGCATGTACGCGCACTTCCTTACATAATTTTCCCGCTAGTTTTTTGTCCATATAATAAAAACATTACACGGTGGCTTGAAGATATGAATTTTATTTTCTCGTGTTAAAAACAGCATTTTACTCGCTCGCTGCGGTCGCTCGAAACGTCAGCACCTCCGTTTTACCTTACGGTGGTATAACTTACTTAATCAATTGGTTTGATTATTCCAATTTCTTGTGTTTCTTCTTTCAAACTTTGTCTCCCTCAGTACAAAGACGACCTTTCGAGTGACGAAGAAATATTCGCAGAAAAAGCCAAAGAAGTCGAAGCACTGAAAGAGCACGTACGTGAGTTAGAAGAGGAGAAATCTGTACTGAACAGCCAGTTACAAGAAACACTGCTGCGACTTAAAAAGCACGAAGATCAATTGTTTCAACAACAACTTCAGCTGAATCAATTAGTGTTGCATCAAGACTCACCTCGTCTGTCAGGTAATAGACGTAAATTATCAAGCACAAGTTATTGTTTCATGGCATATCAGGGACAAGGAAGGGGGGGGGGGGTTGGTGGTATTTGGATTGGCATGCGGAAAAAACGGCTTTCCAGGGGGGCGATCCCTAAAAAGGGAAAAGGGGGTCACCTGAAATATTGTGAAATGGCATAATGTTTTAACAGGAGCCCATCAATGAAATCGCTGCTTCAGTTGGGGGGGGGGGGGGCATGTAAACATATTGGTAAGCTGAGGGAGGGGCACGCAATTATTAACTAGTTCTTCCTGAATCACAACAGCCCCCCCTCCCTCGTAAAAAAATGAACAGGCAGTACATGTGGTATACCAAACAAGAGCAACAGTGTCTCATCACATGTAAAGGACCAGTGATAGCGTCAAGAATGTTTGACGTTGCGGAGTTTCTTGCGCGCCCTTTAAGGTGTTAGATATGTGATGTGTCTGGTGTCTGATTACCGTCTGCAATGAATTTCATTAAATGTGCGAAAACGAACTTTGTTTTACTTCATATCCAAACCGCGTCACACTGATTGATTTCCTCTGTCTTTCTCTTATGCGTTTGAATGAGTTTCCAGAACTGCAGTTTATTGCAGGAGTAATTTAGCTCAAAAAATGTGGGTTTGAAATAAGTGGTTCCTTTCTGATAAAAATCTTGCACTTTTCTGTAGTGTACAGTACTCAAATCCTTAAAGATTTGTTAAAGGCACAACATTAGACAGAGGAGACAGTACACCGTGTCTGGTTTGGAATCATAAGGAAAATTCTGAACAGGATTCGAACCCGTGACCTCTGCGATACCGGTATCGCATAGGTCATGGGTTCGAATCCCGTTCAGGCCTGAGTTTTTTTCAGGCTTTAATTTCACAGCTGCTTAAGTTGTATACATAACTGCGATGATCAATTAATGTCATTACATATTACTCCGCAGTTCTAATATATGGTCTTTCATATATTCATTTGCACCATTGATAAAGTAAGTTATATCACCCTAAGGTAATAAATTGGGGTGCTCATTCGCTCTGACGAAGGGCTAACGCTCGAAACGTCAGCACCCCTTTTTTACCTTCCGGTAGTACAAATTACTTTATGAACTTGTTTGATTTTCCCAGTTTCTTGTGTGAGTACAACTAACTTTTGCAATACACGTGCTACTTCAGTTCACCGCGCGTTCGTGACAAAGGTTTACTTTTCTCGATGCTTAGGTGCAAACCTTTTTTAGTTTTTCCCTCTCTAAAAGTTGTTCAGGAAAAGCTGATTCAGATTGGTGGTTGTGGAAATCCAAAAAAAAAAAGCAAAATCTTCAAAATATTCCATCTCCTTACAAAATTTTACACAGGCAAACCATTTTTGTTTTGTAGGCGGGAAACTCGCTCTTCCTAGTGTCCGTGGTTTGCGGTCTTACACGGCTCCGCTATCAAAGCATGGACCTGAGATCGAGAATAGTCGTGAAATTTACAGTAGTCCGTCTGTGGTGAGTTTCTACGATGATCTCCTCTAATAAAGTGTTTCAGGGGCATACCTATGGGGGAGGGGTTCGTGGGGTTCCCTTGTCCCCTCCCCCACCCCTTTGGGAGACAATTGTGTTATGTCCCTAGAACTCTGCCCTGGCTGAGGTGGCGAAAACACGCGAATGCGAAGAATCAACATGCAATAAATTTTTTTCCAGTGCTTGTAGTTACATTTAGTAAAACGCGGCGTAGATGTTGACATGCCAAACTGGTAAGTACCCTGGGTGTGACAAAGTGTGTTCCTCCCTTTGAAAAATCCTTTCTACGCCCCGTTTAGGATTCTCGAATCTATAAAAGAAACTGCAGTGCGAATAATAATGAAATTCAAACTTTTGATCCTCGCGGTATGAACCCATTTCTAAGCAAATTTGACATAACTTGATGAAAAGGCCTTAACGAAATACACCTTAATCCAAAATGGCCGCCTTTTAAATATTCTTTTGTTTTTATTCAAATTATCCCTTGATGCCTCGTTCTTAAGCTAAAATTCAAAAGAATATTTTACCTTGAACGAGGCATCAAGGGCTAATTTAAATATAAACAAAAGAATATATAAAAGGCGGCCATTTTGGAATGAGTCATATTGGAACCAATGAGCTCACTAATGTCGGTACGTTTTTTACCAGCTGAGCCAATCAGCTATCCACGCTGGGAGTAGATCAATAGTGGGTCAGAATTGATATCCAGAATTTTGATTGTGTGTTTCATGTGATATGGTAGATATGTCATATATTTGCACGCACAGATGGAAGTGAAAACTGTGCAACGATTGACCCTCCCAGTGTTCACAATTTGCGTTAAGTACTCCTTAAAAACTCTGAAAAACTCGAATACTCTAGCTTTCAGAAAAAAATAATGGCCAGTTACAGACCATTACCAAGCGTTCAGTTTCTCAGTTGCGGAATCTTTCTTTGCTTCTCTTTGTCCTGTTATCTCTGTTTCTCAAGTTTTACCTGTTATGTTGTTGTTCGAGTGACTGAATCAAACTTTTCAATCTTAATAATAATAATAACAATACTAATAATAATAATACTAATAATAATAATACTAATAATAATGAACTTTATTTGAGTTTCAACTGTATTACGTTCTAACGTACTAATTGGGGATACTGAAAAATGGTAGGGTTGTGGGATGTGGCTTGAAATGACAACGTCAAAATGTTATAAGGGTAAGTTGAAGCCACACATATGCGCACTGAGGCGACAGTGGTAGAAGAGAAACCCTGTTGCTACCAAAAAAAAAAAGGAAAAATTGAGCTCAAAAGCCAGCAGCCATGGACAGCTGTTTCGGCCTTGTTAGGCCTCAGCATGGAACAGCTAGGTGATAGCAATTGGGGATACTGTCAAGCACACATGAAATGAAATGAAATCATATTAAATTAAATCAAATCAAATGTTGTTTTTTTGTGGAGTGGACAGTTGACATCGGGAATCGAACCCGGGCCACATTGGTGGAAGGCAAGCGCTCTCACCACTGCGCCAACCCTGTTCCCTTATTTAGACATTCGCTAATGTTCCCTGTTGACACTTATATTTGTCACAACTTGACACTTTCAGTTCACTGTGGACAGGATAATCAAGGATTTTCGCGCTCGCAGTCAATTACTGGTCAGTCAACACGAGGAAGAAGACGAAGTGATTTGCACTTTGTCAGATACAAGTGAAAGTGAGGACGAGGCTGAGCAGGAACCAACCAGGTGCGACCATTCTTTGTAAAGCTACTGAACAGTACTGTACTGTGGTACTGTTTGTTTTACTATACAGTGTGGTTCTAACTTTTTCATCTGTGGATCAAACCATGCAGTGTGACCATTCTTTGTAAAGCTACCGAACAGTACTGTACTGTGGTACTGCTTCTTTTACTATACAGTGCGGTTCTAACTTTTTCATCTGTGGATCAAACCATGCAGTGTGACCATTCTTTGTAAAGCTACTGAACAGTACTGTACTGTGGTACTGTTTGTTTTACTATACAGTGTGGTTCTAACTTTTTCATCTGTGGATTAAACCATGCAGTGTGACCATTCTTTGTAAAGCTACTGAACAGTACTGTACTGTGGTACTGTTTGTTTTATTATACAGTGTGGTTCTAACTTTTTCATCTGTGGATCAAACCATGCAGTGTGACCATTCTTTGTAAAGCTACTGAACAGTACTGTATTGTGCTATTGTCCGTGCTAGTATACAGTGTGGTTCCAACTTTCTCATCTGTGGATCAAACCATGCAGTGTGACCATTCTTTGTAAAGCTACTGAACAGTACTTTACTGTGGCTCTGTTTGTTTTACTATACAGTGTGGTTCTATCTTTTTTCATGTGTGGATCAAACCATGCAGTGTGACCATTCTTTGTAAAGCTACTGAACAGTACTGTATTGTGCTATTGTCCGTGCTAGTATACAGTGTGGTTCCAACTTTCTCATCTGTGGATCAAACCATGCAATGTGACCATTCTTTGTAAAGCTACTGAACAGTACTGTACTGTGGTACTGTTTGTTTTACTCTACAGTATGGTTCTACCTTTTTCATCTGTGGATCAAACCATGCAGTGTGACCATTCTTTGTAAAGCTACTGAACAGTACTGTACTTTGGTACTGTTTTGTTTACTATACAGTGTGGTTCTATCTTTTTCATCTGTGGATCAAACCATGCAGTGTGACCATTCTTTGTAAAGCTACTGAACAGTACTGTACTGTGGTACTGTTTTGTTTACTATACAGTGTGGTTCTATCTTTTTCATCTGTGGATCAAACCATGCAGTGTGACCATTCTTTGTAAAGCTACTGAACAGTACTGTACTGTGGTACTGTTTGTTTTACTATACAGTGTGGTTCTAACTTTTTCATCTGTGGATCAAACCATGCAGTGTGACAATTCTTTGTAAAGCTACTGAACAGTACTGTACTGTGGTACTGTTTGTTTTACTATACAGTGTTGTCTCATTATATTATTTGGATCAGACCATACCTACTTTCCTGTAATTATCCACTTTATTCCTTAGTGGGACGTAAGGCGATGATAAGATTACTCCATGAGTTACGATTTTTTGCTCTTAAATTATTAGCTTCACACAATGACATACCTAACTGTCCAAGGTTTTTAGTCAATCTGAAGCTGTCATTAAGCAAGGGTTTTGTTTTTGATCTTCATCTGGGTCTGCAGCATTTATAGATAGTTTTGTCGCAGTTTCTGTAACAAGGTTTTTTCTACCCGATGAAGTTGCTCTAACCCATACGTAATCCCAAATAATGGTGGACCGAATACTCACACCATACAGTGTGAAAATGAATTCGAAAAGCTGTTGAACAGCCTGTGTGGCACTGCTTTCTTAATCTTGCACAAAAGCCGAAAAGCGCGCAAAAAGTGCATGCGTCTCTATCTCCTTTATATGATAATTATTACCACACGCTGGCACATCCACAGATATGTTTAGCTCGTAGATCTCGTGAATTCATGAGGTATTGGGATGTTGGTTCAGAAATGTCACGGATAACGGGTAACACAAGAAACATCGGTGCCAATGGTAACCTTGGATTTCCCATGTAATTATTGATCGTCTTTAAGCTTCGTTCTTTCGGTAGCGAATGACAGTCATCGTTCTTATCACGAAAATGCTATACATTTGAAGTTAACATTTTATCCACGAGCTCACTATTGATTACCTTTGATTAAAGAGTTACTTTAAATCTCTCTTTCAGAGAGCTTGGTAGGACATGGAATATAAAGAGAGATGGTCCTGTTAAACCTCAGATTCCTGTGCTGACCAAAGGAACAAGAGTGGCCCATTCTTCCAGCAGCAATGCGAGGAATAAGGTCAGGATGGAATTGTTGATGCATTCATACTTTATTGGCTCGTCGCCACGGGGCTTTTCAGAGTCAATTTTACATTAAACACAACATAAACTATTTGCTAAGAATCCCAACTGGCAGATAGCAGATCAGTTGGCTATTTATAAGCGTGAGAAATTGAGTAAATCATTGATAAAGGAAGTTATACCACCATAAGGTAAAAGGGAGGCGTTGACGTTTCGAGCGTTAGCCCTACGTCTTTCCCTTCCCTTTTACCTTATGGTGGTATAACTTACTTTATCAATTCGTTTGATTATCCCAATTTCTTGTGTTTCGATTCCCCACCGACGCAGCATCATTTTCTTTAGAAACTATCCCCACAATATTTATAAGCGTGGCTGATGATGTGAAGGATATGAAACTCGGGATTACCGTATTACATATCCAGGTAGTGGTCGGGACGGGAATCGAACCCGCGACTGTGACCAGACTGCAAGTCCGTTGCCCTAACCACTCGGCCATGCTGCCTCCCTGATGCATTTTCTATCCATAATTTAATAGTTACAGTTGGTGCTCAGAGGTGCGATAGGTATCAAGGTTTTAAAAAACAAGAACGCAAAAAAGAAAACAATCGCCTTAGCAGAAACCAACCACCTTCGATTTTATATCAATATTGATTCATGTTTATTGTTTGATGGGTATTGTTTTTTTTGTTTTATTTATTAATTTTTTTTTAATTATGTGTTTTTGCATTTTGTTGTCAATCAAAGAAGAGATATATTCTAGTTGAATACGTTTGTTTGATTCGTGATTTCGGAATCATGCCCGGTGTAATATAAATTATTCATTTTCTTTGTTAGTTAGGGTAAGATACATTGTTAAGAATGCTTTGTGTCCTTTGTTGAATAAATCATATTACACCGGAGATGAGCCTAATTTCGTAGGAGTTAGTTCACATATTGCAGTGCTAACCGGGCCTGCTTTTGAATTTTCTTTTTTGTGTCTTTTTTTTTCAGGCCGGTACAAGGCGTGGAGCTGACACAAACGAAGGCAGTCTCAAACCTGACAGCACCGAACAAAACGAAGTTGATTTTCTGAGGTCAAGTACACAAGTTATTGGCAGAGAGGTGAAGCAAGCAGAACTGAGGCTTCACTCTGCTCACCAGAAACTGAGGGACTTGAATATTAACATCAAGTAAGATGACAAGTCTACTGTACATTAAACCTGTTTCTGTAACTAGATCTTCATATTTTTCAATCGGCTCTTCGAGGCCCAATGATTTCCCGCAAGCGTACTCTTGGTCACAAAAAACCTCACTCAAAAACACAAATTTCTGACGAAAGTGAAAATTATTTAAGTGTATCGGGTATCAAACTCGACCGCGTAAACAGAACTACTGCATTATATCGTATACAAGGCATCAATCATCAAAACCGTGTGAGGAAATTGCGTTTTCCAAAATTGATCTCCCGCAATGGCCTTAGTCGTAACACGTGTCGCTGTATTTTTGGTCATCAAACTTGACAGAAAATTTCCAAAACAACCAATTGGAATGTCGACAAACCCTCACACGATTTTGCTGATTGATGGCTTGTGAATGATATAATGCAGTAGTTTTGTTTATGCGGTCGAGTTTGATACCCGATAAATTCGCTCGAACGGACGTCGGTCGTTTCGCGCTTTCAGGTCGCGCTCGCCTTTTGATTAAAAAAAAAAATGAAGCGAAACAATTTTTATCGAATAGAGCATTGTACAACTTTTACTTTGATATATAATTTGTAATGGTTGTATTTATGACAGTGCGGTAATATGTTTTTTAATGTTTTTTGGCTAAGGACACTTGCGAATGTTTACGGTAACCTTAAGTAGACAGTACAGCAGGTATCCTCTTGTGTTCTTTTCCGTAGGCAGAAAGAGGACCTGATTAAAGAACTAATGAAGAGCGACAAGGAAGCCAAGGAGACTGAAAAACAGTACTCAGAAAAAATCAAGTCAATGAAGCAAGAGCTGGAGAAAGCGAAAAAAGACCTTGAAAACAGCAAAAGAACATTAGAGGAATATGAATCCAAGGCGAATTACGAAGTTTCTGAGAAGCAAAAAATTGAGATGGAATACAAGAAGAAATTGCATTCAGTGGAAACAAAATTACAGGCATTAAAACGGAAACAGAAGGTACTTGGTTTAATTAACAATTAGACCCGTAGCCCGCAAATTTTTTATTTTCTCTGACTTTTCCCTGACCGTGGCAACCCTGTCACCGGTATATTTAACAATTAGACCCGTAGCCCTTGAGGGCGAAGGGTCTAATTGTTTTAGTATCACCCAACTAGTCGGACATAAAAGGCAATAATAAAGTTAGCAAATGCAAGTTGAAGAAAGATTTATTTGGGAATAAAACAAAAGAAGGCGCCACGAATTTCGCTACTCGAGGACTTTTACTAATAGTAGCCAATCAGATTGCGGCATTTGCATTAGTCCACTAGTTGGGTGATACTAATCTAACTTAGTTATGTATCGCTGTATACTAAGATCCTAAGGCGGACATTGCTATTGGTGTCATTCCTGTGCATCAAAATTGTAGTCGAAGATTCGACTCTTGCAGCATTTATTTTTTTTAGTATTTTTAAGCATTTACGTATTAGACCGAGGTAGTCATAGATGGAGCCAGTATTGACCTGCTCCCAGCGTGATTGACTGGTAAGCTCAACTGGTTGAATATCGACCGGTGTTCGCGACGTCTAGAGTTTAAATCCGGTTTCAGCCTGTTCTTTTTCAGGTTTAATAATATACATGCAAAAATGTCTACGCGCGAATTGGCTAAGAGCTCGTCAATTAATCCCAAATAGTGCAGAAAGTGGAAATTGAGTGTAGAAATTTGTAATGAAATTTTTGTACGTATATTAATTATTAACAAGTAATCAAATGATTTCAAGTGCAGTTTTGTTTAAATAAACACTCGTAAATGTTTCAAAAACAACATCCAACCTGTTACCTCTGCAAATCGCGTTTTCTCAAGAGAGCTTTGATATAGCGAGTTTCTCTTCGTTAACTACGTTCCTTCTGCTAAGGATGTCTGTAGCATGATATTGGTGACGTCTCTTAGAGAAAAGACCAATTACGTCATGAATATCATTGGCCAATGGTAGGCGCTGTTATATTCCATGGTATTTCATCATAGCCCATGCGCTGAAATAGAACCTCTCTTGCTATTTGCTATATCGTTCTATGACGTGTCAGGGTCAGCTGTCACGGAAGTCTCACTCATCTCGCTGCAGACGTTACTGGGAGTATTCGCTCTTTGTCGTTTCCGATTGTCGTCATAACCTCAGATCAATTATTCCCTTGCTGTCAGTCAAGAGGAGATACTCGAGCTCCCTATTATTGTTATTATTATTATTATTATTATTATTATTATTATTATCATTATTATTTTTAACAACCGCATCGCTAAGTGGAGGTTGAGTGCCTGGGATATCCAGGGGCTTCCACTGTTGGCAGCCAGCCCCTCGGTGAAGAAACGCCCCCATGGACGGCAAATCCCCGCAACCCAGTCATGGGCCCCCAAACCATGGCAGACCAGGCACCCGTCACAGTGCTTGGCAGTGGAAAAAGGAAAGGGGAGGGATGGGAGGGTAGAGTACACAGAAACCGTTCAGGGAGGATTACGCTTCACTGATACCGCGCCACTAGGTTGATACTGAGAGCATATAATTCATGGTAGGCCACCATATATAGTGTTTCCCGGGGTATACAAGGGTTTGCAAAGGTATATACTTGTAAACCCTTGTATACCTCTGTAAACACTATATATGGTGACTATATGGTGGCCTACCATGAATTATATGCCATACTGAGCTGCAAAGCACGTGCAACCCTTTGGCGCACGCTCCCTACCTCAGACCGCTGACCATCACACACTGAATATGGACACGCGCTCTTTGTTGTTAAGTTATGTCCCATTCACACCAACTAAACATGCGTAGTTAACCAGGTTTTAAAACGTGAAAATTGGTGACTTAACACTGGAACAGGGGCTTTTATACAGGAATCAAATAAACTTTAACATGTTTTTTCATTCTGTGCTAAATGTCTAGTCGACAACGTCGGTAAGGAGCTTTTATAAAGGAAACAATTTCAAACCGTGTTTAACTAAACGGCATTTAAACATGTTTAAGCTTTGGTGTGAGCGGGGTATTATTTAAATTGGATTTAACCGCAGTTATTTATATTATTGCTTGCATATTTTGCTTAGATTTAAGCAGTAAAGACACGATATCACTTTCTGTTCGTTGAACAGGACAACGAGAAGATTGGCGCGTGGCATGAAGAAAGAGAAAAGAAAGTGTCCGAACTGGAAGTACACATCGACAGAATGAGAAACCAACAGGATCAGTTACAGAAAAGACTGAAAGAAGAATCTGAAAGAAAAATGAAAATGGAGAGAGACATACAGAAACAACTGCAGCGAATTAAAGAGCTGGAACAACAAACGCACCAACAACAAAAGGTTCTGAAAAGGAAAACGGAAGAAGTTGCTGCTGCTCAGAGGAAACTAAGAAGCGTTGGTAAACAGAGCTCTGAAGAAAAAGAAAGGTGACTTTTAGCCTGGATATGTTTTACATTATATTTCTAAAATAATAGTAAAAAAAATAATGTAAGAATATTTTCACATGATTTAATAATACATGAATTTATTAATATAATAACGCTCTCATAGCCAAATGATTGGGCCAAACTACTGCAAATCATTGATTTCACAAGTAAACAACTTTGTATATATAGTAAAACTACATGCTGTTCAATTGAAAACGTGGAAGAAAACAATTCCGAGGACAGCCAAAATTGGACGAAATTTTTTCCTGTTAATTGCACAGCATCTCAAAAGTGTCGAATTTATTTTAAGTTTGGACAGTTGGCAAGAATTGTTCAAAAACATATCTGTTGACAATATTGGATTAACTGATCGCTGTGTAATTATAAAAGAGATCTGTATCTCAGTCTGCTTTTTAATCAGGTCATAATCTTCTTTATTCCTGATGGTGGCTAAGTAAAGAATATTTCTTTCTTAAGTGATGAGCAAGCAAAACTGGACAAGCGACGTCAATGGTTGGACAACGAGGTGGAAAAGGTATTAAAGAGAAAAGAAGCCGTGCAAGCCATAGAGGAAGAGCTCAAGAAGCGAGAAGCCATCGTCATTGACAAAGAAGCTATGCTGTCTGAAAAGAGCGAGCTGCAGATGAAGAAAATGCGGTCGAGTCAGGTCCTCAGTAAGGTGGGGTATGGCAGGTTTTCAATAAGAATTGTAGTAGCAGGAGAATTGTGTAAAGTAACAGGAGAATATTCTGAAAGCACTCCATGTCTGAATTTAAAACTAGCCAGGCCATCCAAATTTGACCACACAATTCTTCGTAGTGGCCGGAGAATTCTTCGTAGTAGCCGGAGAAATCTTCTTAGTAGCCGAAGGATTCTTCGTAGTAGCTGGAGAATTCCTCGTAGTAGCCGGAGAATTTTTCGTAGTAGCCGGAGAATTCTTCGTATTAGCCGGAGAATTCTTCGTAGTAGCCGGAGAATTCTCCGATTTCCGATGCCTAATGAACACCCTGGTATGGTGACAAAATTTGCTGAAACAACATGGGGAGCAATATTGGCACAGTGATGAGAGCACTCGCATCCACCCCTATGACCCGATGGCCTAGCGAATTTGGACCCCACTAAATGTGGTCCCTCGGTCCAAATCCGGCCCGGCGGGACCATATTTAGGGGGATGCAAATTGGCTTGGATATCGGTAGAAATTCTGCACCGATAGACTGTAGGTGCTATCCAAACAGGTTTTGGACCGCCTATCTGTGCAAGTTGTGTATGTCCTCTAGGAGCAGATACAGTTCTGGATCCGTAACGGTGTCAAGTTATACCGACATTGTGTGAACAGGCTAGTTTGATACCGTTTTCCGGCTTTCCCATGAAGGTCGAGTTTGCTGTTGGTTTCAACATACCCTTATACTACATTTTGACGTTGTCATTTCAAGCCACATCCCACAACCCTACCATTTTTCATCACCTTGATATTCATTATATGGGAACCTAGATCTCATTTGTTAGCTGTGCCATGCTGACGAGGCCTAACAAGGCCGAAACAGCTGTGCATGGCTGCTGGCTTTTGAGCTAATTTTTTTCATTTTTTTTTTTGGTAGCAACAGGGTTTTATCCCTTCTACCACTATCGCCTCAGTGCGCATATGTGTGGCTTTAACTTACCCTTACTACATTTTGAGGTTTTTTTGTTGTTGTTGTTGGTTCCCTCCTTGCTCCAATAGTTTTTCTCCGGGTTCTGTGATTTTTTTCCTTCCATGAAAAACACGATCTGGACGTCATGTTTTGAATCATGTGCTCCAGCTCAGAAGGGTAGACGCCTACTCTCCTCACTATGGCGTTAAATTCCATCTGAAGCAATGATATTCATGTTGGCCATGAAACAAGTCTGTGGTCAAGATCACTGGATGTTGATCGAGTTCCTTTTTGCTTTTTAACGTAAACGCCGTCGAACACGTTATCAAGAAGAAAAGGCGTAGACCGATATCCAGCCATATTAACCGAACGGGCTCGGTCAAATTAGGAAATAAACAATTAGACCCGTGACCCGTGATGGCGAAGGGTCTAATTGTTTTAGTATCACCCGACTAGTCAGACAGAAAAGGCAATAATAAAGTTAGCAAATGCCAGTTGAAGAAATATTTGCTGCATGGCTGAATTTGTTTGCATTTTTTTTGCAGGATATACTTAGGTTATCTACTCAACTCGGAGAAGTCGAAAAACAGATCCAGCTAAAAGGAAAAACAGAGGAAGGTAACTGCACAGACAGTTTTTGTGAGTCTTGTCAGGATAACGTTAGCGATAAGATATAGCTATAAGTCTCTCACTGGTCGATTGACGTCACCTTACGCGCCATATAGATTTAATCAGAGCGCAGAAATATCTTAGACAGATTGAAGTCGCATCTTTTTACTTTAATATGCTTTAGTAAACACCAGCTCAGTAACCTTGGCATTTTGAGCAATGCGATTGGCTCTCCACCTTGGGACATTCAACTTTATAACCCATTGATTAATTTTCGCGTCATCTTATTGGCTATTTTGGGTCACGTGGAGTCAAATAGCTGGACGGGTATCAGGTGATATACCCCGGCCACGTGGATATTTGTCCCGCCATTATTCAGTCGCAAGAAAACGCAACAAAGTCAGTCTCTGCCAATTTCAAACTCATTTTGTAGAATCCAGTGACACTTAAGCTAGTCGCAATTGTAGCTCCGGATGAAACAGAAAATCAACAAAATAAACTGTTTGAGCAAAAGTTAAAGGCGAACCCTTGGACAATCAAATTCTTGAAAATCTCCCAACTGAAATGTGCAAAACAGCTGGTTTTGCACAGAGCTGCGCTTCCAACTGTTTTTTAAGCTGCCGGTTGAGAAAACGTTCTAAGCAAAAAACCACAAACTATGTTAGCGATAAATCGCCAAAGTCGTACAGTGCACAACCAACTGTAGAACAAGTATTCGAGTCATCTGCAATTATCGGTCGATTTATAGCTCAACAGAATTCAGTTCAGTTAATTCAACCTGTTTTCGCAACTGGAACTAAAGTTCTTCCACCTCTTCGACCTCCTCAGCGCGTGCCATTCAACCGACAACAAAGCCAAGTTTGTGAATATCTGAATCACTGTACGTGCAGTTGTTTGCGTCATTCGCAATCCCAGTCAGATCACTTGTCTTTCTTTTTCTTCAAACTGTTAAAAGTAAGAATTAATTCGTGATCGCGGAGGGTTATAGAATAAATAAACCCCTTCCTGGCTTACTGATATATGGGAGAATAATGCCCTTGGCTAGGAGATTGTTCTCCAAATTTTACATATGCCCTCGAGGATTCGCTTCTCGGCAAACTGTTCATTTTTCGGACAATCTGTCAGCCCGCGGGCATTATCCTCCGATACACCAGCCGCCGGAAGGGATTTATTTACTAACGATCCACCTCACAGGAGGTGAATATAGCTGGGAATTCTGGGTAATCCTTGTGCTACTGAGTACTTTGTTTGGAGAAAAAAAAAACAAAGTGGCGTCCAAGCTACCGAAATAGGGCCGCCGTTGATTCTCGCTTTACAGATTTTTGAAGCAGGTTTTACTAGGGAAATTAAGCAAAATACTACTACGATAAAAAAACGTTGATCAGGGCAGGATTCTGCCACTATTCACGTCGATTTCTGAGAATAATTGTTAATTATAGTCAAATTATGGTTACGTTATGACCTGGGTAAACGTTGCAATATCGTTGACCGGCGATGTTTGGACGCGCGGCAAACATCGAGGAAAACATCAGAGAAACAGCTGGTTGTGTTTCCTCTGACCTTTCCATACTCAATTTCCCTCTCGACCAGGCTCTGCCACTCCGGGTGGTCAAAGGGAAGACATTCACAACCTGGAAAGGACTAAAGAAGAGCTTTCCAAGCAACGAGATCTTCTGGAGCAAAAGCTCAAAGATGGCTCCTTGTTGGACCCCAAGGAAGAGAGAAGGTGGGAACAGAATGCGTGGCTAAGGCTTCCTTACCTGTGCAGTAGAAGTTTCGTAAACTAGACATTCTATATATACTATACTTGACTGCATAAAACTCTTGATTTCCTCCCTTCAGTGGAACAGTGTGACTTGAATACGAGACATCTCCAGTCGACAACCAGTGTTTCATTTTTGGCACGCTACATTGTGACGTTGATGTTCTTTACTTAGTGATCAAAGTGTTACAGACTGAAGTGACAAAGAGGATTAATTTTGTGTGGGTGTCTGTTCAGTTTACAGATGACGTCAAAAGCGTGCGTCACTAGTGTTTTTTCTTTATTTTGATTCCTCTTTTTCCACCGCCGACCAGTTAGCTCAGTTGGTGGAGCACCGGACTTCAGGATTATTGAATGCTAATTTTAGTATTGTAAGAATTTTTCACTTTTGTTCGTTTTTGCCTTTTAACTTGTGCCCGTAAATATGACGCAAGGAAAGAAATTGAATATACTTCTACAGGTTAATCGAACTTGATGAGGGAGTAGACGCCCTGGAAGCAGCTATTGAGTTTAAGAACGAAGCCATTGCCCACAAACAAGACGAACTTGATAGTGGTGTCCTTTTGACCGAGAAAGACCGTGAGGGCCTAGTGAACAAGCTGAAGAAGCTTCCTCCCGCCGAGGCAACAGCTCTCCTATCCAAGTATTTCGAGAAGGTCGTGGAGTTAAGGGGAACTGAGAAGCAGTTACAGTTGAAGTGTAGTGATCTTGAGGTACGAAAAGGGTAGACAGAACAACAATGATATATCGTAAACAAATATCCCACACAATTGTTCAGCAGCTTTCTAAAGAATGGTCACACTGCATGGTTTTATTCACAGATGAAAACGTTAGAACCACACTGTACAGTAAAACAAACAGTACACAGTACAGTACTGTTCAGTAGCTTTCCAAAGAATGGTCACACTGCATGGTTTGATCCACAGATGAAAAAGTTAGAACCACACTGTATAGTAAAACAAACAGTACCACAGTACAGTACTGTTCAGTAGCTTTACAAAGAATGGTCACACTGCATGGTTTGATCCACAGATGAAAAAGTTAGAACCACACTGTATAGTAAAAAAAAAAGTACCACAGTACAGTACTATTCAGTAGCTTTACAAAGAATGGTCACACTGCATGGTTTGATCCACAGATGAAAAAGGTAGAGCCACACTGTATAGTAAAACAAACAGTACCACAGTACAGTACTGTTCAGTAGCTTTACAAAGAATGGTCACACTGCATGGTTTGATCCACAGATGAAAAAGATAGAACCACACTGTGTAGTAAAACAAACAGTGCCACAGTACAGGACTGTTCAGTAGCTTTAGAAAGAATGGTCACACTGCATGGTTTGATTCACAGATGAAAAAGATAGAACCACACTGTATAGTAAAACAAACAGTACCACAGTACAGTACTGTTCAGTAGCTTTACAAAGAATGGTCACACTGCATGGTTTGATCCACAGATGAAAAAGATAGAACCACACTGTATAGTAAAACAAACAGTACCACAGTACAGTACTGTTCAGTAGCTTTACAAAGAACGGTCACACTGCATGGTTTGATCCACAGATGAAAAAGATAGAACCACACTGTATAGTAAAACAAACAGTACCACAGTACAGTACTGTTCAGTAGCTTTACAAAGAATGGTCACACTGCATGGTTTGATCCACAGGTGAAAAAGATAGAACCACACTGTATAGTAAAACAAACAGTGCCACAGTACAGGACTGTTCAGTAGCTTTACAAAGAATGGTCACACTGCATGGTTTGATCCACAGGTGAAAAAGATAGAACCACACTGTATAGTAAAACAAACAGTGCCACAGTACAGGACTGTTCAGTAGCTTTACAAAGAATGGTCACACTGCATTGTTTGATCCACAGATGAAAAAGATAGAACCACACTGTATAGTAAAACAAACAGTGCCACAGTACAGGACTGTTCAGTAGCTTTACGAAGAATGGTCACACTGCATGGTTTGATCCACAGATGAAAAAGATAGAACCACACTGTATAGTAAAACAAACAGTGCCACAGTACAGGACTGTTCAGTAGCTTTACGAAGAATGGTCACACTGCATGGTTTGATCCACAGATGAAAAAGATAGAACCACACTGTATAGTAAAACAAACAGTGCCACAGTACAGGACTGTTCAGTAGCTTTACAAAGAATGGTCACACTGCATGGTTTGATCCACAGATGAAAAAGATAGAACCACACTGTATAGTAAAACAAACAGTACCACAGTACAGTACTGTTCAGTAGCTTCACAAAGAATAGTTACACTGCATGGTTTGATGCCACAGATGAAAATCTTAAAACCACACTGCGTAGTAAATCAAACAATATCACAGTATGGTGTTGCTCAGTTATTTCCAGTGCATGCTAATACAGAAACGGAGAAATATTTGTAGTACTTATACTGTAAGAAAACTGTTTCAGGTGCGTATCAACGAACAAGAGCGAATCATCGGTGAACTGGGTCGAGGATTGCAGCAGGCCGAAATGAAAGGGGACCGGAGACTAGTAGAGCATCAAAAGAAATACGAGCAGAGGATTCAGTTCTTGATGAACAAGCTTCGAGACGCGGAATCCAACGAGGTCCAGGATGAGAGAATAAGGTTGGTTAAGGGCGATCTTGCAGCTGTGATAAGACCTCTTTCTATTGGTTCACAAATGAAGTGGTGAACAAGAGAACAAACAAAACAAAGCCCCTTAGCCTGAGGGCATTGGAGCTGCTATACAGAGAGATCCATTGAGCCAAGAGGCCTACAAGAGTTGTAACTATATGTAGTATACTCCCCTCGCGACGGCTAATCACGATGGGAATATATTACACATCCCCGATGGACAGGTCTTCGTCGCCAACCGGTTACCCCTCGGGGGCTTTGCGCAGTCCGTCCTATTTAACATTGCCTTTCCAAGAGTAATACAAAGTGGTTCTGACTTTTACCTCTTTCACTCCAGAGTCAAACTTATTTGTTAGTAGGCTTCGTATACTGGCTGAGTCCTAGGGATTTTTCTATGATCTGAATTGTCCATGCTTCATTGTCAGTTGGTGAGGTTTTCTGCAATAAAAAAATATATTTAAGAAATAGAAAACATGTACCGTGTTTCTATCGAGTTTTAGTATAAATCTACTAGCGTTCTATCACAAATGCCGCGCTCTGATTGGCTACGCTACTCACTATCTATTCTGTGATAGATAGTGAGTAGCGTAATGGCGGCCGCTTCTTCACGTTTTCGAAGTGTCCGTGAAGAGGATTTAGACAGTTTACTGGTAGAGTCTGTTCCAGAAAAGACAAAGTCTTGAACGACTAGTAGATTTATACTAAAACAATTAGATTATTCGCTCTCGATTTCTATACGTGATAGTTGACTCGGGCTGCGCCCTCGTCAACTATCACGCGATAGAAATCTCGAGCTCATAATCTAATTGTTTAATAGAAACACGAGTGAAAGTTTGTGAGAACGAGAAATGCTGTGGGAACACGAGCCGCAGGCGAAAAAAAGAAAAGCAACTTGTTAGCTTTGATTATCAAAATGTAAATTCTCTTTGCTCGCGTCATCATTACGTCAACAGCTCGTGCTAGTTCTGTGTTTCTATCGAGTTATAGAAACACGATTGCTAACCAATCAGCGCGCGTACTTTCTTAGGACTGTTTTCTAAATATATATATAAATTCCTTTGAGGATTACTATGCACACCTGTATGATTAGTATGCACTTAGTTCTTCGAAGGAATGAGCGACTCCGAAGAAGAATTGTTTTAAACCAAAATTAACTTTTCCGGCTCTTTGGAAGCTCGTGCTCGACAGTTGGATTTCCTTTGTGAATGTGACAAGTCAGATTCCCAGTCAGGATGCTCAGACTTAAACGTTAAAAATCATCATCATCATCATTCCTCCGGGAGGCCGGTGACTTCACGGGATATCCGCCCCCAGATCTGCCGATCAAGGAGCGCTGCTTTCAGATGCCCTGTGTCCCTCTCGAGGGCCATTTTCAAGGTGGCCCTTGCTCGCCCCACTTTGCGATGCGTTGAAAATACTGTCTCGGATTTATTTGACTTCCTGGAGAAAATTATTTATCGCTTTAAGGTCCACCTGCTACCAATGTCGTTCCCGTGAGTAAGCCCCACGAAGAAGTCATGGACGAGGGAAAGGGGAAAAAGTGCAGTATAGTAGTTTTTACCGACGAAGAGGTTACTGAACGAAACTTTGAGCGGATACCAACCAACACACGATGGACCATCGCGTGGTCGGTAACTGTTTAGAATGACTGGGCAAACGAAAGCAATTTGATTCCTCTTAGGGAAAAGGAAGGCGATGATTTCGTCGAAGAGTCCGAAGCCAATTTGTCTTAAACAGTGTGCGACTTTGAATCTTGGTTTTGGCTCAGTGAATTTATTCGTTTCTTTAGAGTTTGGAAGTAATGGGAGACGAAGTCAAGGGGGATAAGTTCCATGGTTTTGCTGTTATCAGCCGTTGTCTCAGCCCTGCTTTCCCCTGTTACAATCAAAGCCGCTCCCAGCTTTTCAGGCAGGCGAAAAAAGTGGGGGTTGTGTAATATATTTCCCTGACAGAACTAAGAAAACGAAGCCTACTAACAAATAAGTGACTCAAAGTTTGACTCTGGAGTGAAAGAGGTATAAATCAGAACCACATGGTATGACTCTTGGAGTGGCAATATTTAAAGATAGGACTATATTCAATGATCCAAAAAAGTCATATGTCAGAACGAGAATTGATTGATCGAGATACCATTAACTTTTACACCTTACGTCCGGAGGACTAGACAAACTGATTTAATTTATGAACGTATAGGGGCGGTTTCTTTTAAACTGATCTATCGGCAGCCCTGATTCTATAGAATGATACGATACAGCTGCAACAGCTCAATATCGGCAGGTTTGTTACTAAGTGTAAATCCTATTACGTTCTTATTTACAGTGAACAGGAACACAGAATTCAGCAGCTAGAGAAAGACTTGTACTACTACAAAAAAACAAGTCGCGACCTCAAAAAGAAACTTCGAGAAAAGTTAGCGTCGGGGATGGGAACGAGCCTTGAGTCTGATGTAGCGGCCAGCGGTGAACCTGAGGCACAGCACAAGAGCGGAGACCCTCACAGCAAACACCTGTTAGCTGAGGTTTCCCGGATGAAGGTAACCTTGCAATCTTGTCACTTGGTTTGAGTGGTATTGCTTTAACGTGAAACACGTTGTTTCAGTTTTAGGAGGTACACTCCTGGCCAAGAACCTTGGGACACTTTGCAAAAAAGTTGGATCAGTGGAAGTATCTGGGTAACTTTGCACCTACCCCTCCCCTAGCTCAACATTAACGCCAACATTTTAACTTATTATAACTTGTGGATTAGGGGAGGGGTAGGTGCACAGTTGCCCAGATACTTCCGTTGATCCAAAAAGTTAACCCAAAGTCAGTACCTGCCACCTCCCCCACATTCAATGTTGATTTGTTGTCATGTATGATGACAGTGGCTAACAACATTGTTAATTAAGGGGAAGGGGGGTGGTTATAATAATAGATAACCCAAAGGCAGTATCTCCCCCCTCCCCCACATTCAATGTTGATTTGTTGCCATGTGTGATGACAGTGGCTATCAACATTTTTAAGGGGGTGGGGGGTGGTTAAAATAACAACAAAAAAACGGCGAAACTTGTTCTTCGGGCTTATTCTTGTATACAGTTTACATCTCTGCATCCAAGGCGGGTCATTCCTTTAGTGTCCCAGATAATTTTGGCGAGGATTGTAGATTCAGCAAGTGCAATGTCGAAGCAGGACGAACGCGGGTGCAAGTTCCGTAACTAAAGCTTTGGCTCTCGCGGTTTAAACGCAATTTCAGGCAATAGTTAACAATACCTAATTTAACCACGCTACATCTAGGAGTGATAAAAACTCGTTAAAACATGTGCGTGGTTCAAAAACTATTAGAAAGAAAAGAAATAATTTAAAATTACCTTTCTTAAATCTATCTAAGAGCTTGAAATATCCTTAGCGTTTCTAACATACGTAGGTAACAAATTCCAAAGTTTTGCTGCCAAAAATGAGAATGACTTATGGCGCCATTCTAGATTAAAATTGGGTAGCATTAAAAGTGATCCCGACCCTCTTAAATTAAAATTACAGATTTTAATCTTAAAAAATTTTTTCTATGTACCTTGGGGCTTCTTCTTCTGTGAAGTTTTTCCTCGGTTTATTTCACTATTATTTTCCTAGTCTCTATTGTTTTTTTTCCTTTGGTTTCTTTGTTCTTTGTTTGTGAACGTAACAGGTTTTTACACCGAGGTTGAGCTCAAACAGGATTCGAACCCGCGTTCTCGGGAATGCGGGTGCGATGTTCTACCAGCTAACCAGCTGAGCAATACCAGGTTGAGAACAGGTCACTGATAATGGTTTCGAGACTTGTCTCATCTGTAGATGAACCTTTAACCCACCTCTAGTCACGGATTATTAACTTCTTCTGTTGCAGCATTCGCTCATGGAAAAAGGTATTGGAGTTCCCTCCCAAGCTTCTACTCCTTTTCGGATGTCACGAAAAGATTTGCGACAGTTGAGGTAGTACAGTAGAGCCTCGTCTAAGCACCCACTTATTAAGTGAAACGTCAGCGCGTGTAGCATAATTTTGTAAAGTACCGTTCATTTTTTTTACGAGGGAGGGGGGGGGGGTGGGCTGGTGTGATTTGGGAATCACGAATTAAAAATTGCTTGACCCTCCCTCGAAGGGATAATTTTTTCGGATGACCCCCGAAAAAAATACAAAAACAGATAACATAACCCTCCCCCAAGATTGAACTCTTTTAATATTAAAACATTATGACATTAAATTATTGCTAAAATATTTTACGAGACCCCCCTTTTCCCTAATGTTTTGGGATGCCCCCCCCCCAAAAGCTGTTTCTTTTCGCATGAACCCCCAAATCCCACCAGCCCCTCTTCTTAAAGGGGACGACCATCATTGTAGAGGCACGACCATCTTTTAGTTCTTTTCCCGAAAAGGGTTCAGTGACCTTGTTCCACCTCAATCAAACCCACAATGCACCACTTAGTTTGGCTTTGTTCTTAAAACTGTTACTATTTCGTAAACAAGAAAGCTTGAATCACTACCGAGGTTCTGTACCACGTTTTATTAACCAAATTTTATTAACGCTTAATGGACAGAACAGGAAGATTTTGTGAGTCATATACGATGCACCTCGTTACCCTCTAAGAACCTCTATCTGGCTTATTCCAAAATAACCGCCTTTTATATATTCTTTTGTTTTTATTTAAATTAGTCCTTGATGCCTCGTTCAAGGTAAAATATTCTTTTCAATTTTAGCTCAAGAATGAGGCATCAAGGGATGATTTGAATAAAAACAAAGGAATATTTAAATGGCGGCCATTTTGGAATAAGGTGTATTAAACTTGCCGTTACCCTGTCTGTGTTACGGATTTCTTATGCTGTATTGAAATCGAATTCTTTTTCCGTATCTCCGTACCGCTCAAAGAAATGCAACCGAATTCGCTGAAATTTGCTTTTCGAGTTCCTTTCTGCTACCGAAATTCGGGATAGAGCAATAGTCCGAAATAAAACGTGGTCGAAATTTGATTTGCTTCGTGAAAGCTTTTGCAAAATTTGCATTGCCGAAATCCAGTTGGTTTGAATAGCGGGGTGATCCAGTTTAAATCAAGATTCTGTTCATTGATTCCTTCAATTCGTAGTTCCCAGGAGGTATCGTTAAGAAGATCCCAGTCGTCTGTGGCGAGCACTGTTCCTGAGTTGCCTGGCCTGTCAGACAAACTAAAATCGGTGGAAGAATCTGTAGATGAACTTGTGGAAGGTAAGCTGTAAGCGTTTCCACTGTTGTAATCTACATAGTGATTTTCCTAGTGTGCTCAAAGTACACTCTCGAAGAAGCCTACACTGTCTAGTAAAATAAACGGTGCCATATTACAGTACTGTTCAGTAGCTTTACAAAGAATGGTCACGCTGCATTGTTTGATCTACATATGAAAAAGTTAGAACCACACTGTATAGTAAAGCAAACAGTACCACAGTGCAGTACTGTTTAGTAGCTTTACAAAGAATGGTCACACTGCATTGTTTGATCCACAGATAAAAAAGATAGAACCACACTGTACAGTAAAACAAACAGTACCACAGTACAGTACGGTTCAGTAGCTTTACAAAGAATGGTCACACTGCATGGTTTGATCCACAGATGAAAAAGTTAGAACCACACTGTATAGTAAAACAAACAGTACCACAGCACAGTACTGTTCAGTAGCTTTACAAAGAATGGTCACACTGCATTGTTTGATCTACATATAAAAAAGATAGAACCACACTGTATAGTAAAGCAAACAGTACCACAGTGCAGTACTGTTTAGTAGCTTTACAAAGAATGGTCATACTGCATTGTTTGATCCACAGATGAAAAAGATAGAACCACACTGTATAGTAAAGCAAACAGTACCACAGTACAGTACTATTCAGTAGCCTTACAAAGAATTGTTAAACGAGAACCGGCAGCTTCCTAGTAATTTCGTATCGCTAATTTATTCTTATTCTCTTTTCTTTAGATTCAATTGAGCAAAGCAAGAATCCCTGGGCTTGAAAACCGCGAAATCTTTAGCAACCATTTTGATGACTATCTCTTCCTCGAGAGACTAACATTGTGTGACATTCACTCAGGAAGGCGTGGGGTCGTTGTGGTTTAGTAAGAAAAGCTTAAAAAGCTATTCTGGTATTCAACACACAAGACATTTTGTAATCCCGGATATGAGCCTTTTCCCATCGTACAGTGGTTTTAATATCTCACTTACTCGAACGGAACTTGATTTTAGTAATAATTATTATTATAAGTTATTACGAATATTTTGGTTGATGCAAATGAATATATGAAAGACCATATATTTGAACTGCGGAGTAATATGTAATGACATTAATTGATCATCGCAGTTATGCACACAACTTAAGCAGCTGTGAAATTAAAGCCTGAAAAAAACTCAGGCCTGAACGGGAATCGAACCCATGACCTCATGGGTTCGAATCCCGTTCAGGCCTGAGTTTTTTTTTTTTTTTTTCAGGCTTTAATTTCACAGCTGCTTAAGTTGTGTACATAACTGTGATGATCAATTAATGTTATTACATTATTATGATTATTATTATTATTATTATTAGTATTATTAGTATTATTATTAATATCATCCTATTATTTTATTACTACTTTATATATGTATTTTTTTTTTACCGGAGATGCGGTGAGTTTTTTAATCAACCACCATTTGAGACAAGCTAACAAAAAAAAACTATTTGATCTTGGGACAGAACGAAGTTTGTTCTGTAAAAGTTTATTATCCGTAAAAAAAAACTCCAGGTTGTATTTATGTTCACTCTCGCTGATATGAACCAGCTGTAAAAGGAAAGGGCAATTTTTATGTATGATAACGTAGCGATTTTAAGAATCATACAATTTTATTTAAAGTGCTGGCGGAAGAGAACTTGAAGATTTGTAGCAGCAGGAGAATTGTGTAAAGTAACAGGAGAATATTCTGAAAGCGCTCCAAGTGTGAATTTAAAACTAGGTCAGGCGATCTAAATTTGACCGAAGAATTCTTCGTAGTAGCCGGAGAATACTTCGTAGTAGCCGGAGAATTCTTCGTAGTGGCCGGAGAATTCTTCGTAGTACCCGGAGGATTCTCCGATCTCCGATGCCTATTGAACACCGTGGAATTCACCCTTGCAGTGTGTACGCATTCTGAGTAACTGCAATTTACTGTCGCTTGAAAAATTGTGTAATAACATAGCTATGATTGGCTAGTACGCGCGATCCATTCGCCCCTGAGTCGCATGCTGACGTCATTGTGAAGTTGTGAAGTCTTATGTTATAAGAGAAATAGTAAGCGTAGCAGCTGTGCAACCATCGAGTTATGGACGTAATCGGGAGGTTGCTAAGCACTCAACCACCCGCGTGCGTCCATAATCCTTCATAATCCAATGGTTGAACGATGCACGTTTACCATTTCTTCAGTGGTTCGGGAACGGGATCGGGACCCATGAGCTCGTGTCTACCGGTGCGATGCTCTTTCAGCTGAGGTATCCAGCTATCCACGCTTTGAACAGGTCAATAGTGGGTTGATCTATGACCGTCCCATGTTAAATCGCACGTGCTTAATATTGCGTAAATACTGCAAGGAACAAGTGTTCAACAATGTGCAGATCGTTGGTGATATATTGATTTTTTATTCATTTTCTTTTTAATTCTTCCTTCGTTTGTTTGTTGGTCGGGTGAAAATTTCTTAACCCCCTTCTCATCAAAAATTATAAAAAATAAATTTAGTGAGGAAAAATTTCGCCTGCGTGTTGTAAAAGGTTTTTTTTTTTGTTTTTCTTTGCATGCTCGTTTGTTCCCTTGCTTTTCTATTTCGTTTTGATTGATGACACAACCTTTCCTAGAGACAAACAAATAAAGACGTCGCTATGAGTGAATATTCAGCCTAAACTTGATTAGCTTGACTATTAAAAAATAAAATTAATAGTCGCAGCCACTTTATGCACAGCATATTCCATATCGTTTTCAACTAGTGTTTAAAAAGAATAGGTAAATCGTCGTGTTGCGTGTTAGTTTCTGTTTTGTACTTTGTATTAAATGTTTTTCCTAAACGGTATCAACGATGAATCTAAAACTAAGTAAATTTCGTAAATCTTAGAACACAGTTTTTGTTCTTGTGGTCTGAGTGTTTCAGAAAATTGTTTGACAAAGCCGCCCATCCTCTGTTTGATACAACTCTCCCTTCATACCCATCTTCAGCCTTTTTAATTAACAATGGCTTCGCGGCACTTGAAGTAAATGTATGAAGGAATTCCTTTTTCTGGCTCAAAATAGCTAATTCCGATGCGCACATTGAAACTGGTGTGGTTTGTTTTAAAAGGTAGGTATGTGTACGGCAAAACTCATTAAAAAGGTGCGAACAGTTAATTGTTAATTTCATTTAAATCGCCTCATCTCACTGGCAAACAAACCCAGAAAAAAAAAACAATAAAAAAATTTATAAAATAAACGTCATTTTTAGACCTTGTCTTTTCCATAGCCCTATTTTCTATCTCTCGGCCAAATTTGGCTTTTGCTCTATGCGCCAATCAGCACTACAAATTTAACTGACACTATTTCCGAGCGTTACTGTTTTTCTGCCTGCTTATTAGCCGGACCATTACTAAAAGATCGATTCACCGAGGTCATTGAGTGATTCAAACATCTAGGCAACTTCGGGTCCATGAAATTCCAAATATTGCTGACTTTTTCAGACCACTTTCTCTAAGTAGTGGATCGTGCTTTTCGTTTGCGCTCCAAAGAAGCGCGTATCCCGACCGCTTGACACACGTTTTGCACTGTGTGCGTGCCTAACCACTTCAGGGGTGATGTGAACGGGGGCAGTTACAAATAAGGAATACAATAGCTGCCACCATTGTATCAAAGGTCCGCGGCTCTACAATTCGAGTCCGGCTCATTTGGCTCGGCGAGATTTCCGTTCTCTATCGGACGACCAGTGACACCGTTATTCAAATCAGGTAGATAAATGTTATGTCCAAGCCGGGGTACCTCGCCGAATTCATCAAAACTGAGGTTGTAAAAATTTGCTCTCCTTATGGCAGCGGGCGAGACAGCTGACAGCGTCACCCCTGGCCTCAAACTTTTACGGCGTCTGTACAACTGTAACCATGCGATGTGCACGTCGTTCTCCTCGCCTTTACGTACGCTGAAGATCATTCGCTTCAGCGACCGTCCAATCGGACCAAGATGCTTACCAAATTTGATCAAGATAAAGATAATTAGCATCTCCGATACAAGAGCAATGAAGCAAAATCCTACAACGCTTGCAAGCAGCAGGAATAGACCAAAAAATTTCTCGAAGCCGAGCTGTCTTGGTGGAACAGTATCACAGGACTGCTTGTCAAACCAGTAATCTATTATGGCTTGAATGCTATTGTTTTCCAGGTTCTTTAGCACTGATAAATTCGCCTCCTCTGTCCAAGGGGAGCCTTTAGGAAAGGCGAATGCGTAGCCGAAGTTGAAGAAGTTAGGTCCAGCTAAGCTGTATTTACAACATTGATCGTCGTAGCCGGCCTGAAGAAGCGACTTATAATCCGCGACAAAACCGTCAACCTTCCTGAAAACAAAAGAAAATAACCTCAAGGTTTTAACGAAAACAAAAGAAAATAACCTCAAGATTTTAACGCACAAAGGTGGTCCCAGTTTGGAACAGAATGTGAAATTTGGAATAGTAGATTTTAAACGTTCAACTTAAGCAGGTTCAAACGCGTTTGTTGAATTTAGGGCCAAATTGGAAATTTTTGAATGTCGATTGTTTCATTTTTGGTTGCTGTTTTATGTTGTTGTTGCTTTTTTGTTGTTTTTTTGTTGTTGTCTTTTGTGGTTTTTGTTTTTTTTGGTTGTTTGTTTTTTTGTTGTTGTTGCTCTTGTGTCGTTTTTGTTGTTTTTATTGTTGTTGTTTTTTTTTTCACTCTCCTTTTTGTTTTGGTGGGTGGGGGAGAAAGAAACTATAGACCCCGACCTGTCAGTGTAAACTGCAGCCTGAAAGTACATTCAACTGGGTACATCAAAATAATTCCCCGTTTTTGATTGGCCCAAACGTCTCGGCTAATTCACCACAGGCAGCAAGATGAGATCGAAGACAGACTGAAGTAAATTAACAGGTTGATTTGGGGTCATTGACGCCTTGCAACAATAGTTTCGTGTATGGTGTTTTAGCCATCCTTCAAGACCCAGCGACAGCCAGGACGAAGGAATTTTCGGTTGCAATGGTCTAAAGTCGTCCATGTTGTCAACACATCCCTACTTTGAGCTGGCCCTTGGTTTCCGTGGATACACGCACTGTCATTGAAACTTACAGTCTTATACCCCGTTCACACCAAAGCTTAAATATGTTTACCTGCTGTTTAGTTAAACACGGTTTAAAATTGTTTCCTTTATAAAAGCTGCTTACTGACGTCGACTACAAATTTTGCACTAATATAAAAAACGTCTTAAAGTTTATTTGAATCCTGTGGAAAAGTCCGTGTTCCAGTGTTCGGTTACCAATTTTCTCGTTTTAAAACCTGGTTTAGTTAAACATGTTTAGTTGGCGTGAATACACCTAATTCCAAAATGGCCTCCATTTAAATATTCTTTTGTTTTTATTCAAATTATCCTTTGATGCCTCGTTCTGAAGCTAAAATTCAAAAGAATATTTTACCTTGAACGAGGCATCAAGGTCTAATTAAGATAAAAACAAAAGAATATATAAAAGGCGGCCATTTTGGTATAAGGCATATTGGGCGGGCATAAGATTGGTTTGTGGGACAGAGACTCAAGACAATTCAAATCCATGGCTGCAATGATAAACCAAAATCATGGCACTTACTTATTTTTAAACTGTGTTATTCCTTGCTGGAAAGTGTCAAACAAATGAATTTTGAGGTTCACATGATAAATTTTTCTAAATACGGCGTCCACGTGCTTTCTGAAGTACTCTTCTTCGTTGCTTCCTCGTGTGATTCCGAGTTTGAATCCGTCGGGAGGTGATAAAGACTTGTCAGTAAGCTACAACAAACCGTGAGAGAATCAGTCAAAATAGTGCAAACATATCATTGGCCCGTATTCCTTTATTTTTATTCTTTTTTTTTTACCTTCAGTTTAGTTCCCAACGTTGTCAATCAGTTTTTCAGTATAACCATGCCATCGAATTAAAGATTGGATTATAAAATAACGCACGTTCTAAATGTCTCACTTCCCGTATTGTATCTGGCTATGAAGACACGCTACAATCTTTGCCGAAATATCTTGGATCGATAGACAGAACTCGTTTTTTTTTTTCTTATTGAGTTTCTGAATACGCCCTCCAATCCCCCTCAATCAATGTTGAGACATATTTACATAAAACCACGGGGAGAAAAAGTAACACTATTGGCCGTGTCGGTGACCAGGTGCAGATCCAAGATTTTGTGAGGGAGGGGAGAGGGGGTGGTAACGGTTTTCTGTGCCATAGTATATTTGACAATTATTCCAGGAAATGGAGTCGTATATGAGCTAATAGCCAACGAGGCGCATAGCGCCGAGTTGACTATAGTTCATGTAAGACGAGATTGAGTGGAATAATTGTATTTTGCATCTATAAACTCCCGATTGTGGGAAATTGGTTAGTTTGCACGACAAAAATTGATTTTCTTGTTGCTTGTAAACAGGACAGTGTTATTGTCGAGCGTAAAACGTTTTAAACACAAGTCTGGCTCGTTCTTAAACATCTCTTTAATGTACTTGTCAATGTTCTTCGAGTGTAAGCAAACCAATCTCAGAGTTAAAGAAGAAAAAGTATTCATAAGCGAAAAAAAATTAAACAGTTTACGGGCTCCACGGATGTTTCAAAATGGCGGACGTTTATAAGAGTTTCACTTTAGTTCGTAATAAACAATTAAAATCGTGTCAATTTCGCTATATAATTTGCTCCCTAACCGCCCAAATACTTTCATTCATTTATTTCATTCGTTTATTTGCTTCGGTAGCATATTTTGGTATATTCTTTTCAAACAAGACTTGAATTTCTCCCCGTCTAAATCAAGAAATCTTTCCTTCATAGTGACCGTTTACCGAACTGATGGAATATGAGCTGATAGCCTGTGAATAGGGAACGAATCAGAGCGCGCGTTTGCTCATCCAGAAATTGTAGATACAATGAAGCCATATATATACTGAATATTTAACAATTATTCGCCGAAGGCGAAGTGATTATCGGTGAATATTCACCGATAATCACTGAGCCTGAGGCTAATAATTGTTTTAGTATAAATAAACAGGTGATTATTTCAAAAAAAGAAAAGAAAAAGCATTGTACAACACAAAAAAATATTTCATCAAAAGCGCGGGAGACATTTTGTTCGTGGAGGTGATTATCGGCGATAATCCGAGCGGTAGCGAACCAATCAGAGCGCGCGATTTTGTATAATCACCTGAGTATTTACACAACGAACTTTAAATGTGCTTTTATTATCCACTTCATTTTTTCATATAGATGAAGATATTTTTGCAAACTGACAGCTGCTTTTATTGTTTTGTCCTTCCATGCGGTTTTTGTTAGATAAATAAAGGAGTCGTTGCTCTTATAACAAGCACGAATCTAGTTTACAACTTGAATATACTGTCCTGCGGAAATAATCATCCCTAACAATCGATCAAATATGAAGACTTGACTTCCCGAAAAGGGGGGTGGGGTGGGTGTGACTTGTCGCCCAATTTACTCCCCCCCTCCCCGAGATCCGCGCCTGGTGACGTATCGGTGACCTCAACAACACTGAGAGGGAATGCGGGGGGGGGGGGGGAATCTAGATGGCCACTGCTTTCGAATAAGCAAATACCGATGCCTACCTATACCTATATAATAAGACAATACCTATGGTTCCAACATTGTTGGCAAAGATTGTAGGAGATCAAACCCAATTTTTTGCCTTAGCTCAATAAAAGGAAAATGAAATTGCCTCCTTTTCCGTGAGTTGAGACAGACTGATGCATAAACGAGAGAAAGTCTGAGAGGGTTCCATCGTACTTGTGCCAAGCCCTTGGTGCTCGGGATTGCATAAACTTTGGTATTGACCATACTGTCTCATGTAAAAACGCAGTTAAAATTTATTTAATAATGACAATAGGAATTTATACAGTGCACTTTTTCATATGAATATGTTCAAAGGCGCTTTACATATCTATTGGGTGAGATCGGACGTCAGCTTGTAAAGGCGCCTCTGGCGCTAATGATCTCACCCACCCACCCAACCCATGCATGAATTGACAGATGAAACCAGACGTAGAGATAGACCACCAAACCGGGAACTGCGTCCCCTAGACTTTTCGAACAGTGTGTGGGTTCTCTAACCTTCCACGGATTATTGGGAACAAGTGTTGTGAGACAGGACCTACGGTTTATCGTCCTTATCCGAGAAGACTAAAAAGTCTAACCATTTGGAGATATCATTACAGGTATAGCTGCCTACCTTGGCGTCCATGATGCCCGTTATTGGCAGGTCAACATTTTCCTCGAGGAGGAATGCCATCAGATTAGCACAGTAAGTGTTGACCATGACCAAAGCCAGAAACGCGTATACAGCGGACACCATACGCGCGCTGTTACTACGAGGCGTCTTCTCGGCTCCGATGTCTTTGCCAAACGCCACGCCCCAGACGTAACTCATAGAATCTGACGGGAAGAAAAGGAGGTTAAATTTCTGGAATGTTTTCATTTGCAAATGGAATCGCACAACGTAACCGTGAATTGAAAATGGCCTCAACAGGAACCAGGTTTGACAACTGGCAGGTCAAGACTCTCAGACAAACTGAGGGGTAAGTATCACACAACCCTGAAATAACCCCCAGATCGACTCGGAAATGATCAGCATTATTTTCCGCGCTCATCCCTAATGGATAATTCCTGAAACCGGGGATGTTGTCTTTCGCTCTTCCTAGAACCTTCACTTATTACTAGCTTACCCAACAAGGTGAACGCGTCTTCATCACTGTCCTTTAGGATGTGGTAATACCCCTTGGGGCTTTTCCTGTCCAGCCACCAGACAACAAGAAGAACGACATTACAGGTGACCAGAATGGCTACCCAGAGACCGTACTCAAAAGGCGCGAGCCATGAGAACCACGAACTGGCTGAGTAAAAAAGCAAAAATTTGCTAAAAGATACTTTTGAAGCCTTTAATAGTATTTTTTACTGTGCCACCCTATTCTGTAATACCGTTGCTATTTCTTTATCCATTTTTCATTTTACTGTACAGATCAGGAGCCAGATTAGTTCTAGCATTTTGCATCTGTGGGTCAAGCCATGCAGTGTGGACATTGTGTGGAAGGATTTTGGACCGTCCTGTACTATGGTATAAGTACTGTTTGTTTTGCTTTACACTATTTGTTTTGCTTTATACATTTTGTTTTGCTTCCGATTTTTTTCATTTGCGGATCATTCCTTGGAAGGATAATACGCTATCTTTATTGTGTTGCTGGTTTTTTTTAGTATGCAGTGTAGCCCTAAGTTTGTCATCTGTGGATCAAACCATGCAGTGTGACCATTCTTTGTAAAGCTACTGAACAGTACTGTACAGTAGTTCTGTCTATAAACACGTGCGACCATGCTTTGCAAACCAAATGATCTGTGCGATTCAATTTTTTTCGTCCGCAAATCAAAATATGCTGCGAGACCATTGGTAAAGCTTTACAGTGCTTTGGTCATTTTTTCTTACTATTAAGAGCGGCTCTGAATTTGTGATCGGTGTGCAAAACCATGCACTGTTACTGTTGATCAGTAGGAGCGTTAGACGCACCTTGCTCAGTGTAAGAATGCTCCTTGGCAACCAGGATATTTAAGGCGAGTGGAATATTCGGATACAGCAAATCGATCATGGTTGCTCGATACATGCTTAGCGACAGGTCAACCGCTAGATCACCTTTCCCAGAAACCAGCTCATTAACAACTCCGTCCCACTTTCCTGTAGTAGCTCTCTCCGTGCCATATTCGTCATCAGGGGCGAGGTATATTTCCACATCAAATCCCAGATCCCTCTTTAGGAATTTCAAAAAGTCGATGGAAGCGCCGTAGCAACACAACTGTCTTTTGACCTGCCTGGTGGAGTTTGTGGCGTGCAACTTCCTGTAACATGGTATCGCTTTTCCGACGCACGATCTGTTTAAGTCGCTGTCAGTAATCGGATCCTTTGCTTGCACCATGGGGGGCCACACTATTACGGGAACACGAAGCACCGGGCGCATCTGGTGAAGGAGCGGAGTGATGATATCTCCATTTGGCACTAACACGGGCTCTAACGCGATACTTGATTGAGTTCCCAGTCCTATTAAGGACCAATGTTTTCTGTCATCCAGATCCTTTCTGAGATTCCAAACATTGAAGACTCCTTGAGCTTTGTCGAAAACAGAGTGTTTACTAAATAACGAAGTAAGTCCTTCAATGTGTGTCTGTCTTAGGTACCTTAAATTTGAAAGAAAAGGTGGATCAATGTAAGTATCTGGCCAACTGTGCACCTCACACCTCTCGTAACCGAACAATTTAGCGTTAATGTTGGGTTAGGGGAGGGGTAGGTGAGCCTAAAAGGTTCTGTTTAATTACTTACACTGTATAACGTTAGCCTGCACAAATTACACTTACGACAAGTACTGACTGCACTTGCTTACACATTCTTACTAAACTAACGAACTAATTCTTGAGATCGGTAAGGCATGTAGTATGAGAAAAAAGAAAACTTAGACATCTTTCTTAAAAAATTTTGTTCGCGAAACCTGAGCTTAAAGCTGCTCTTTCTAAAATTTAAAAAAATTCTGCGTCAAGAATTTCTTACCTGATCGCCCTCTTTTGAACACGCTCAGATTTCTCCAACGCTGAACATTCTTCTCCAGTTTCCTCACTAAAAGCAGTTTGAAAGGCATTTTCAAACAACGTCAAAGCATCCCTCAGCACATTGGCGTAATAGTTCACAGAATGGTTTAAATCAGGCGTCTTAAGACTCACTTTCATGAGTCCTGCCGGAAGTGAAAAAATATTTCGTACCCCGTATGTAGTGACGTCAGTAACCAACCAGGCGCTGCTGTTATCCTTAGTTAGTAATTTCTGTATGCTCCAAAATACTTCGTCGGTAGAACGCGCCCGAAAATGGCCGAGAATTACGTCAGCTGTAGCATTTAAAAGTTTTTCAATATCTGTAGTGTTGATTGTTTCCCTTTGGTCTTCGTGAATCCACACTGTTTCTAACAAATGCCACTTTTCCTTTAATGCAAACCGTCGCACTGTGTCAACAAACACTTTTCCTTCGTGGTCTGCGGTAACCACCAAGCAGAGACTGCGCCAACCCATTTTTTGCATGATTTTCACCATGGCTTGCACATATTCGATTACAGAAGGCGTAGCCACTCGCGTAAAAGAAGACAAGCTTTCCTGTTTGAACAAGTGTAAATATGCTGTGAAGAAAAACCCGTTATAAGGAAAGGTATAACTTTAAGGTGAACACTGGACAGCGGTGGCAACCTATAAGTACAAACATCGAGGCAGGTCCCATAACCCAAGGACACCCAAGGACAGTTTCCTTCTGACTGCATTGAAACACGTCTGAGGCTATCCAGAGTACTTTCAGATCTCTAGAAATGCATTCTAGGTGACGCTAAAAAATTTGTATCTGTTCGGTCATCCTGGGGCAACTTGCATCTTTTCGAAAATACAAGGACCTCGGTGTTATTTTCCCGAAAATTTTCGATGAAATTCTAAGTTTTAAAGGACAATGACAATTTTTCTGACTCCTCTCTCCATCGCATTTTCGAATCCGAAAATTCTACGTTTCCTTTTCCTGCGAAATTAAAAATAGGCTAATTTGAGGACTGAAATGCGAAAAATTAAACTTAAGAAAATCGTAGGGGGTTATTAGATATGATACGGAAATGTAAATGAATGGAACAGACATCAGAAATTTTTAGCCATCCTCAAGCTATAGAAAATGCTAAGCAATTTTTCCTTCTCTGGACAGGTATTTTACAGAAAACAACCGTTGGAATATACCTCATTCTTATTAGCAGCTGGAGCTGATGACCAGAGCAGGTGGTGCTATTTCCTGTTTCGCAAAAATATAAACAAAAGATGATGAATGATTCCTTTAAATTTTCAAGTGCTCGCAAGATCATAGCTTGGCTCAAATTTACTAGCAAACTTTAGACGAGGGCTCGTTTGCCGCATGCTCGTGAAATTTTTGAAACTGCTCGCGTGCTCGCGTTCTTGTTAAGATTGCTCGACTGCTCGAAATTTTGTAAATCCTTCTTTGCAACAAAAGTAGTTTTCTAGCTTTTTTCTATGGTGCTTAACTCCTATAAATGTGGTTCGGCGGAAAGCACGCGAGAAATGAAAACATAAGAAGTGCTCGCTGTTCGCGCGAGTTGTACTTTCTAAAATGCTCGTTGCTCGCGAGGCCAACTTTTATCACTGGTCGCGCTCGCTAAAAAAGATCGCAGTGCTCACACGCTCGTAAATGCTCGCACGCTCGTAAATGCTCGCACGCTCGTAAATGCTCGCACGCTCGTAAGTGCTCGCACGCTCGCAAACGCTCGCAAAGATCATTCGTCATCCCTATAAAGCATACGAGCGTTTGTGGGCTACTGAGTTCTATTAACCTCTGATGCATATGTTTTCTCGCCTGGAAGAGAGTTTCGCGAGGAAAAATGGGTTCTTTAAACAGCCTTATTTATTGCCAACTATGTTGGGGGCGAGACGCAACACACAGGATCGCTCCTGGTGATGTGTTTCTTTCTTAAGTGAGGCTATTTTCAAGGCAACCCAACGACTATTTTCGGTAAAAATTTGTTCGGAAGCAAAGTGAGCTAGAATTTTAGAATATCTAACACACATGCCCTCGGATTTTCGAACTGTGTATCTAAATAGATAGTTTTGCAATTTTGTACTTATTAACGTCACCTAGCTATTTTGGATGAGCACATTGTTTGTTTGGAAGCTTTTAGAAGGTGCTGTCCCTAAAATTTTCGAACACTTCAATTTTCAGCTAAGATACCCGAACAGATCAAATGCCTCTAGGTGATAAAAACATCTCTTTAGATAGTCTTTAAACATTATAAGGAGCCTAGAAATGTCTCTGAGAGGCTTTTGGTTCAATCTGCTCGTTGGGTGCAACTCTCAGTATTCTCAAACTTGGTGTGTCTTGCATAATCATTTAAAGTGGTAAATATCTGCAAACAGCAGTGCTTTCTAATAGTCCAGGTCTAGTGTGCGTTTTCTGGAAAGTTCCATCCCTAAATTTGCTCCATTGGTTCACCCATGAGCTATTTTTGATTAATGCACTTTTTTCCTGTGGATTTTAAAAAGAGGAAGCAGAGAAATATTATAGGGAACAAGAGGCTTCAAAAGCCTTCACTGGGTTGCCTTTGTGAACCCTTAGTATGCAAACGGCTCAATTTTTTGAAACTGTTTTGTCAATCCATTTTAGTTTGCAGTGTCAGTTGTGTTCAATAAGAGAAGTGCACAAGGATTTAATCAAAGGCTTCTACGAACAAACTCATGAATGCATTCGGTGACACATGAGGAGAATTTTAGATTTCAGAACTCATTCAAATAATTTAATCAAGAAAGGCCTGTAGGGCTCTGCCATCTCGTGTTCCATTTACCAATTTAAAAAATATGCAGCCAAGGCCTGCATACAGCTTCACATTCTATATAGACAAGGGTATCTTTGAAAAAAAGAAAAGAAAATCGATTCAGTTTAAAAAAAGAACAGAAAGAGTAGTTAAGAATACTTCACTGGGGATTGAACACGGACCATCCTGCCCTGCAGTCCGAAGTGCTATCCATTAGACCATCCAGAATCACATGGTTACCCAGGGTATATTTTATATTTTATATGTTATAGATCTTTCGCTCGTACACTCTACTGAGTGAAGCTCTAAAAATTATATCTCATCACTCGGGCTACTACCACAGGTAGCCCGAGTCTAGGTTTACCTTTTCGGTCTATCAGTCTATCGACAACGTCGCAAATCTGACTACCCGCAGAGGCTTTTGGGTATTGCTATTATGAAAACAAAGCTGCGCACGGGGTCATCAAGTTATTGCACCGTCGATGTTGGATGCGAAAGATGTGTGCCCTGCTTTTGTTCGGGTTTCACCTTGGAATGCTCACATCGCTTTTACAAACGCAGACGCCGTTCGCGGTAGACCTACCCAAAACTACAACAGTGAGCACTTTTCGGCCACGTCGTTCCGGGAACTCAAAGAGAACTAAATGATAGCCATGAAAGCAAACTATGAATCTGCGATAAACTCTGAACTATCTTTGAAAGCCAATGTTATGCACATGAGTACTACTAACTGCTGTATTGTCAGCTACTGTTGTCATTGGGATCCAAAAGCTGAAGTTAATACACGAATTTTTACAGCGACAGGACAGACGCGTCGTTGGATGCCTCGAGTCAACAATTTGTTCAAGACAACATTAGGCGAATAAAGGAGGTTATATAAAGGATTTTTTTCATCTAATTTAAATTTTGGTAACATTTTTGGATGAAGTTTTCTCAATTACGGTCTGTCTCATGCGTGGTCGCGTGGAAAGTAGTTGTAAGACAAAGACTTGACAACAAAAGCTTGATAACGCTCAAAGTTAGATTACGCTTGCAGGTGAAACGGTTGACGTTACAAAGGATTGCTAGACACAATGTTATTTAAGACTGTTTCTAAAATCTATTTAACTTGTTTGTTTATGATAAAGTTCTTGGTAATTATGACCGCAAAACGGCTAACAAAGCTATAAACTCGGAGACTATCTTTGTCAGCCCGAATTCCCTCGGGCCTCTTTTCAAAACCATGTCTGGCTTCTTTTCTTATCCAAACTCAACTTTTTTTCTTGCCTGCGTGTTCGTGTGGAAAGAAGTCGGAAGAATAGTATATCCGTTTGAGGTGTAATATTGTTGTTTTTCCCACAGATCGCTTTTTCACCTTCGATAACTGGCATCAGGTTTCACAATTGTTTTTCTACCGTGGGAACCAAGAAAGCTGATTGCTCAACATTAATCGGATAAGTAAACAAACACAATTATTACTGAAATTTCTGTAAAACCTTAGACATCTTTCCGATAAAATCGTTCAGGTTAAACACGACGTCGACAAGAATTGCGGTGCGATATAGTCTAGTTGGTTTTTTGCGGTCGTGGAACCAGCCATATAGTATACAATATATACAAAACTTAGGCGTAAACTGACATTCACGTTTAGCCGTATTATAAAATGTAGCCCTAGTGAACGCTCCCGAAAGCGTCTAGTTTTTCAACGTTCATGAAAGGTAATCCGTCATTCCCGAGGCTTTATCTGGAAACCGATATTTAAAATGGAGATGCCGTTGTAGAATTGACAAATTTGTGGTAAACATTGACGAACGTGTTTTATTTTATGGGGAAAGTGAAACCTGAAACGTGACACGACAGCACAAACCCAGCCGTGAATACTTGGCATCTTCCCTTCCTCTGACCCGTTTTGGAGGTTCAACATTTTATTTGAAAGCGTGAAGTTCACCAGAAATAGATAAGTTCCTTAAATTGGTGGGTATGTGCCGGTTTCGGTGTTGTCGCAAATAATGATTTTGAAATTCAATGAAGCTGCATACCACCGGACTGTTTTTACTCCAGTTGATTATATATCGGGTTTTGTAGTTTTTGTACAGTATAGAGGATCCAACGCTATAAATATAAATGAACACTTTATGAGAATGCTTCCCCCGATGTTTTCGATTTGATCGCTTTTAGAAGTCAAGACGAAGTATCGTATTTTGACGTCCGTAACCAGCTTGTTATCTCGGATTCAAAATAATACCGTGATGTCACAGCGAGCCACACTCTTGCTTTCCAAACTTCACGCGTGGATCGACTCATGAACTCGATGGACGTGGTCTGCTAAGCGGGAACCAATTCTTCAAAATAAGCTCTACATTTCCAACAGAAAAGATGTGAATCCTTTCACCGAGGGAATCGCTAACACCACACACCTCAACGTTTAAAGAACAAAACACTCTCCCGCACGAAAACACATCCAGGAATAGCAAACATAGACACTAATACAGTCATTTAGTGAATAAATCGAGTTAACAGCTCGAAAAGAGAGCAGCTCTACACAAGAAAAACACTTAGGCGAATGGAGTCCACATAAAACTTTTCACGTTCTCTTCACCGTCGTGCTTACTTCAATCAGGTTGTTATGGCGATGTCCATGCCGAGCCAATCACACAGTGGCGGCGTCTTTGCTAAGCCTTATATAGGCAATATTGCGCAAGAATTGCAATTTCTCACGGAGAAAAAAATACGAAGCCCATTTTAATACTGGATTGCCATTGCCATGGCAACCCAGTAATTAATGGAACTGAATCATTAGTACCCGATAAAAGAATATTATTTGCCTTTTCATAGAACTTATGCCTGGATTGTCCTGACTGAAATGATTGAACTCGTTCAGAAGATGAGCCGAAGTCGCAGGGCTTGTTTACACAGACAAACCTCGATTTGGGCGAAATAATAAACACGGAAGATGGGCTAGGAAAGTCAGTTTGAGCTTATTAAAATTGAATGGACCACATCCTTGTCGCAGTTAAGCCAGATTTTATTTTTTGGTAAGTTTGTCCACTCCGATAAAAATGGTGTCATGGATTTCCCAGAAAACGCTGCCGAACCTTGGATCCTCAAGCGTCTAGTTAAGAATAAAGTATTTGCAATAATTATGCATTATACATTGCTTTTCAGGGAAAGTGAAGGAAAGCAAAAGCACTTTAGCGACTTCCACAGCTGATTTTGAATTCTGTTAAAATAAGTTGCTGAACTCGTATCCATGAGTTGCCTTGACAATGCAAACTGATAACTGGCATTTTATTTTTAGAATATATGAATCGGAAGCCAAAAACAGTATGTCGCTACTTGGAAGCCGACACAAAACGACAAGGCTGCAAAGATTAGCGTTCTATATTCATATGCAATTCGGTTGATGCAAGCATTGTTAGGTCTGTAAAAACACCTTAACAATGCTGACACTGAAGTGCGGCTTGACCGGAATTAGATTCACTGGGAAAGCAATAGTTTTACCCGCTGTTTGTTCATTGACAGCAACGATAAGTGTTTCATTGATGTGCTATTCCCGTCCAATTCCGGTTAATTAAAAATCGGACTAGCTGGGATTGGCGGTACAACAGGGAAAAAAAGACGCGATGATTTCGAAGGCAAACAATATTCCTTAAAACGTCGTTACATTTTAGCTTGAAAAACCAACAGGCTTAATATATTTTCGACTATTTCTCAACATTTGGGGTTCGAAGAAAAGCCAACATCGTTTTTGTTTAAAACTCCATAACTGTGCTCAAGAAATGACCAGAAATTATTTGTACAGCAAAACCGATTAACGCGAAAAACAATCGCATTCATACAGCAAACAAACTGTCCGAATCTGAAAATAGGCAGGTGACTAAATTCTCAAAATTACTGAAGTCCGATAACAATTTTATGGCCGTTTTGAATCTTGGTGCCAGATAACATTTTATTTGAATTCAAATGCGTTTTACTGTGATTATCATCATTGATAATTAGGTAACTAGGTCGTAGAATAACAGTCCGAATTTTACTGAACCATAGCACCACTAATATAACATGGAAAATACAAAACGCTTGTATGACTTCTTCAACTGCTATTTTTTATTAAATGTTTCGTTCTTATTGCCTCTGAAAGCGATTCTGAGAATGTCTTAAAATACAGTGGTTTACCAAAATATAAGTTTTTACATTGTTTACTGCAAGGTACAGGAAAGCGCAAATTATGTGTGCAAAGCAACAAGCCTCATCATACAATGTTGGGAAGACTACTATGTAAGCGTGTTTATACGCACGTTTTTAGGTTATTTTCAAATTTGACTGAAAAGCTCTGTCCTTTTTAGCTTAAGGGACATAAGCACGTTTTAGGTTTGGGAGCCTCTAAGGAGGGGACCAAGTCTCTGCAAAGTTTATACGCACGTTTTTAGGTTATTTTGTAAATTTGACTGAACTTTTGGCTTAGGTGCATAAGCACGTTTTGGGTTTGGGGGATCAAGTCTCGGCTAAGCTGAGCGAGCGGAGCGAGGGGAGTAAAGTCTCTGCAAAGTTTCGGCCAAGCCCGTTCGCCAAGAGGGGCCGACAGGCGGAGCGAGCGGAGCGAGCGGAGGGCGACTTCACCCCTGTCTGGCCAAGTCTCTGCAGAGACATCCGAGTCTGGGAACTACTAAGTCCGACGATGTTGAGTTTCCGCAAAATTCATAAACACGTTTTAGGTTTGGGAGGGTCTCTCTGCGAAAAAATTTGAAAATAATTACGGTTTAAAAGAAAAATTAGTGAAATACAATACGTTACTAAATGGAACAAAAATTACAAAGTTTGAATATCCCGCAATTAAAATTTATTGCAAGGGAGTTGAAAATTAAGGGGCGCCATAAGATGACTAAGGTTGTTTTAATTAATGAGTTGAGAAAATTTCCAGATGAGGATGTTGATAAGTTATTTTTTAAAGCTATTTCAATGTATAATTATTATTATTATTGTGAACATAGAATTAAAAAATATTCTTGTAAAGTGTGTGTGGGATCACAAATATGCGTCCATAGAAAAAGAAAGGCTTATTGCGTACTATGCGGTGGTTCAGAAATATGTGTTCATAACAAACAAAAAAGTTTTTGTAAAGAATGCGGCGGATCACAAATATGCGAACATAATAAACAAAAGTATCATTGTAAGGAATGTTGAAAATTATGTTATGAAACCCCATTTTGGTTTGATAACAAAAAAATTGATTTTAAAAAGAAAAAACATATAATAAAATAACATAAAAATGGATAGAAAAGATGCAGAAGAAGAAAATATTACTATTGAATATATTAATGAAGAAAGATTAGATATATATACTTTTATTATTGTATTAAAGGAATATTTAATGGAAGACATCCCAAAATATAGATTTTTTATGAGTGAAAAAAGAACAATATCTGTAAGAAATTTAGGTTATGAAAAAGATGAAGATTTTGGGTGTACTATTTGTTATGGATTACAGGATATTTTTTTTGTTTTTAGTTTTTGTCAAAATTTTACTGATGAAGAGCTTGTTTCAGAATTAATAAAATCAATGGATAATACTTTTACATATTGGCACGGGAGTGAGATGAAAAAAAAAATTATTCATGATTCTTTTTCTTTAAAAATAGAGGTTGAACCATATAAGATATTTTATAAAGAGAATATTTATGAATCTTTATATGATGAACTAATGGTTGTTGCTTGGCACCCATCTAGATATTTAGATTGGTGTATAGATTTTGAAGAGTTAAGGTTTTTGGAAGAAGAGGTATTTTGTGAAAAAAATTAATGTTATATAACCTAAGTACTGGTTACATAACAAAAATTTATCTGAATCTTAAACTAAAAGTTATTGGCGATCCCCGCAGATCAAGTTTTTTCCATTCTGCGTCAAAGATACTTAAATCGAAATGGTTTATGGGGCTCTCATATTTTTGAATCGGAATTGTCGGATAATCCTTTGAGTGTATGTTCGCGAGTAGGTGTGATGGCGTGAGTTTTACAAGTTCAGAATTTTTGGTTTTGTTCATATATGACATCCTATTATCCACTATACTGCACACAAGCCTCAATGGCTCTTTAATACTTATATTTATTGGATATATTTTACGTGGATTTATAATTTCCGGTAAACCCAAATAAATTTGCAAATCTCTAGTTAGTCTAATTTTATAATTCTTATTTGAAAATAGATACCCAATATTATTATTACCATTTATTGTTAACTTTAGATTATCTGTGTAATTATGAAAAATTGATTGAATATCAACCAATGAATATGTGCCCGGCGGCATTCTTAAAACGTACCCTTGTTTTTCATCAGTTAACGACTGTTCGTCCTTGAAATTAATCAGTCTTTTGGTTTGTATATTACAATCCAGGAGTTGTATCTCTCGAAGATTTTTCAGCGGAGGGTCCAAATAAACCCTAGTTTCTGAATCGTACATTGTAATACTGAACATATTTTTGATAAAATTATATTAGTTTTTAGACCAGGAAAATGGAAAATAAAATAATTCAAAAGAGAATATATCTCGAACCCAAATATCTTGATAAAAATATTATGAGCCATCTATTGAGAACAATTGAAAAGAAATTAGCCGACAAAGTTGATAAGGAATATGGTCATATTATTTCTGTGGAACAAATAATAAAAATTTTGCATAATGAAGATACTACTTTTCTTTTAGAAATTGAGGTGAAAACTTACAAGCCAAAAGCCAATCAAAAAGTTCGCGGAACAGTGTGCATGGTTTATGATCAGGGTATTTTTGTTAATGTTTTTGACAAAGTAAAAACTTTAATTCCACATATTTATATAAAAGATTATACTTTTGATGTCGTTTCAAATACATTTGAAAATAATAATAGCAGAATTGGAATGGGTGATAAAATCAAAGTAGAAATAAAAACAGTTAGATTTAATGAAGGAGAGTTTGAATGTATTGGCATATTATGTTTTGATTGATCTCAGGATTATGTAATCAAAACACTAACGAAACAAAAACCAAGATAATGCCCCGCCCAAAATCATAAACAAAACAAGATTATTTTGGTGAGAAGATGTTTCTTCTATGTTACTAATTTCTTCTTCTTCATTTTCTGTTTCGTTAACTTTGGTTTGTTTAGGTTTTTCCGGTTGAGGATTGGTATTTAATAAAACTTTTGAGGTTCCTAAACTATGACTTATTCCGACATTTTTTGTCTGCGCATTTATTGCATTATTTACCCCAAAAGTCATATCTTCTGTTACCCTTTTCAAATCATTATTATATCCGATAACGCTTTCCGTATTTATTATTAAATTGCTCGGCATTAGCCAAACGCCAGGAGCCACAGCCAAATCAAGTCGGGATTTTGATTCTTGAACCGCCGTTTGATATCTTTGAATTGATTGGGCTATATCATTTTCAACCACAGAACTTTCAAATAATTTTATGAAGTTTTGCTGAGTTTCGAAACCACCACCTCCCTTACTAACAATTGAAGTTCTGGTATTAACTTGTGCGCCTAAAACGCAATAAACAAAAGCTTCTATCGATCTATTTATTCTTCCCAAGCCCGCCTTTGTTAATCCATGACCCGATTCTGGTATAAACCAAGCATATTGAAAATCAACAAAATGATCATTTCGAAGCATTGATACTAAATTTCCCATATCTTTTCTGCCACCATCATCGTAAAATTTATGTTCGCGGCTCGGCCAAATATTTGCTTCTGTATCATAATTTCTTATAATTCTGACATTTTGAAATCCGCCTCCTTTTCCTTGCGCGGCTTCACTTCCGGGAACCGCATCAGGGTCTGCATATCCTCCCCCGTAATTAATAAATACATCTCCAGCCCCATTATTTGTGCCTCCTTTGAATCTAAAATCCGCTAAAGTTTTGTTCCATCCCTTATAATCTTGATCATTACTTAACCCAAATTCCGCGCACAATCTATTATAAGCATTTTTGTCGTACGAATTATTTTTCAAAGAAAAAGTTTCTTCTCCGGGTAATGGCACTTTTAATTCCTGTATTATTCTTCTTATGGTAAAGTAAATGTGAAATACGAAAAAACTTCTGATAACTTTAGGGTATCCAAAAATATCACTTAAACTTACTCCGCATCCGGACGATGCGCACCAAACCGCCATGTTTAATTGTTGCGGCCATTGATTAATATTTGGTTTACTCAACCATGCTCTAGTTTCTTTACCACTGGTAAATCCCACAGTTTGATTTTTAAAAACATTTTTCATTGTCGCGGTGAAACTATCTTTTTCTGAAACATATATATTCAGATTTGTTAATAATTTTGTAACATCAAGAGCAAATTCATTGAATTTAATTCCGGGTATTGGATATGTTTGTTTTGTAAATGTTAAACTTTTTGGAAATGAACTTACCTTTACTTTATTTTCTAAACCCAAATCTTCCCATAATAATGTTTTCAAATTATTAGAAAGATTTACAGTCCAAGTTTCCCCAGAAGGATCATCATCGGACATAATTGTTGTTCCATTAACTTTCCATTTAATGTATCCTCCAAATGCGTCATTCACAAATGTAAATTTATTTAGGTCCGCGTTTGGGTATCGGGTTTTGAAATCGCTAAATAACATCTTATTCTTTGTTTTCCAATTTACCTGATCTTTAGATCTTTTAAGAATAAGATGTAAAACAATTACAACCAACTTCCGTTTTCTCATAAACAAGTTTTAATGTCCTTTCCCTCCGGTAAGTTCTTTTAATAGATCTTCTCTAACTTTCTTCCTTATTATACTCATGTCGAAGTTTTTTTCCGAATCTTTTCTGAATTTTTGGCGAACCTCCTGTTTCAGTTTTTGAAACTTTTCCAATTCCGCCAAAATTATGGAAAATTCTTGATCGGATATTGCATTATCTTTCAGAGCTTTTGAAACCAAATCGTTAATGGTGTTTAATTTTGATTTCGCAATTGCAACGGTTTGTTCGTGTTTACTAACTTTTAAGGAAAGACTTTTTGAGGCTATTCCAAATCCAACCGATAATCCTCCAAAAACACCACCAACCACACCCAAAGGAACTCCGACTATTGCACCAAAACCCGTGAGAGAAGTTCCAAGCCCGCTTGCGGATAGGATAACAGAAATAAAACCGCCAGAAACGCTAATTTTTGTGCATATTCCTCTGGCTCTATTATATTTTTTCCTTACTTCTTCGTAATGTTTAATTTCCTTCTCGAGATTTTGCAATACTTCGCTCGATTTTTGTAATCTGAAGTTAATTACATTATCTTCTTTTTGTGTTTGTAATTGAGGATAAATTCCATTGTATTCACCCATATTGTTTTTACTGAACGGTATGTTATCTTTAAATTCGTTACTTTCTCTTCTTTTTCATACTTTCCACAAAATATAGAACAACTGCCATTATCAATAACCAAGCATTCTTTCCCAAAAATCCAATAACTTCACCAGCAGTTTTGAAAAGAAAGCTAACTATTGCTCCGACCATTCCTGGTAATATTTCACCAAGTTTTTTACCAAGAGTTTTCAAACCATTTCCAACTCCTCTTCCTAAAGAGGATAAACCCTTTGAAATACTAGAAACTATTACCCCAATGATTACACCCACAGCGCTTAAAATTGCAAATACTGTAAATCCATGTTTTTTGAAAATAGCCTTGATTCGTTCTCGCAATGACATTCCTTCTTGAATTCTTTCTCTTTCTACGACGGCGTTTGCTATATCTTCTTCGTTTTCTATAACCTCGGCATTTAAATTTTCAATCTCCGACTCTTCTTCTGGCGTTTTCAATGGTTTTTCTTCAAGAAATTTTTTTCTTTCGAGTCTCTCATTTTGTTTTTCTTTTTTGTTAGCAATTTCTGTTTCGAGTTGTTCTGCTATTTCCGCCCTAGTTGGCCCCAAAGCATCTTTTAATTTCCCGGGTTTAAGTTTTTCCTTTATTTCTCCTGTTTTTTTATCATATCTTCTAAAATCATTCTCATTAGCTATATAAACATATGTTCCGCCAGACGGGCCGTCAACTGCTAGTAATTCTATACCGGACTTAGTTTTCTGAAATCTCGAAAGAAATTTTTTGAAATCTGCTTTTAACCGAATTTTTCCTATTTCTTTTTTTGCGGCTTCTAATTCTTTTTCTTTATTTCCTAACAAGGGATCTTTTTCATTAACGCCATCAATTGCTGTTTCTTCTTCCTCTTCTTCGTAACCATTATTTTGATGCCCTGTTGATGAGTATGTTTGAAGTTCCATATGTCCAGGATCACGCGCAAAATCATCATCTTCATTACCCCTTGACTCATTTAAATCAGTTGGATCTAAATCTTCTGGTGAATATCCTCCTTCAGCCATGATTTTTTACTCATCAGTAATAAATCTTTAGATTACCCAGAGTAGGAAATAAAAGAAAAATTGATATTTAAAAAGAAAAAAGGGATAAATAAAAAGAAATAAAATGTCGAACGAAACTACCGAATTAATAGATATTAATACTTATAACCCCCAAGAAAGAATGATCTTTTCCAAACCAATAATTGGCCAAATCCCTGGGAAAATCCCCAAGGTTGAATTCAAAAGAATTAAAATCTTTACGGAAAATGATGATGGAACAAAAGGAGAACTTGTTATTAAAATCGGAAATTTATTTTCTTATGGTGTTTCCACAAATACAAGTCCAGAAACGGGTGCAATTACGGGATATGTGTTTCCTTTATGTTTATGGAATGGAAGCAGCCCAACCCCCGAAGAAGAAAAATGGATTGATTTGTTCGATGAAATTGTTGAAAATTGCATTGATCATTTGATGATGAATAAAACCGAAATTGGTAAATTCGAGTTGGAAAGAAATGAGCTTGAAAAACAAAAAGGAGGTTTAAATCCCCTATATTGGAAGACGGAAAAAAATTCGATCGTTAGAGTTCCAGATAAAGGACCAACCTTGTATGCAAAATTATTTTGGAAAAAGAAAGAAGACAAAATTACAACCAAGTTTTATGACTCAAAAAATGATGAGGAAATTGATCCATTAAAATTATTAGGCGCAGGGTGCCAGGTTGAAGAAGGTGTAATACAAATTGAATCAATATTTATTAGTGGTACTTGTATTGCCCTTCAAGTAAAACTTTATGAAGCAGTTATAAAACCAAAAAGAGAAAGGAAAAGATTAACTAAAGTTAGATGTTCTGATAGTAAATCTGCAGCAGAAGAAATGGAAAAATATGATGATGATGATGATGATGAAATTACCCTTCCTCCCCCCATGGGGTTTTAATCTGGTGATCAACTTATGTTATATAACCAAATTAATGGTTATACAACAAATAATAATTTATAATATTTTACTTACCGCGTAACCCAATCCCAACATTCCTGCGCCAACATATATCATTTCTCCGGTCTTTTGTTCTTCGCTTGGTTTGTAATAATCAGAGAATTTAGGTTCCGCCATTTGCCCGTACAACGCAAAAGCCTGATTTGTTGCCGTAATATTTTTTGATGCTTGATATTTTTCTTCCTTCTTCTTCATTTTCCAATCAAGCATTTTTTGTCTTTTTTCCTGATATTCTGCGTAATCCCTTTGATATTTTTCCATTGCCTTATCGTGTCGTATTTTTTCTGTATCCACTTTACTCCCCATTATATATTTTGCGAGCATATTTCCTCCAGTAAATGCTGTTGCATTAAATAACGCGCCGAGTCCCATCATTGCTACTGATGCTAATGCCATTATTTTGGTAAAATCTTTTGATCCTCTAAATATGTTTTAAGATACATGCTTCCAGATAATACCGCTACCCATTTTGCGTAATTTGTAATACTCATGGATGGATCACTCAAAAATGATTCTTTCATCATCTTTTTTGCGACATACCCAACCCCCGCACTTAATCCGATAAGTACAGCTGAATCAGTTACAGTTTTCACAAGTTTGTTTTCGGTTGACATAATTTTTACTCATCAGTAAGAAACTTTTAAATAACTTTTGAGATTATTCCATCCCCAAAGATTTTGGATTTGCAGAAAATGGAATCTTTTTGGGCTGCGGTAATTGAGGAACTTGGGATAAATCAGCTATCCTATTGGTATATTCGGTGTATCCATCTCTAGCTTTTTCTCGGTATCTCATAAAAAGATCAAATGCTGTAAACCCTAATCCAACAACAGATAAAACAGTAGTAAAAGATAACTCCGGAAGCCATGATTTCGCTTCGCCATATGTATTTTCATTTGGCTCTTCTTCTTCTCGTTTCATCTCCCTGGCTAATGCTTCTTTTGCCTTTTTATTATATTCAGCTAATTTCTTTCCAGCAGCGACCTTTTTGGGATCCTTCTCCCTCTTTTTAGTATCTGGTTTGGGCTCTGCTGTAATTTGCTCCTCAGTTTGTTCTGACATTATTATTTAGATGCTACTGATAAGTTTTTAGATCTGTTTAATACACAGTATCAACGCCTTCAGTAGATTGCTTAGTTTCCTGATCAAGATCTACAGAGGAAGCGCCAGCGCGCCGATCAGTTGTGTTAGAATTTACTGCTCCTTCTATTGGAAATTGTTGATTTTTGTTCAATTTAACGTGTTTAGCAACCTGGAATACCCCGCTAGCAAGTGCTGTCAGTCTTCCTCCTTTTAATGCCAAGAGGCCTACAAAGTTTGTTAATTCTCGATTAACCAAATTATCTTTCTTCAAATCTTCGCAAAGAGATTCTATGTCATCTACCGGAACAAAATACGAAATAAGTTTGGAAACTAATTCAAGGGAAGAATCTACCAATCCTCCGTTAATTTTCTTGCCCATTACCGATTGATAACGATTAAAATACTTTTCAACATCTTTTGCGGATAATTTCTTTACATCTCCCAGGCTCATTTCAATTCCTAAATATTCTTTTGTTGTCCCGAGAACAGCGAGAATCGCAAGAGATTCTTGTTTGATTTCAAGATCCTCACTTTTTCCAGATCCTCCCTCTGGTCTGTCAGTTTTTTCTAACGGTTGGTCAATATAATCTTCCGGCTTTGTCATATTTTGTTAAATCACTTCGGGTATCTCTAAATAGCAATTAAATGGATATCGCAAACTCAAACATAACCTAGAATATTTTTCGGTTTTCAGGAGTTGCACAAACTTTTTCCCCAATTCAGAATCCAAATCGCCGCCGTAATCCTCGAAAAACATTTTCATCCCTTTCTGGGATGGATTATGAAAAGTAACGACGCAGGCAACATTTTCCCGGAATGGTTTTGCTATGGATGTTAATTGCTGAGTTAGAACCCAAACCGATAATCCATGATGCCTTCCGGAGAATGCCAAATCTATGAACTTATTTGATCTTTTCTTCAGATCGGAGGAAACGGCGCAATCATCCAAAATTATTAAAGTATTTGTTCCGGAGAATAAAGTTTGGCAATCAGTTAGTAACTCATTAATCTCCTCTACGTTACTTGCATCCGGAGATAATACATAAAAACGCTCATCCTTATTAGCAAAATTATGATAAGTTTTATTTTTAGAATAAGTCGGACAAATTAAAACAATATATTCAAAAACTTTTCGGAACGGGCCGCGGAGCTTTTCAATTAAGTACTTTGTTTTTCCGCAATTTGTCGGTCCAGTTATAATACAATGAAATGGTATTTTATCACGCAAATCTTCCATGAATTTTGTATCATAACTAAATGTTTTTAAATTTAGGTCAGGTTCTTCCCTTCGATCAGTACTTAATTGATCTCAAACTCGAATTCATAATCTCCATCATTGCGTCAGCCACGACAAACATATGACAAGTTATTGTTCCGGATCCGCTTTGCTTCCTCTTAATTTCTATTTTTACACCATCGTGCGTATTATTTAGAGCAAGTCCGCCGCCATGAATACCATTATCTGGATGAGTTCTAGTATCAACCCAAAGAGCAAACTTATCCGCATAAAATTCTTTTTCTTTCAAAGAAATTTGTTCTCCTCCCGTTGGTCGGAATCTTTTCTTCACGGATTCCCAAAGATCGGACGGAATCATTCCTCTAGAGTATATTCTATTTGGCACGCCATCAACGTCAATTTCGACGGAAGATATTCCTGGATTATAAAAATTTTCAGAATCCCTTGCTCCCGCAGCTTGAGGCGCTAAAAACAAAAACAATATTCCCGTCATTGATCTTCTCGGTAAATTAATATGCTGATTAATTACACCATCTCCGCCAACGGAAAATGTAAAAGTTTTGTGCAAAGTAACATTTTCATAAAAGAATCCTTTACCGACTTGATATGTTGATTGCGCCTCGCGAGCCAAGTATTCACTAGAAATTGCGGAATATTCTAACTCTAAGTTTTTGATTGAATACGATGGCACTTTGGTTGTATCAGAATAAATAAGAATATTAGCGATCGGGGCGAGTGTAATCTCGAATATAAGATGATTTTCCAACGCTTTCGGATAAAAAACTCCGTGATCATTTAGAATAGGATGATTTATTGGTATTCTATACTTTGAGCCATGGACATTGGCGAGAGCAACTTCTTTTCCATCTTGTGTTTTTGCATCTCCGGCTTTTGTTCTAAGTTTTCTAATATTTACTGAAGAAATACCTTGTTTTAATCTATCCTCGCGCTCTTCTTCGGTCAAGAATAAATCATGATACGTTTGAAATAAATCATATCTTTGAGTATCTTGCAATGTTTCTCCTCCAAAAAGAACTTTCAGTCTGGTTACAAGATTGCGACCCAGATTATTCACAACTGTGTTATTCGCATGACCCTCGACATCTAAATCAAATAGAAGAGATACACTTCCGGGAACAATCACCAAATTCTCGGCGAGTTTTGGAATATTTATATATAATGTTTCTCCCGGACTGGCTGTGGATGGATTGAGAGTAATTCGATTTAGGGTTGATTCTGCTTTCAAGCCAAAGGGTTCTTTGGGAATTCTATTTGGATTAATTTTTTCAGACGTCATTGTAAATTTATAAGATACTTTGGTTAATCTTTAAACCTGAGTTGTCCTATTTCCTAAATTTGGAATATGTTTTTTACTAAACCTTATCGCCTGTTTTGCCCTACTTTTTTCTAACTTGACCATATGTTTTAATAAACTTTCTCTTGCGTCTGGAATTAAAATCATAATATTAAAAATCTGCTCGCCATCTTCCATATACAGAATTTTTTTCCTAATGATTTTTTTCATGAGATTAATTTGGTATTCGGTAAATTTTATTTCTTCCTCAGCTACCATTTGATTTATAAGGTAATTGTTTACTTTTAAATGATGTCAAAAATATATTATTCGGCTGAAGGATATTGGAAAGGATATGCCGCGATTCCAAAACTGGCTGAGAAGGCTAAAGTAAGTGAAAATGAAGCAAAACGGTGGTTAGAGAAACAAGCAATATGGCAAATCTATCTACCCTCCCCTAAATATATACCTAGACCGCACTGGACTGTGGATAAGCCCAATCAGATTCACCAAGCAGATTTATTATTTTTACCGCACGATAGAGTTGGAAGAAAAACTTATAAATATGCGTTAGTTGTAGTTGATATCGCCTCAAGATATAAAGATGCTGAGCCATTAACCTCAAAAGAAAGTCGAGAGATATCAAAAGCTTTTGAGAAAATATATTCTAGAAGATTGAAATACCCAAAAACATTAATGGTTGATCCAGGGAAAGAATTTATGGGCGAAGTTAGTAAACTCATGAATTACCATAATGTGAGAATGCAAAGAAGTGAAGCTGGTAATCATAGAGCCCAAGCATTTGTGGAAAACGCGAATAAAATATTAGGAGAAAGATTATTTAGTCATCAATATGCGCAAGAAATGATCAGTGATGATCGATCAAGAGTATGGGTTAAAAGATTACCGGCTATTCTAAAAACTTTGAATAATACGAAAAAGAGAATAACCGGTAAAGAGCCCGAAGAGGCTATAAAAATGAAAGAGGTAAATATTGAAACTAAAAATTACAAACGCGCGGTGGGGCTTGATGAGGTTAGACTGCCAACCGAAGTTAGGGTTAGATATTTATTAGCTCCGGGTGAACTTGAGGGTGGAGAAAGAAGAAGAGCCACAGATCCCATTTGGAGCATAAAAGTTTATTATATTTCTGGAAGTAGAATTTCTCCTAATCAACCGATTTTGTATTTTTTGGAAGACGGCCCAAGGCGCGGTTTTGTGCGTGAAGAATTACAGGTTATTCCGGATGATACAGAGTTACCCCCTAATTCTGTTCTAATATAATGGTTTTGTGTGAATTCCATCCTCATAAACCCATCTTTTATCGTAATATGCATTCAATCCCTTTTTAATTTGTGTATATGTCACAATTTGGTTATCATTGATTCTAAATCCTGTATTTTGTGACATATCAATTGCCCCTTTCAAAGCTGCCATGAATCTATCCCATTTTACTTCATTTTGCCCATGCTTTTCTCCTTTAGTGCTATACTTTACTTTTCCATTCTCATCCTCCGCGTAATAACATTTTGAGGAAAGAGCAATCATTCTAATACCGTCAAACTCTTTTTTGAACAAACCCGGAGTCTTGTCATGATATTTAGAAGTTGATAGGAATTTTTCTTTTCCGGCGGAAAAGTATTCTTCTCTCATTTCGGGTTTTATAATATCATCCAAATTTTCAGACGAGATTGCCATGTACATTGAATCCGTATCCATTTGAATCAACTCAAAATCCTTTCTATCTAGATATTTATCTAGAAAATCGTAATAGAATTCCAGCATTCTTAATTTTGCTAGCTGATACACCGCGATGCCGCATTGATAGGGTCTGTCTATTTTTATTAATCTTTTTCGTTTTATTATTTCATATGTGTCATTTATTTCATTAAGATCCTCAAAGAACGCAGATCTTAGAGCTTTTTCAACCTCTTCCTCATCCTGAGTATACCTTGTGATATTATGTTTTTCTTTATCTTCTATCATTTTCCCGTAGAAAGAATTTCCCCTAAGTTTATTCGTGTCGGCTAATTCTTTACAACCTTTGTACTTTGGTTTTAGTTTTTCAATCAGTACTTTGATATCTTTATTTTCTTCAATAACTTTAAATATATCGGGGAATTGGTTTAGCTCATTGGTAATTTTCACCACATCGTCAATCTTGTTTTCATCAAAGGCTTTACTTAATTTTTCCAATAAAACCTCAATATCTCCATCTCTTCTGGCGTCTGCCACCTCTTTTGGGAAAAATCCAAATGGTCTTCCCGATTCATACTTTAAAATATTATGGATGGCGGAAATCTCCAAACCATGGTTAAGATACCATTTTATCATAGGAGTATATAAAAAGATCTTTTTTGCCTTGGTAACACCAAGTAATTTTTTATTATCTTTGAGATGTTTTCTACCTGTCGCTGTTTGATATTCTTTCATATGCTCTGGTACTAAATATTCAGGAACTTCATCTACAATAAATAAGGGAGAAAACTCCTCAAACTTTTCTTTTAGGTGATCAGGTACATGGATATCAACTTGGCAAAACCCGAAAAGATTTCCGGCAAGAATATCTTCGCAAATCTTCTTAATAAATTTAGGATCCGATGGATTTCCAACCTCAATGCATTCTTCTTTTCCACATGGCATTTCTTGCCCAGAACAGGATAGATATAAACCATTTGCATCATACCCAACAATTCGCGCACAATTTTTCGGACTTTTATATTTATGGGGGCGAATCTTTGTTTCTTCCTTTTCTGCATATCGGGTAAAAATAATACTTGGGCCTCCAACCATACCCGTTTTCAATAATTTATAACTCTTGTTTTTGTCGCATATTTTACAATCTTTTCTTATCTTTTGGCATTTTTTGCAAAACTTGTCTTTGCAAAATTCACCGCAACTATGGGCACAATATTGCCCTGGGGCGTACAATTCTGGATCTCCTTTCTTCTTCATTTTTTGGTATTTATTTAGAACAGCCCTCATTGATACGCCCGGGATGGAAACGGCATCTTTTAATATATCAATTTCGTCCGGATAATATAAACGCCTTGTTTTTTCAAGGGCTTCCAGAAAGGGAATAACATCATTCAAATTATACTCTTTTAACCAGTCTAACATTGTAACGCAGCCTCTCTTTTTAAATTCGAGCAAATATTCTTCATATTCTTCTTTGGAAATATTTTTCTTTTTCAATGAAGAGTAAAAATCTTCATGTTTCACGGGTCCGACTAAGGAAAGCTTATCATAACCATCCAATTTTTCATAAGGTAGAACAAGTTTTTGGGTTTCGCAGTTGTTTGCTTTGCACCACTTATCAAAAGAAACCCCAGGCGCAAGATAGGACATTATATCCAAGAATTTGAAATGCGGTGTTGTTAAAAACATATACCTATTCTGTTTCTTTGCAATAAAAATCTCCTTTGTTTTTTCGGTCATGTGTTTTATAAAATGCCTTTTGATCAAATTGATGTCATATTTTCCACTATTAAATCCCAAAACCGGTACTTGATTACACCATTCTTCATATTTTTGCAAGACATTTTTTTGCAAAGAATCTTGATCAGGAAGCGGATATTCTTCTTTAACCTTTTCTACAATAATTTTTCTTATTTCCTCCAATTTTTCTACGAATTCTTTTATGAGGAGATCAGGATTTTGGTTGTAAAGGAAAACAGGTTTCTTTGACAAATTGTCGATTAGTGCAACACTAACTGGAATGTGAGTATGGGTGAAAATTAAATCATCGGTAATCTGTTTATCTTCTTTTTGTAATAACCCCTCAAAATCGTAATCAATAAAATAGGGGTATGGGTTAAATTTCTTTTTGAACCAGATATTGGGTAATTCAGGATTTTCACACTCCCAAACCGATACTACATTATAGCCCAAGCTTTTTATCATATTCTCTCTTTCAATAGTTTCGTTATATTTAATTTTGTCGTTTTCTGAACACGGACACCCATGCCATTTACAGCCATAAAACTCAAAAACGGTTTTTGTCTCGGGTTCGTATCCGTCAAACAAAATCTCATTCCCCTCCTCATCCCTATAACACCTTTCGCCACCATGACCACAAAGCGCGTGATGAATATGTTTTCCTATAGTTTTGGATTGGTATTCTATCCACCTACACGCTTTATAACTAAAATTGATTTTACCCCCGTAAAAAACTTTGTCAGATTCATTCATAATGTGTTTTATTTTTTCTCCTGTGCAAAATATTTTTGTCTTTCCTCCTGTGCATATTTCATCGGAAAAATGCCTTTTTAAATCTTCGTGCCTGGTAAATTTTTGTTTACATCCTTGGCATACCCAATTTTGGGCAAGAAGATCTAAATCTTTAATGAAAAACCCATGATTTTTATAAAGGCCCAAATTTAGGGTTGGTAAATTATCTTTGAAATTATTTTTCCCAAACACCAATTTCCAGACTTTGAAATTTGAAATATCTTTCTGCTCATAAACCCGGATGTTTATGGAGAAAGCCTTTGAAATTTTCTCAAAATCAACCAATTTTGTCGATCTAACTTCTTCTCTTTTTAGTTTTTTATTACCATAAAAAGTTCTAGCTAAATTTAGAGATTTTTTCTCTACGCGAGCTTCAGGTCTGTCTTCACCAGCAATAATTTTCATAAGAATAGCCAAACACCGCCATACACAGAGATTATCATTTTTATCATCTACGGAATAAATACATTTTTTCTTTCGTAATTCATCGGGTAATCTTCCGCACCCAACTAAAGGTTGCCTGGTATTAATAACTTTTATTTGAACTTCTCTAAACACAACTCCGCCCTCATTAACACCTGGTTTATTAATTTTCTTTTCTGGGGGTAAATATGCTCTCATCCAAGCTTCTCCTTCTAAACTCAATCTCTCACCCTCACATCTCTCTATATATTTTCTTATTTCTGAAAGAGAAGTAAAAGTTCCTCCGCTTCTAAATGTGTGAGTGTGATAAGCTATCTCTCCATTTCCTCTTTGGATCAAAGCGGAAAAACTGAAAACAATTCTTGTCCCCATTTCTATTTGGGGTTCCAACTCATTATAAATTGTTTCTGACAAATCATTATTTAGATCCCTCCTAATCCGAATAATTCTTCCATTTCTTTCTTCGAAATTACGAATTGGCGGAACATCTTCATGTGGATTTATTTTTAGAACTATTGTTCTTTTCTTCTTTTCCTTCAATTCATCTCTCACACTATCAGAAAAAGTTTTACCTTTATTTTTTGGTTGAGATTTTTTACTATTAGTAAGTTTTATAATATTTGCTTTGATTAAATCCTCAAGCTTTTTATTTATTGGTTTGAGAATTGGAACATTAATTTCAGGTACCGGCTCATCAAGAATTGGTTTTTGTGGTTTTATAAAAGTTGGTGCTAATTTCCTTCTTCTTCTTGGAGTTCTTGATATTTGTGGTTGATCGTGAAATAGACCAATTTCTGGAATTGGTATTTGTAGTTGACTTGGATTATTTTCGAAAAACTTATCAATTTCTGGAATTTTACGTAACTTTTTAATAATTACCTTTTTTGATAATTTTTTACTCCCTTTTTTGATAATTTTTTCTAACTGTTTTATTATTAAGCTTCTTATTATTTTGCCATTTTTTCCTGGCTTTTCTGCAGAACTTTGTAATTTTTGTTCCATTTAGTAACGTATTGTATTTCACTAATTTTTCTTTTAAACCGTAATTATTTTCAAATTTTTTCGCAGAGAGACCCTCCCAAACCTAAAACGTGTTTATGAATTTTGCGGAAACTCAACATCGTCGGACTTAGTAGTTCCCAGACTCGGATGTCTCTGCAGAGACTTGGCCAGACAGGGGTGAAGTCGCCCTCCGCTCGCTCCGCTCGCTCCGCCTGTCGGCCCCTCTTGGCGAACGGGCTTGGCCGAAACTTTGCAGAGACTTTACTCCCCTCGCTCCGCTCGCTCAGCTTAGCCGAGACTTGATCCCCCAAACCCAAAACGTGCTTATGCACCTAAGCCAAAAGTTCAGTCAAATTTACAAAATAACCTAAAAACGTGCGTATAAACTTTGCAGAGACTTGGTCCCCTCCTTAGAGGCTCCCAAACCTAAAACGTGCTTATGTCCCTTAAGCTAAAAAGGACAGAGCTTTTCAGTCAAATTTGAAAATAACCTAAAAACGTGCGTATAAACACGCTTACATAGTAGTGGAAGTGAAACACAAAGGACTCGTCTTTAACCCGATGCTCGCTAGCTTTCCAACGTCGTCTCATCAACAAATGAACAGGGACGCATATGTTGTGATAAAACCAAGTCCAATTAACTAGCTAAAAATGTCGGTGATTGAAATGACGGATTTTATATTCCACAAGAATAGTTAACACCCCACGGTGCCATTGAACGTTTCACTATGGTGGCTAAAAGGTTTAGTTTTTCTTATTCTTTTTGGTTTGTCACGAATTTTTTTCCAATATTCCTGGTAAATGTATTGAAAAATGAGAGCCGTATTTGAGCATTAGTTTTTCCATTGACACTTCATGTCTTGCTAGTTGAAGAGAAAACTAACAGCATTTACGAGTAATAGCACTTTCTATCCAATCCGATATTCGATTTCAAGAGGCATCAATTTTAGTCGCAAAATAATATGGATAACGCAGCCCAATGGGGCGCCAAGCTTATCAAACATCATGCTACAAACAAAAAAAAGTCTGCTCTTTTTGCATGCACAGTTTCAGGATTGACAAAGAAGTACTATGTTATGACGTTACATAACAATTTCTACTCAAAGATGTAGAAGATATCTTTCAGCTCCACCAAAAATGTATATTCATTTACCCCGCAAGTTACCAAGAAGTTCCTATTACTTATTGAAGCCTCCTTTTCTCTGTCCTAGACGCTTTGACTCTCAGCTCCAGTTCTTGTGTTTAAAAATCACTTAAAAAACTAGTTGCGTTTTTCGAAAAATTACTGAAAACAGCTCAACCTGGAAAGCTAGCCACTTGTGAAAAATTACTACTGTTGAACCGTCATTCGAAAAACGTTCTCTCCACAGAAAGCCTTGCATTCTCGTAGAAGTGTCTAAGCTGAAGTATTTTTCTCGTCAAACTGCATTGTACATTAGCGCCTTCGAAATCGATTTGAAACGTTTTGTTGACAAGCAAGCCGAAGAAATTTGACTGTGAATATCTCTTTAACTTACCTGAATTTTGCAACGTAACCAAATATATATATATATATATATATATATATATATATATATATATATATATATATATTTAGCAGCAGAACATCGACAATTGCATGGATCCTTAAATACAGATGTCGCTCTCTTTCGGGATCCGGCAGAATGAATGTAGAAAGAGAGAAAGAAAAAGCCTAAAATAAATACATCTCCTAAAAGCTGCTAAACCGAAGTCTTCGTTCATTGCATTTTGCCGGATCTAAGCGAAATATTGCGTATACAAACCAAAAATATTTGCTTTGCAAAATGTCATACAAGGTCAGTGAAAAGTGCTCTTTATTATACGCGGCCTTCTTCCTCAACAGAGGAAAAGGTCAAGAGAAGATGTTTTTAAGGGGAGTAGTTGATTACTAGTAGATATGAAAAATGTTTTTATTCAAACCTGAGTTGCGGGCAATCCGGAATGGCTCTGGATTAATCCGATTGATGGAACGCGGCAGTTCTCTAAGAGCGCTGCATGAAACATGCTGTCCTTCGTAATATCCAAAAAGATTGCTCCGTGCAAAGAGGAAGAAATATTCAAAATCCATTTAATGGTACTGCTCAGGCCACCAACCCCGAGTGATACATTTCCTGTGTCGATTTTTGTCAAATGAATTCTCACAACAGATGTATTTCTGCTCGTAGGATCTTGAAGAGAGTTCAAGTACGTCTGCTGGGCAGACTGGAATACGGCATCTTGATAAACATCGGCTGCCTTAAGAAACACGGAGATGTTGATACTGCAGTTATCGACCGCTTCTCCGGGCCTAAGTAACATCACAAGGGTTGCCAATGAAATAAGCCCAGATAAAACTGATTCCCTTGTGGTCATTATTCCGAGGACTGAAGATCCACTACTTCACTGTTACTCCCAAGAGTTTACCAGTATTTCTTTTGTCGTTCTGTTAAATATATTTCAATTTTCATATTTTACGCTAACTTCGCAAGCAGGTGTGATTTTAAGAAAATAAGGCGCTAAAGCTGCTCGCCAATCTTGTTCGGGGTTCCCCGTGTAATAATTCCGGTATCTAATGACACAAGTACAGTGAGGGTCACCGATTGGCTAACAGGTAAAAAAAAAATGAGTTTACGAATAGATTAAGAATGCCGTCATGCCAGGCTTAATAAGTGAAATAACAGGGGCTTTGCAGTGCATTTAGCTGAACTGACATTTAGAGAAAAACAAAGCTATGTAAATGCATTTTTTGAAAGCACAAAAGTTGAATTGAATATAGTGAGATGTTTGGCGAGTGTTTTAATTAAGCTAGCAGTGATCAACAGCGATTCCATAAAACAGCGAACTAAGTGAACGGACGTGAGTTTTTCATTTCCCTGTAGTGCAATTTGATTTCGGCGTTTAAAACTCAGTACAAAGCAAAATTGATTAGCAATGCTGTTTGAACAGTTAAGAAACGTGGAAGTAATGGGAAAAATCCCACCTGCGAAAGAAAGCGGCAGAGTGTGCACACTGTTCCAACTATTACGCAATCGGCCGAGTCGCTGTTCAAGACTCAGTTTAATCTAAGCAGTTTGACTCATAACAGAATTTGCTCAAGATAACACTTGTTAGAACGACACAATTTGTTCACATACAAAAAAATAATAGCTGAACATACTTTGCAATTGGGATTTTGAGGCTGTTGTCGCAGAAAGTAACCTGAAAAACTAGATTTTTTCTAACGAGTCTTACAAGGGTTTTCAAAATTGTTGACCGCAAAGCGACTTATTCCCTAACGGAAGAACGCAAGATTTTATTCATCGTACAACATGCGTGTTGCACAAGCTATTACTGGCAAAAAGTTTCATATCACCATAACCTCTTTACGCCTCAATACACGAACGCTAAACATAAAGGAAAGGGGTTCGGAATTTAAAAGTTCACAGAATGACAATGATTAAAATTCAGGAACTCCGACCCCTGATAATTAATCTCTCAAGTGAAGATAAAATAAAGGTTTTAATTTTATCCAGCTTGATTACGGCTCAGCTATCATAATGAACTTTGAGATCATTAACAATTTTTACACCTGCGCTGACAAATATCAATATTTTAGCACATTATAACAAGGTTATGCGTATTTTAAATCTGTTTAGTAACGTGTTTGGCGCGAGGTAAAGGACGCGGAAATCCGTAGTTTTTCCGTAGTCTCGTTTTATTAAATAAAAATTGAAAAAAAAAATGAGGCTCTTTGTGAAAACGAAGAAGCAGAAGAAAAAGAAAAAAAAAACAAGCTGTTCTGGGATAATTATCGGGCCTAGGGACCGTTCACTTTTACGAGGGAGGGGGGGGGGGGGTGTGTTGGTGTTATTTGGGAATCACCAAATAAAAATCGCATGACACCTCCCCACCCCTCGTGTATCAGCAATTCGCTCATACGAATTCCTTATCACTTCCCATAGGACAGTGTTTTTTTTTTTAAAAAAAAACAGTCAGAACACTTCGCCGTGTCTATCATCGGGACCATACATTTAGTGTATATTATCACATTGTGTGGACTATGGCTTTAATGAACTAGGAGTGCATGGGTAAAAAAGAGCCGGAACAGAAAAAAAAAACGAAGGGGTAGAAAAAAGAGGTGGAGCAAGAATGGGGGAACGAAGCGGCAAAGAAAGAGGGTTGGAAGAATGACGATTATGCAGGGAAGGCAAAGGAAGCAGAGAAAAATAAAAAGAAGCAAGAGAAGATGAAAGAAAAGTGAGTAACTGAGACGAAGAGAAAAACAACAACAACTACAACAACAACAAAAAACAAAACAAAACAAAAAAAACAAGAAAAAAAAAACAGAAAACCAGAAGATACTTTTGTCGACTACTTTATCCGAAATCCGACGACGTAGTTCTAAAACACTGCACACATCTGCAGCTACATTGACAAGTCCTTGTACAACCCTGGAAAAAAACCAGCATCCTGGCGTTCCTCGGTCGTAGTCGTTGTCGCTTCCTGGTCGCTTCCTGGACGATCTTTTTTGGAAGCTTTACTTCCAACAACAAAGCTGCCATCACTAGATCCCTCAGAGCTCAACCTTCGTTTCCTTGCTCTGAGATTATAGCGTGAAGCACTTTCTGTGGTATCTCCTTTGGGACTGCTGTTATTATCAAAACGTTGACTGATTTCACCAGTATCAGTTGATCGTGTTGAAGATTTCTCTGTCTCGTTAGAATGTCCCCATGCCTGTTTAGACCCGGTGGTAAGGGAGGAACCGTCTTCTGATACTTGAGTGTAATCCTTTGGTGGATAAAGAACCTGAAAGATGAGCCAACGAGTAATCAAGGGTTACGGATACGCACCTTTCCAAGAACGTTAACTGGGCTACAGTCAAGATTAAAGAGGAACTCAAGTCCAAAGAGAACGCTTCGGAATAACGGCCAACAGGAACTATTTCACTTTGTCATAAACGACTGGACATGTTATACTCAAATATTTGGCCAGGAAAACTAGTGCAAAATAGGATTTCATGTACGCTATTCTACTTTGTGTATGAATTACTTTGCGTTACACCTATTAAGAAAGGTATTCGGGCACACCTACTGGCGCGAAAAGTTGGCCGCCCTTTAAGACATAACTAGCGACTGAAGGAGCTGGTTAAGACCAATTTATTTACCCAGAAGCATTCTACAAAACTGACTCTTAAGGTCGGTCAAAACGGTCAAAAGGAGCTAAATTCCCCAATTTACAACGGCACACTGCCTCTAAATAAGAGGAAAGTTGATTATTGAAACACCAACGACAACAGCAGGACACAAAACAATGGGATACACAAACCATGAATCAGCCACACGACAACACCAACATCAAATACCCAGCGATTATTTCATCGATACCAAGACTTCGTTAGCAAAACTCTACTAGTATACTAATGCAAATGCCGCAATTTGATTGGCTGAACTACAGCACACTATTAGCCATTAGAGTGCAGCACTTGGTTGAAGACCGTTTTCAAAATGGCGACTTTAAACAAACCAACACATACCGAAACCAAGACACCGCCGTCAAAAAATACAAAATATTCCATTTACACATCGGCGTACTTAGTACCAAGCTAGAACGCTGACATATTCATTACGCAGAATGCTACATAATTAAACGAAAATGGTTTCTTTTAAACAGAAAATTTATAAACAAACAAACCAACGAACAGCGCCACCTGCATGTAGATAGTACCACCAATAAATATACAATACTCCACACACTGGCACCACTTACAGTTAATAATAATAATAATAATAATAATAATAATAATAATAATAATAATAATAATAATAATAATAATTATTATTATAATAATAATAATAATAATAATAATAATAATAATTATAATAATTATAATAAGGTTTACGTCCCCTACACTTTTTCGAACCGAGTTGTGGGATCTTTAACATCCCACAAGAACAGTCCTGTGAGACGGGCCTACAGTTTTTCGTCCTTATCCGAGAAGACTAAACAGTGTTATTTAAGACTGTTTATTTAATAACATGCTAGAGGGTGCACATAAACTACTTTATTATCCACAGCGCTGTAAGAACATTGTTTATTACAAAGCTCATCCAAGTTTCCGTAGCACGAAGCGCCTCAGAGTATTTAAGAAAAAAAATACCCTTGCCCCACACCACACCCCCCTCCCCCTGGGTGGCATGCTAGTTCACCACAGGGTTACCCCCAGCATTATATCAACGGCAATCATTTGTACATCAGAGTAGAGAGAGAAAAGTTTGGGCTTGACAATCGGACTTCCTACTCAGAGGTCCGACACTCTGGAATCTCAGCTATCAGCAAAATTTCCGCCCATTTCTAAGCTGTCAGCTTAAGTTTTGGCCATTTCTCAGCAAACAGGTCACTTTGATAAATCTCAGTTAATACTTTTCCTCAATTTTATAAAATTTTATGGGCATACATCAATTAGCGTCAAACGTTCAGAAACATTTGCAGCAACAAGATTGTTTTAAAGAACTCTCAACAATCTGGCCACTATAACTGTCAAAATTATGTAAAACCTATTTCGGGTGCATGTATCGTTCTTCCGTAACTACCTCTACCCAGAGGAGAATAAATGGAAAATGAATATTAGATAAGTTGCAGGTCGTTGAAGAAAAACTGATAAAGTAATCCAGTTACGGAAAACTCCGAAAAAACATGTTCTACGACCAAAGGCCACATTGCTTGGCCTGTTCGCTGATTCCTAAAAATATAAGCGAGATGTTTCTTCACATCATGTAAACGTTACTTTACACAATTCTCCTGCTGCTACAATTTTTATTGAAAACCTTGGCTATCAGTTAAAAAACAAATCGTTTTTCGGCTAACAGTTAAAACTTTGGCTGAATCTCAGGAATCAGTTAACCCCATCCATACCCTCACTACAGTGTCTCCACCATACAAGTAAACAAGCAAACAAACAGCCTACGACACTTACTATAACAACGAAGTCGGTTTACATCGCCTGAACGAGAGCGGAACCAGTTACTCACTCACCGTCTGTAGCAATCTGTTTGTCTCTTCCGTCAAAGGATCATGGGAAAACTTGCAATGATCAGAATCCCAACAACGTGACGTGTGGAAGAATTTACAAGGAAAAGAGCTTACGTGAAGTTAAGGAGTAGAATGGTGAGTTAAAATGGATGTAACAGGCGATATATGGTGGGTAGGGTATGGTGTTCTAGCCCAGTCAAGAATCTACTTTGTGTCTCGACATCCAACGTTATCATTCAACTTTGAACTTGATAATAGGCCATTTTACAGTTTTGTTCTTAGGAACCTAGCCTTTGAATAGAAGCGAGGCTGGAGTTGACCTTGCTTGGTTACAAACCTCCCTACCTTTCATGTGCAAATCATTTTTATCTCCAAATAAAGAACAGGAAGGTTTGTAACAAAACCAGGTCACCTCCAGCCTCACTTCTATTCAAAGGCCAGGGTACTAAGCACACAACTATAAAATGGTCTATTCAACAATCAACTTTAACAGACTCAACATTTACATTCATCATTCAACTTTCAACCTCACAATTCAACATTCAGCATTAAAAGACTCAACATTCAATTTCTCCGCCAAAAATCCAGCTTTAGACATCGACATTGAACTTTGTCATGTCACGCGTAGATGAACTTGGAACTTAGCAACGCAATAATCTGTAACGTAATATTGGACTTTGCCAGATCAAGTTCAGCACTGCGTCGTGTTCGTCTTCCCAAAGTTGAATGTTGAGCTCTGTACGCGAGGCAAAATCCGCAAGTAACTATGGGATATCAAACATGACGTCTTTGATTCTCGTAGCTTCACGCGCGTGGTTCGTCGTTGAAAAGAACGCGAGCATGAAAGCAAATGCAAAAATTTTACGCGCATGAGCAAGCCAGCACTCGCCTAAATTTTGCGAGCAGTTCGAGCAAAGGTACAATTTTGCGAGCACTTGAAAATTTTAAGTGACAATTGATCAACCCCAATCTCTGCGAGCCGCGACCGAACAAGCAAGTAAGTATGACTGAAAAAAAAAATGAATAACAAACAAAGACCTGCAAAGGATATTGTGCATGAAAATGCAGTCATTTCCTTCCAGGCAACTGTCTGTGGCATAAAACTTGCACATCTCCTTTTTCTTCACACGCGCAGCTTTCTCGTGGCGAAAGGGGCATTCCTCGGCCTGGGAACAAAACACGAAGAATTAATTTTTAGTATAAATACTCAGGTGATTATACAAAATCGCGCGCTCTGATTGGTTCGCTACAGTCTCGGATTATCAGCCGATAATCACCTCCACGAACAAAATGGCTGCCAAAATGGCGCGGTTTTGATGAAATAATTTTTTTTTCGTGTTGTACAATGCTTTTTCTTTTCTTTTTTTGAAATAATCACCTGTGTATTTATGCTAAAACAATTATTCGCCTCAGGCTCAGCGATTATAGGTGAATATTCACCGATAATCACTGAACCTTAGGCGAATAATTGTTAATTAACATCAACCACGAAGGACCTTGAAGGTGAGCTCTTTAGTCCGTTACGAGAGATTCCAGCTGCACCTTATAAATTTGATAACATTTCAGAGTTTATTTCCTGAGTAAACCTTTTTGATCCCGTACCATACATATCGGCAACAACGCTTAATTGTTGGACTCGCACTCTGGATGCTTGCTTTCGCTTTTTTCAGAACGTGGGTTTTAGGCTTAAAAGATATTTCTGACTCACGGTTTTAATTTGAACAGGTAATCAAATGGTTTTGAGTGCAATTTGGAATAATTGAGCACAATTAAATTTTTCTGAATTTTTTTTTTTCTGAAAAAGACTGAAAAAATTGCACGAGCCTGTAGGGTTCGTGCAAATGGTGGTCTTTGAAAAATTTAATTATACCAAATTGCATTCGAAATCATTTGATAACTTAGTAAATAATACACATCCAAAAATTCAATTTTAATTTCTCCACTTAATTTAAACTTTCCGCACCGTTTGGAATTGATTGACGTGCTCTCGACCAATCAGCGCGTTGAAATTTCTGCATGTATATTTATAGAATCAAAAAGGTGTGAAGCCAATTGTCAATCAAGGTGTTTGTCTTCAACGGAAAACGTTTAAGACTTTATTACATAACTAACCTTTCTGCACTTTCCTTCCACGTAATACTTGCACAGCGGTTTAGGCGTTTCAATCTGCATCCGTCGTGGCCTGGGATGAGGTTCACCTTTTTTAATCCTTTCCAAAGCGGCCGCTCTCCTTTTTGCTTTCTTGATTTTCTTTGCGTGCTGTCCGCCGCGAGATCTCTTCAAGGCAAGCTGCAAATTCAAAGAGAAACAGCCATTTCTTTCTGACCGAAAGCGAGGGCCGTGCTGGTAAAGTTTGGTCTAGGATCCGCTATACGGAGCGATCGCCAATAAGCGAAGTTAGTCAGTAGTATATTATGTCAGTTATCACGGTAAAACAACTTCGGTCAAGGCAAAAAGCTAGTACTTAGGAAGAGTATGAGAAGGGAATAGAATTGCTACTAAGATCTTGTAAGTTAATCCTTTCACTCCCAAGAGTGACTTAATAGATTTCACTCTGTGTAACGCCAGACGATTTTACTCGTCAAATGGAGACCCTTTGAGAGTGAAAGGGTAAAAAAAGCTACCTCCCAACTATTTCACTCCCAAGAGTAACTTAATAGATTTTACTTTGTCTAACGCCGGATGATTTTACTCGTCAAATGGAGACCCCTTGGGAGTGAAAGGGTTTAAGGCTCTTCACTTATTCACAGTAAATGTTCAAAATTCTAAACGCTTGAGTTGAACAAATTAATAGCGTCTTATTTCCACAGTTCATCATCTAGCTAAAATGTTATAACGTAATACAACTGTCCAAGGTAAACAGAGAGAGACGCGAATAAATAATTCCAAAGCAAATCCTCAATATTTTTGTTGCTGTCAGTTTTCTGACGATGAAAAAGAGTTTAATCGAGCCCCTTTCGAGATTGTTTATGTTAACAATCTCCCTCTGTTCGCTATCAATGGAAGAGGCTCACTTTCTCTAAACTCCATCAAGTGATTTAGAAATTCATACCCTGCCAGATGGCGTCATTGCGCAACATCTCCTTTAAATTGCGCAACATCTCCTTTAAATTTCGACATCAACAAAAATCTTCGCAAGCGTTCCATTATTTCAAGCAAAAAACGGCGCATGGTCAGCGTCGCGCCTACGTACATGTACTCCCACTGATAATATTCTCCAGTTAGAAAAAGTTGCTGAAAAAAAAATGCCTGCGTCTATTACAGCATTTAAGCTAAGTAGACCATAGTATGAAGACCAAACCTTTTCGCTAGCAGCAACAGTAACATCCAGGGCACAAGTAGACACCAATGATAGCAGAGACTCATCTGATGTGTTTTCCACGCGAGGTTTGTCTTGAGATGCCTTCACTTCAGACAAGGGACCACTAATGTTACATTTCTCTGGATCACCTGAAGTCTTTGGGGATGGTCTGGCAGCTGCCGCTAGTCGTGTTGCTTCATCATTTCCCGCTGTCTGTTTACTATGTGCACACCTTTCAACGTTGTGTGGTCTTTTGTTGCCCCTCGCTTCACTGTGCGGTTTCGTATTGTGCTTTACGTTGGCAGCCTGCAACAAAAGGCAATTCTAAGTATTGTTGGCACTTTATTAGTGGCATGGATTCACGAAATCTTTAACTCTTTCTGAAGGTTGATAAATCTCGCTTAGGCCTTAAACCAACTTCATCATTATCCGTATTGTATCGTTATAACTCAACAGCATAATTACTCAGACACCACCAAAGCAAAAGCTGCACTCTAATGATCTGTAAGGTACCACTTAAGTAATAATTATTAATTAAGTAAATTTATTATATGGCTACAATAGTACGCGCGCTCTGATTGGCAGCTGAGAGAGCAAGATTTTCTTGTAACGACCGGTCATTACGAAATTTTTTCGAAAAAAAAAGTTGTTTCATTTTCAAAGAAACTGTTTTTTCTGTCACTTCTGGTTTCGATCGCATGGTCATGCGTGTTTCGGTTCAGTGAACATGACCTCGAATGACCTGTTGCGCGCGCAAGCGGATTATTGCAAAACCTTTCCGTTTTTCGTTTTTCCAGTGCTAAAAAGGCCACATTATAAATAACTTATTAACTTCATCTGTTCGGTCATTACAAGGAAATCTCAGACCTTGGCTTGACTTTATTGACCTCACTATCGCTCGGTCAATACATCAAGGCCTCGGTCCGAGATTTCCCTGTAATGACCTCACTCGGTTAATAAGTAGTATATAATAATGCAGAAGAGGTAAAGAAGCTTTGGGGAACGAAGGAGTTAGAGGCTATGACAAGTTAAATTGTACTTAATCGTTTGTCTCAACATACTTGAGAAAATAGGTAGGGTTGTGGGATGTGGCTTGAAATGACGTCAAAATGTTATAAGGGTAAGTTGAAGCCACATATATGCGCACTGAGGCGACAGTGGTAGAAGGGATAAAACCCTGTTTCTACCAAAAGAAAGATAAAAATATTGAGCTCAAAAGCCAGCAGCCACGGACAGCTGTTTCGGCCTTGTTAGGCCTCATCAGCATGGCACAGCTAGCAGAGCTCTGGGTTCCCACATTATGAATGTCAAAGTGATGAAAAATGGTAGGGTTGTGGGATGTGGCTTGAAATGACGTCAAAATGTTATAAGGGTAAGTTGAAGCCACACATATGCGCACTGAGGCGACAGTGGTAGAAGGGATAAAACCCTGTTGCTACCAAAAAAAAAGATGAAAAAATTGAGCTCAAAAGCCAGCAGCCACGGATACTTGAGAAAATAGATGACACGAGGTAATCCCGATACCTCTTTTGGTTTATAATAGTTAAGACATTAACTTCATTGTCAAGAAAATGCTGGTAACCCTTAACGCCAAGCAGGAAGGCGGACAGTGTTTAATTCTCAAAAACGAGACGGCTGCCAGCTGGGATAAAATACTGACAGTACAGTACGTTAACCACCCTAATGCCAAGTCTAGCGGTAAGCGGCTGGTCCACCAAGAAAATGTACTGTGGCTTGTTTAAATACAGAAGAACAGATTTGGTTCATGAGTTGATGCGATCGCTGGCTGTTACTGAGGTAAGGAGTCGTGTACAGAATAATCATAGAGGTCAAGCAAAACGTTGCACTGACAACTGTTGACCAACATATTGGAGAGTTAGCACCCCTGGTTGGTTGCCGTTGAGCCAAAATTTTCAATTCCATCGAAACACGCCTGCATTGATAGATTGCTTAGTCGCGCATGTATAGTCGCTAGCGAACAAATATGGGCTGAAAATGTTCCAACGGTTGAGAATGTTAGGAATGTTGGAGCGCGTTACAATGTTAAATATGGGTGCGACAGCTTGTGGATATGACAGACGCCATGTAGTCGTTATTAGAATGAGCAGATAAAATATCGTTTTCTCCGTAATGAGAATCTCTTATTTCTAAAGCAAGCAAACTATTTGCCCTTTTTGTATATTATGCCCCTAACCTTGCATAATTACACAGTACCTTTTTTGCAGCCTTGGTTCTCTGTCTTGAAGCTTTCTTTCTCTGATACTTGGCTTTCCTTCTTTCTTTACGCCGGAGTTGAGCTTCATGATTCTCTTGTGATCTCGTCTTTGCGGCACTCCAATAAACAATTCCGCCAGTTGACGAATCGGGATCGGAGTCAAGATCCATGTCTTTGGATCCATAGTCGCTCTTCACGTCCACATCATCTTCCTCGGAATCCTTGTCAACCAATGAGTTGGGGTCATCATCAGACTCCTCACCAGAGTCTGAATCCTTCATGATAAGCTCAGCATACGACTCTTGATCTCTTTCTTCTGAAGCTGTATCACCACTGGAATGGTTCTTCTCTCCCTTGCTAACATCCATCACATTGCTGGTACCTCTACCTTCCCATTCTTCTCCATGTTCATCCGTGCCACAGTGAATGTCATCACCTTGACTCTTCTGACAATTCCCATTGTCAAGAACATTTTCTTTGGTATCAGAGTCTTCTCTCTTCAGAGATTGTTTTCCTTGAAGCCCATCTTGTTGTGTGGATTTTCCATTATCGTGTTCACTATTATCACTTGTAGGCGCCTTCATCAAGGCTTTGTTGGCCTTTAACGCAATTTCATCACTAGTATTCTTCTTCTTTTGAGCTAAAGGGCTTTCTACATTCTTATCCACTGGATGTTCCAGAATACCCTCTTCAAAATCAGCAGCGGATGACTGGGCGTCTTCAGACTCCCAGATCCCTTTGCTCTCTGTACTGGAATGACCCCCTGGGTTCTCCACAAGTTGCTCTTTGAGTGTTTGACAAGAATCGTCCTCGATTCCTACACCAGATCTCTCCACAGGACTACCAGTTTGATGTTCCCCAGCAGGGCCTACGCCTGGATACTGATCTCTTTCCTTTGCTTGTCCTTTGTTATTATTCATTCCGGGGTTCCCCCCAGATTCAACACCGGGATTCTCTGAGGTATCTTCACCAAGGTCCACTGCCTCGGCATTAATTGTTCCACTACTAACACTTTCTGAAGGACTCTTTGAGTTTAAGCAGTCTTTGTTAACCGCCACATTACTTTCTTTAGTTGACTTTTGTCTATTGACTAAATCCTTGTCTTCATCATTTTTCTTTGGTAATAACACTTCTTTTCCGCTGTCTCTCAGGGGAACGTTTTGATCACTTTGAGAAACCGTGCCCTGCACTACGTCTTCACCAATTTCTTTCTCAATAAGCTTTCCAGCAATTTCGTGCCCTCTTGATGTCTCAATTCCACTCATGGCTGCACATTCAAATTTACCATTAATGCCATGATCTCCGAATGCTTGATTTTCCAAAGCATCCTCGTCTTTCAGATGCAAAATACTCTTCTGGTCACTACTGATATGCGTCAGAGATGGCCAACATTCTGGCTCTTTCCTTACAACAGAAGAACCAGGCTCGTTACCATGAGTAGCATTATTGGAAGTAGACCTCTTCGATCCCGCTAGACATACTCTGCGGGATTTCCTCTTAACAACAGGTTGCTTTGCAGTTACAGTAATAGTCTTGTTAGCATTGGTCGATGAAGGAGGCATTATGACCTTAACATCTTTCACCTCTAGCTTGCTACTGACTACTGGTACTGGTTTAACTGAAGAAGTCACATTCAACTCTTCTTCATTTGAGGCACTGTCCATAGCTATTACACCGTTCAAATCATCGCTTTTCAAATTTTTGTTGCATACACGTTCCTTGTTACATGTAACAAGATCAACAGCATGAGCATGTATATCATGACTGTCGTCATTCTGTCCTGGCTGTCCTTTATTAACGCCTTGTTTTAACTCCCCTCTTTCCTTAGGATTTCCTGGTTTGACTTGAATTCTTGTAAAATGAGAAGGATCTTCATTGTTTGTAGTCTCCTTCTCAATAGCTTTGCCAAGTAACTTGAATGAGCCGGCATTTCCAACTTTCTCTTGGGCTTCTGCCAGCTTCACTTCACCTGCCATTTGACTAGAAACCCCAGCTACAGATTCAGTGTGGGCTGGGTCCTTTTCAACACTATAAAGATCATCGGCAGGATCTTTGCCTTTAGCTAAGGGAGGGACAAATCAAGAAACAGTTTTATGTTATTTCTACAATGAAGCACAATATTACACTAACTGGACAAAAATTCAAGGATGACTCACATACCAAAAAATCAATGGTTTGGGAGAAGACAAATTGCTTGCGCAAGGCAAAATGAACATCTCACTATAGCACATTAATTTTTTCAGCCTTAGAAGCTATAAATCATATGAGAATCTTAGCCAAAAATAATGGAGTCATCCACTCCCACAGGGTGTTCATTAGGCAACGGAGATCTGAGAATTCTCCGGCTACTATGAAGAATTCTATGGCTACTACAAAGAATTCTCTGACTACTATGAAGAATTCTCTGGCTACTACAAAGAATTCTCTGGCTACTATGAAGAATTCTCTGGCTACTATGAAGAATTCTCTGGCTACTACAAAGAATTCTCTGGCTACTACAAAGAATTCTCCAGCTACTATGAAGAATTCTCCGGCTACTATGAAGAATTCTCCGGCTACTATGAAGAATTCTCTGGCTACTATGAAGAATTCTCTGGCTACTATGAAGAATTCTCTGGCTGCTATGAAGAATTCTCTGGCTACTACAAAGAATTCTCTGGCTACTACAAAGAATTCTCCAGCTACTATGAAGAATTCTCTGGCTACTACAAAAAATTCTCTGGCTACTACAAAGAATTCTCCAGCTACTATGAAGAATTCTCCGGCTACTATGAAGAATTCTCCGGCTACTATGAAGAATTCTCTGGCTACTATGAAGAATTCTCTGGCTACTATGAAGAATTCTCTGGCTGCTATGAAGAATTCTCTGGCTACTACAAAGAATTCTCTGGCTACTACAAAGAATTCTCCAGCTACTATGAAGAATTCTCCGGCTACTATGAAGAATTCTCCGGCTACTATGAAGAATTCTCTGGCTACTATGAAGAATTCTCTGGCTACTACAAAGAATTCTCTGGCTACTACAAAGAATTCTCTGGCTACTACAAAGAATTCTCTGGCTACTATGAAGAATTCTCTGGCTACTACAAAGAATTCTCTGGCTACTATGAAGAATTCTCTGGCTACTACAAAAAATTCTCTGGCTACTATGAAGAATTCTCTGGCTACTACGAAGAATTCTCTGGCTACTATGAAGAATTCTCTGGCTACTATGAAGAATTCTCTGGCTACTACAAAGAATTCTCTGGCTACTATGAAGAATTCTCTGGCTACTACAAAGAATTCTCTGGCTACTACAAAGAATTCTCTGACTACTATGAAGAATTCTCTGGCTACTATGAAGAATTCTCTGGCTACTATGAAGAATTCTCTGGTCAAATTTAGATGGCCTGAGCTAGTTTTAAATTCAGACATGGATCGCTTTTAGAATATTCTCCTGTTACTTTACACAATTCTCCTGCTGTTACAATTCTTATTGTAAACCCTGTTCCCAGAAACAATTACCATGTTATCCAAATTCCCCTGACACTATCAATACATCATCAAACAAGCACCAAAATTATTTTCAGTGTATTTTAAGTGTACAATATGGCACTCACTAAGGAGAATTTGTACCCAAATCTTCAAAGGTTGAAACCAAGACTTTTTTCACAGTACTCTGTTACACAAAATCACTCCTTGACTGGAAGAAGCACAATATTTTACTAAGCATGCTCCTGGGTCTGAGCAGAAACCTATAAGACTTGAAATGTGTGACTCATGTTCATAGCTTATTCAGATTCAACATTTTCCAAGTACTGTACCATATCTGGAGATTGCTAGCTCCAGTCATGCTATTGAAGCCAATTTGATTGGTCCATTCTGTTTCTCTTGATTTTCCAAATATGGTACTTGGTAGATTGAATGTGGACAGTCTGTGGTTAAAGACTTTCAGAAGCAGTTACACGTTTTACGTCTTAGGAGTTTCAGGTCTGAGTCATACGTGCATCTTAGCAGGACTAAAAATTGGCGGTCGTACAGTCACCAGTAGCGAGTTAAAACTGACCAGGGCTACCAAAAGTTAAGGATTGAACACCCAATGTGCGACTATGCTACAGAATTTCGAAAAGTTGCAATGTAAATTATGCGAAGTACAAAGTTAAAAATAAAACTCAACATATAGTTTACTACTGAATTTTTAGTTCTGAAGTGGAAATTCCGAGCCATTTTAACAGTGATTTCACGAGCGATCCACATTCACAACACATATGTGCCATTTTGATTTTGTGATGGTCACATGACTCTAAAAGAAAAAATGGAGGGCTAATTCATTTTGGGATGGGCCACTAAGAATCCAAGGAAACTGGCCCGACGGGCCACCAAGCACTGGAGTTAATTTTTAGCCCTACCTTAGCTGCACTTTACTCTCACCTGATACACCAGTTACACTGTTTTTGTTCCCACTATTGCTGGGAAGGGTACTTGAGTTTTCATCACATGCATCAGCATTTTTATATGAAATTTGCATCTTAGGTCTTGAGACTGGTAAGGTTACCATCATGCCTCCTTTCATTACCGCCCGGACTCTAGGTCTGCTTTTCACCTGAGGGCGTAACACTTCTGTAGTTGACCCCTCTTGTGCGAGTATGGATAAATGACTTGTCTTTGACGCTGGCTTCTTTTCCTCCTGAGTGTCTTTATTTCGTCCACTTGGAAGAGCTTTTTTGTGTTTTACATCCCCAATGGATGTACTTTTTGCTGCACTAGACACAGAAGATGGGTTCAGCTGTTTTGACGATTCTTCGATATTTAACACTGGTGACTGTGATAACAAAGTCATTTCCCCCTCTTTACCAATTCCACCTGTCGCGAATGATTTTGCGCGCTTTACCTGCGCCACGAATTCCGGAATCATCAAGTAATTTGTTCGCAAGAACTCCTCTAAAGTCGGGTGAGTTGTTGCTGAGAAAAGTGGAGACTGCCTCAACGACAACTTTGAACTCTGAACGCTTTCCTCTGAAGACGGCGGTCGCGGCCATGGTTCGTTATTTGGTGCAAGTGGGGTAGGAGCTTTTTCAAATAGATCTCTTAATGGCATGACGTTCTTAGTCCATGAAAATGGCAAATAATTTAAGTTTGGCTGGGAAGAATCGCGAGAAGTGCTCAGTCCGCCATCTTGTTTTTTAACCGCTGACCCACATGATTGAGGAGCACGCACGTGTTGTTGTCAGTTTTTCACGTTCAACAAAACCTCCACTTTCAATTGAAAATTTTCAGTTTTTTGGAAACAAATCTTCAGAATGAGTGGTGGTGTTTACGGAGGAGGTAATAACCTTTATTTTCTGGTCAATTATGCATTGTTTCATGGGATTTGGTAGCTTAAAAGTCTATACTTTTTGCAGACGAAGTTGGAGCCATCGTCTTTGACATTGGCGCCCATTCGATTCGAGCCGGCTATGGCGGTGAAGATTGTCCGAAGGTAATTAGTTCGCAGGATGAATCACCCGCAATATTGCTAAGAAATCAAACTTGATGCCACTGATGGTTATCGAGAGTTTCGGAGTTTTAGATCTAAGAAATCACAATCTTTTTCATACATGTATACATTTTTATGCTAATTTATTTGTCGACTACAATTATGCATACTTATATTAGTAAAGTTTACCCAATGGACGATCCGCATTAATTTTATTCCGGTCAATTTACCATATCTTGCCATTACTTTGAATTAGTCATTGGCTTGGCTGTTATAGTGACGGGAAGACATGAGAAATGGTGCTTCGTTAAGAAAATTGGGCTATCTATAAATCCAGATACAGAGTACAAATTGTTTACAACCATTCAGTAATTGGAGTAATTGTGTTACTTTATTGATAAAATTCTCCAGCTTCTTATTGGCTACCATTCCCTGGGTAATTCTTCATAGCCACCATAATAACATCAATCATTCAATGCTTTTGTTATTGACAGGTGTCAGCTCTCTAATGAGGAATTAGTTGATGTCACACAACAATGCTTATTGTGCATGGCAAAAGTTTGGCATTGAGTCGGAAATTCCAACTTAAGACAATGATTGAATTATTGAATACTGTACAATAAATGAAAGGAAGACATTTGAAGTCACCTGACCAACTGTCACTCTCAAATTCCAGTTTGATCTGGAATTGGAGCCCACATTTTCATTTAACATGTTAAAAGCAGATTCAGACATTGAGTACTATTTAGTAAAGAATATTTCATTCTTTAACCCTTTAACTCCTAAGGGGTCTGCCTTTGATGAGTAAAATAGTCTGGCATTAGCCAGAGTAAAATTTAGAAAGTCACTCTTATGAGTGAAAGGGTTAATAATCATGTATAATGTATGAAATTGCTTTTTTTATGTTCTGTAGTTTGATGTACCAACATATGTTGGGGTGCTGGAAGAGGAGGTTAACATGGAAACAGACCAACCACTGGAAGGTACAACATATGATTTCAAATTGCATGGGGAGTGTAATTTGTGTTACAGATTGTAAGGCAGAGACTTAGTCTGCTGTAAATAAATAAATTGTGCCAATTAAATAAAGTGGCAGGGTTCTCAATAAGAATTGCAGCAGCAGGAAAATTGTGCAAAGTATTCAGGAGAATATTCTGAAAGCATCCATGTCTGAATTTAAAACTAGCTCAGGTCATCTAAATTTGGCCGGAGAATTCTTCATAGTAGCCGGAGAACTCTCCAATCTCCGATGCCTAATGAACATCCTGAAGTGGACACAGTACATACATTTCACAGGCCTTCTGACAGGGTGTGGGAAAAAAGAACATTGTGCGGGTTTTGGGAGGCAAATTGTGCGGCAAAAAACGGCGATTGTGCGGGAATTGTGCGGGATTGCGCAATCTTGTAAACAAACAAGTATTCGATCAGCAGGCCCAAAAAAAACCGACATGGAGGAATTTCTGGATAAATGAAAAGTGCAACAACTCCCCTCTTAGTTTGGCAGTTAAACATAAACCAAATTTCTATTTTGCTACAACGTTGGCCAAAGTTTATAGCAACAAAATCATGTTGCGTGACACAATCGATTAAGCTAATTCAAAACCGTAATTCTCGAGTGTAATTCCGCTTCAAAATAGAATGTTTTCGACCAGAACAAGTTACTTTATGAAAAATCCCGAAAAATCTGAAATCGCAGGTCATCATTATATTAAGTTATTGATTGTTTATTCTCTAAATATTCTATGTATAGACAATTTTCATATCTACTTTTGTTGCAGAAAAACCAAAAGAACCAGGAAAAAAATACTTCATAGATACCAATCAAATCCACATCACCAAAGAAAACATGGAAATAGTAAATCCAGTCAAGGATGGCATGAGTGAGTATATTTGAGTACCATTCTGTTCAACAGGACTGGGCTGATTCATGCATATATGTGTGTCTTAAGTTAATATGACTTACATAAGCCAGCAGTTTTATTATTTGGAATTTTTTTGGTTATGGCTAAAGTAAATAGTAATTTTTTTCCATTTTTATCATTACTAGAATTTCAAAATATAATTTGTATGTTCCTTTTAGTTGAGGACTGGGATACATTTGAAAAGATACTGGATTACATTTATAGCAAAGATATCAAGTCAGAATCTTCGCTTCATCCTGTCCTAATGTCAGAGGCTTCTGTAAGTGATTTTCAAGCACTTTTTGTTGATTTAGTTTGAATTAATCAAAAAATGTGATTTGGGAAAAGAAAAAATGCCATAAAGTACTTTTGCAAATGTGTTCAGAATGATTGTGATCAATGTCAGATTGCTTTAGTCAAACAGTAACATCAGTCAGTTGTTTTCACTACCAGATCGATTGCCTGTAAATTGTTGATTATAATCACTGCACTACAGTGACATGAACTTATCTTTAAGAGCTGCGGTTGTTTTTACAATGGTAGGAATTGTTAATTTAATACTGTAATTATTTGCATGTACATGTAATAGTTTGTACCAAGGGCCATACATGGAGATTTTACCTTGAACACCTTCCAGTTGGTGAGCAGATCAAATTCTTAAGCAGACAGTGTAACAACAACAACAACAATAACAACAACAACAACAACACTTTATTTACACTATTCCATTATTATTACAATTACAATGGAAAAAATGTATTACAAACTAAATATAAGAGCAATTATTTGCCGAAGACAAAGTGATTATGGGTGAATACTCAACGAGACGAAGTTGAGGTGAATATTCATCGATAATCACTAAGCCTGAGGCGAATAATTATTTTAGTGTAAATGTTGTAGTCCAATTTTATTCGTGGTTTAAATTTTATTTTCCTTTGTTTGAAACTCATTATCAACATTACCATACCAGAAAACAAAGGAAAATAACATTTGAACTAAGGAAAAAATTGAACTACAACATAAATACACAGGTGATTATTTCAAAAAAAGGAAAAAGAAAAGAAAAAGCATTTTACAACACCAAAAATTTTGTTTCATTAAAAGCATGTGTCTGAATGACTGGCAGCCATTTTGTTCAACAAGGTGATTATCTGCTGATAGTCTGAGTTAGGAATCCAATGAGAGCGTGCAATTTTGTATAATCACCTGAGTATTTATACTAAATAGTGTTACAAGGTGTCAATGGTAAAAGTTTTAGTGAATGAAGGGCAAAAAAACAAAAACTGTGAGGTTATCTGGTTAGCTTTCATCTCATCGAAGTCAAAATTAGTCTTTAAAGGAAGAAAGATAATTATACAATGCATCATTTTGAAATATAATGGAAGATATATAATGCATCATTTTGACTAATAAATATACATTGCTATGATTTGTCTTGCATTGCAGTGGAATGTTCGCCCCAAGCGAGAAAAACTAACAGAACTAATGTTTGAGAAATACAACATCCCTGCATTTTTTCTGTGCAAGAATGCTGTGCTTGCAGCATTTGCCAATGGACGGTCGAACGGTCTAGTCATTGACTCAGGCGCAACACAAACCAGTGCCGTCCCAGTGCATGATGGTTATGTGTTACAGCAAGCTATTGTCAAGTCACCGTTAGCTGGCTACTTCATCACAGCGCAGTGCAGACAGATGTTTGAAGAGAAAAGTATTGAGATTGTGCCACCGTACTGTATCGCTAGCAAGGTGGGTCAGATTGAGCTACATGTCCATTTGCAGTAGTAGATATTGTGCCAACTTAGCAACCTTGGCATTTTGAGTAATCTGATTTTCTCACTATCTCAGGATATTCAACACTAGTATATACCAACTCAGCAACCATGGCATATTGAGTAATCTGATTGGCTCACTATCTCAGGATATTCAACATTAGTATATACCAACTCAGCAACCTTGGCATATTGAGTAATCTGATTGGCTCACTATCTCAGGATATTCAACATTAGTATATGTGACCGGGCACGGGATTTCGTACACTAACGCTTTTCCGTTAAACGGGTAAAAATAAACGGTCTGTAAACGGATAGTAAACGGGTAATGAAAGTGTATAAACGGTTCCCCTATCCGTTTAAACGGTAGAGCAAAGTCCAAAAACGGATTCGGTAAACCGTTAAACGGCTGAGAAAAAATATAAACGGATGGCTTGAAACGTTAAACGGTTAAACAGAATCATTAAACGGATAGATCGAAACGTTAAACGGATATAGTCGGGCTAAAGAACAGCGGGAAGCCACGTACCGATCAGAAACCGTTGCGAATAATTATAAGATTTGTTCCGGCAGAACACCGACGTTTCATACTAATACTTTTCGACGGACACCGATAGAAAACGAATTAAATTACTCTCGTGTAATTAACAAAGAAAACCAAAAACTTGAAATCAAATTGTAAGGTCTTGACAACTTTATTACATCAATAATTCAAAAACGAGAAGTACAGTAGACTTGAGTAACAAGCCAAATTCGACAACAACACACATCACCTTGCTCGCTTCTTTGAGAAAGTGGACTCTGATGCTCATCAGGCAGCCATTAGAGATGAAATATGGCTGTAAACTTAGCACAAATCGCCAAGAAACCGAACTTGGGCCATTCTTGTAGCTCCACTGTTGACAGAATGGACGACAGAATGACGTTTTCAGAAACCTTCAGCCTTCAGTGCTTTAGGACAGCACCACTTTCCGTGGTAGTTTCAAATAAAGAGTCATGAAATGCTATGGAATGTTTATAGGTGGAAAATCACTCTGAAAACGTAAAAACGGCAGGTAGTCAATGACTTCAATGAGTTAAAAAAAATCGAGCGACATGTTACAAGTCTTTGAGAAGTAGCAGAATCAATAATGCTATTATTGATGCGAGTTCTCGTGTTTCAATATCTCGATTGAGAATTCTTCTAATCGAATACCAGGGAGTTGAAAAGTGTAAGTCCATGCGAAGAGCAACAAAGTCGCTGGATCGCAGCATGATCGATAGTGTCGCAGGACTGTTTCCTTCTTTACTCACTTGCTTGTCAAAAACATTAGACGGATGCAAGTTATCGTTAAACGGATACGCTAACCGTTTAAACGGCTGGGCCAAATTGTTAAACGGATGCAAATTTTTTTAAACGGATACGTTAAAACGTTAAACGTTTTGTCGAAAACGTTAAACGGATGAGCAAAGAGCTTAAACGCTTTAATGATCCGTTTTAAACGGATGCTAAACGGATAGTAAACGGATTGTTCCGTTAAACGGTAAAGCGTTAGTGTACGAAATCCCGTGCCCGGTCACATATACCAACTCAGCAACCTTGGCATTTTGAGTAATCTGATTGGCTCACTATCTCAGAATATTCAACATTAGTAGATACCAACTCAGCATCCTTGACATTTTGAGCAATCTGATTAGCTCACTATCTCAAGATATTCAACATTAGTATATACCAACTCAGCATCCTTGACATTTTGAGCAATCTGATTAGCTCACTATCTCAGGATATTCAGCATTAGTATATACCAACTCAGCAACCTTGGCATTTAAAGAAATAGAAAACATGTTATATTTCTATCGAGTTATGCTGTTGTTGCTATATGCGAGTTATTTCTATCGAGTTATGCTGTGGAAACACTCGCCTGCGGCTCGTGTTCCACAGCATTTCTCGTTCTCCCAAACTTTCTCGAGTGTTTCTATAACTCGATAGAAATACGGAGAACATGTTTTCTATTTCTTTTAGAAAACACCGCGACGAAAAGAAGAAAAACAACTTGTTAACTTTGATGACCAAAATGTAAACTCTCTTTGCTTGCATCATCATTACGTTAACAGCTCGTGCTAGTTCTGTGTTTCTATCGAGTTATAGAAACAGGAATTCTAACCAGTCAGCGCGCATATTTTCTTTGGACTGTTTTCCAATACTACATACTGTTGATTTAGAAATGTGATGTAGAGTAACTTTCCTTCACTTACTGTATGATTGTATTTTATGGTCACATGCCCATGCACACAGTGAGTCACTGAGCTCTTGTTGGTGTTATTTTTATCTTGTTAGGAAGTTTCGAAAGAAGGTGGCTTACCAGTTTTTGCAAAAAAACCCAATCTACCAGCAGTCACAAAATCCTTCCACAGACACATGATCAATGTAAGTGGGTAAACTGTACATAAAAGAAGATAAACTTCTGATCTAAAGTGTTCAACTTGCTTAAATTTTTAAACTGCCAGGACTCTCTAGTATCTGAGCAACATGATTACGGCACTCGCATTGCATCCCTGCAGCATCTCAATCCCAGTCCCTTCAGAATAAACATGAGGAAGTTCTGCCCAACAGTAATTGGTTGTTATTATTGGAATGCTATTCCTCATTCTATTCGCCAAAGTCAACAAAACGATTGTTTAAAAGAGGTCTCTTCCAGTATCATTTTGCTCAGTTTTATTTTCTGTCACACGACCCTTGTAAAATCAATTTTCCTCTCTGTTTCTTGTTTCCTCGTTTTCGCCTCTGTTCGCCTGAAATACGCAAAAAATCTCGCCTTTTCTGCAGGCTAATTCATGGTCTGAGTCCTGTCTAACATCACTGAGCCGATTGCGTGGATCCTCCGACGGTCCATAGCGCTTTCCCTCACATAGTCAGTAAAATGATGTTAAAACTGATTAAAGAATTATAAAGCAGGTTATGAAATTTCGCGTGGTTATTTTCGCGTGGTCAATTTTCGCGCGACTTTGTTTTCGCGATTTTTTTCAAAGTTGCCAAAATCGCGAAATCTAAGTCCCGCGAAATTAACCTAACAATACGGTAATTATGTACAGTAACTTCAGTTAATCACCAAGTTCATCTAGAAATCTATCGACATCTCTGTTGCTACACTTGGAGTAGCGAATAGTAAAATCCGAGACTCGCCGAGACGCGGAGACCCTTGTTTGAAAAGTTCGGCCGAGACCAAGACTAAACAATTTCCGAGAATCCGAGCTCGAGATCCTGTGCCGAAACAAAGTCGAGCCCGAGACTTGATAATCGAGTGCTACTATTATAAACTTGAACCAACAACAATCATCGGGTCACACGCTTAGTTGTGGATTAACTATGATATAAAATCCGAGACTTCGAGACTCTTTGCCAATGCTGCCGAGATTTCGAGATCGGAAGAAAATTTTGTGAGACCTAAGATTTTTGGAGGTACCTTTCGCCACCCCTTACACTGTAGTTGTACATGCTGTACTGTTAGGAAAATACCCTGAATGTTTCTAATAATAATAATAATAATAATAATAATAATAATAATAATAGTAATAATAATAGTAATAATAATAATAGTAATAATAATAATAGTAATAATAATAATAATAGTAATAATGATGATGATGATGATGATGATGATGATGATGATGATGATGATGATGATGATGATGATGATGATGATCCTTAA